>BQMZ01000215.1:0-495466 GCA_036984285.1 Chlamydomonas sp. KOR1
CACTATGCCGACAGGAAGCTCGCGTTAGAGGGCGTTAGAGGGCGCTAGGAGCTCTGTAGCGCGAGCATAGCGCACTGGTAGCGCACTTCTAGCGCTGCGTAACGCTGGGTTAACGTCGTGAGAAAGCCAGCCCTGGGCGCGCTACACACCTTAGCGCGAACGGCAGCCCCTTAGCGCTTTCTGTCGCGGTAGCATAACGCTGAGCATAGCGCGCAAAAGAAACCACCTTAGGGTTTAACGCGAGCTGTAACGCGAGGCGGTACGTGGGGCGCTAGGGAGGCTGCCGTAGCGCAGGCGCCATGTCGTGGCGTTAGGCGCCCTACTTGGTAACGCTGGTTTCCATTTCGCGTTACAGAGCCTCTCGCCAAGCGTAACTTGGGCGCTACGCTTGCGCCAATAGCGCTACCAGCGAAGGGGCACAAAACCGTAGCACGACGCACGGTTCGGTCAGTTCCGGTGCACAACAGGGTCCTACCCAGGGGTCCCCTGGTCCTACCTACTGCCCGCAAACATACAGCTACGAGGTCGCCAGTAATCGTGCAACACGCAACCACTCCCCTGCCATCTACATTACTATGCCTATTTGGACGCCTCAAGATCACAAGCCTTCCACAGTTGGGCGCCTCAAGATCACAAGCCTTCCAGTGACACTTGTGTTGCAGCGAACACCTTGTCCCAGCCCAACTTCCCTACACCTACCGCCTACATCCTGCTTACTGGTCTTAATTCCTGCTACAAACGCCATGCTGCATGCCTTGCCTAAGACTCACAGCGCTTAGCCATGCCATCTGCTACTGCAAACCTGATGCCCCTGCCCCCCTCCTGCCTTACGCCAATCGCTCTTACTACAGACCAGCTGTCTTACGCATACACTTGTTCCAGGTGTAGCCCCGGTCCTGATTGCGCTCCGCCATTGTAAAGCAGGTACCCCGCACCTGTCAGCACACGTGAAGGGATTGAGTTACATGGTCATTAAGGGTAGATTACGATAGGAGAGAGGACTACAGCGACGCAGTCAAAGCTTGAGCCAGGTGAACAGCAGGCAGGATGTTGTACTGTTGGCGGGACACAGTGTCCTGTGCCAAGGGCCTACCTGCGTTGGCTTGACCTTATGGGTGTGTTGAGCGGCGCTTCCTCACATAAATCCTCGCAGGCGCCTGAAGGCACGGGAAAGCCGTGTTGGGGTCGCACAAAACACTTGACGACGGTAAGCTAGGGTACAGCCGGCGTGTTCGATGTCCTCATGGGGCGAGCGGGGTCAACAGGCTAGTACAATGTAGCTCTGGCCAGGACACAAACACACCTTCGTTGGCTGCTCAAGCAACGCTCAAGCCTACGCAGCGCGCTTCCTGGAGCCCACCTTTCCGACAGCGGCTGCATTCCTCAGTCCCCGAACTCTACCACAGGAGAGACTTGTTGTACTGCATTACCCACCGTCCTTCCCTGCGGCACATGTTTGACCGACACGCAGCACCCCGGTGTCCCAGACCCACCTCCACAAGCACGCCATCAAGAAGCTGGGAGTCCCCTTGCCCCCTTGCGTGGGGAGAGTGCAGCCATGTCGCCCGCGAGCGGCGTCGCCCCACGGTTGCCAACAGGATACAGAGCCGTGGTCGTTACCGCCGACCTGTGGTGTGTGGTCGGTCGCCGGGTGGTCAGGGGACACAGCAGCCGCAAGGCAGGCACCCAGACGCCTGTGATGCTGCCCTCCCCCTTTACCGCAGTGTTGCTGCTTTGCCGTTCATGGCACGAGTGCTTGCTTGACAGCCGGCATCAACCGGTGCCCCGCTAATGTATGAGGTCATGCGACATGTGTGCAGCAAATAGAAAAGTAAACCCAAAGCACACCTTGCGATCGTCGTCGTTGACCTTGACCTCCACCGCCGCGGAGATATGCTGCCAGCCCGCATGCCCGCTTAATCCTCCTCTTGGTCAGTAGACTACTCGGTGCCATTTCAGATGGACGGAGCACCAGCAGCACCGCAGGATGGCAAGGAACGCTCCGTCACGCGTCAGCCCATAGACCTACGAGCATGAGCAGCATAAGAATGAGATTACATCGCATTCTGCACAGTCTCAGTGCTACACAGGGAAGCGCGGGCAGGGGCAAAGCGCAGTTTGACCAGGTCCAGTTTGGGCGTTCCTTGCTGCGCTTCATCAATGCCGGAGTACTTACAGTTTATCTTAGCATGGAAGCGTTCCAGAAACAGGTCCTCTAGCTGCGCTGCGGAGACTGCGCGGCTGCAGCAAAGCCTAGAGAGCGCGAGGCAGGGCCAGCGTGAAGAAACACGGTAACCATTTCACTGTTAGCTCATAGCTTATGAAATGTGCTTACAATATTCAAATCAATACAAGGCTGCAGTCCAAGTATCCCGGGGGAGGCTTTGCGATTTGAAAGGGGTACGGCACACCCCATTCACGGCCGTGCACTCTTACAAAGCACATCTTCATACTTCGCATACGTTTTTTCACAGCATATCCCTCTTGTCCAAGGTCTGCGCTGCATGTCATGCCCTGGCACCTCCCCTGGCACGCAGGCCCAGCCTTGCCCGGCTGCCCCTTTGCCCCCATTGGTTGCCCCTTCCTTCCCAGCACCATTGTGGTTGAACGTGCAGGGAAGGAAAAGGAGAAACTCATCGCACGGCAACGCTGTACGCTGTGTGGGGCAGTGAGATGACCGCGTGGGGTGTGGTCCTTGCAGCCGGGTTCGTAATGCACAGACTACCGGAGTGGTTGCACGCAGTCACACGTTGCGCCATTGCTGTGTGCTGGCAGGTGCTAGCAGCGAGTCGACACTGGTAAACAACGCGTAGACCTAGCTGTTCTTGTCCTGAACTGCGGTGTAGCAGTACATGCAAGAACAAGGACCCTGATGGGCGTGACAGAGCCCAGTACGTTGCACAGCACATTCTGGTGGCATTAGTCAGGCAGCACTGCAGCTGCCGTGATGTCAGATATCTTGACATCACGTTATTTGCATTGCAGCATGTAATGCTGTGTAGACTGGGGACACACTGAAGGCGTTCACATCTTCCTTGGCCAAAGTACACCGTGTCAGTAGTACCGGTATGGTTTGCATCGCCGGCACAGCCATCCATGGGCATATCCAGCAAGTTGCAGCTATGGGCATGTCGTGTTCTTGCTTATGCGTCCCTTGTCCTCTAACCCCATATGCGCAGTACAGATGCGAGATGTGACTGGTGCTTCATCCCCAAGGGTTCGTGCATCCAGCATGCCAAAGGGCTGGGAACAACACCAACCGCCAGGGGAGCCACCTGCCGCCGTGGTCCACACGATGCACGGTCAGCTGCCCATAATGCAAGTGCCTTCAAGGATTCCAAGCACCAAATGTCCGTAATGATCTTTGTATGCCTGCGCACGCGTGTATACATGCCCGCGGCGTCAAAGCAAACAGGGTCACCCAACACCCAGGTGCGGCTCCCCACAGTGCCCACCACGCCCGATCCCCAGCGCCGCACCGCTCCCTGCAACGCGTCAAGCGGGCAGTAAACCCTTGCGTACAATGCTCGATAGGCATCTGATGGGCCACCCTTACAGGCCGTCTCGCAAATGACGTGTGCCACCGTCGCACGCGAACGGAGTTGGCCACCACATACAACAATTCAGGTGTCTTAACCCACGCGGCCCACTCCCGACACCCCGCGCCATGCTGCCGCCTGTGAAGTGTTAGGCGGGCGGCGAACCGTTGCATACTATGCTTGATAACCGCCTGGTGTGCGACTCTTAACAGACCGTTCCATGCGCGACATGCGCCCCATCGACATGGAAGCGAATAGCGCCGTCCAACCGTTGGCGAGGGTGCAGCACCCCACACGGCCACACCCAGTCCCCAGCGCAGCGCCGCTCCCCTGCAACGCGTCAAGCGGGCAGTTAACACTTGTTTACAATGCTAGATAGGCCTCTGATGTGCCAGTCTAACATCCCGTGCCGCGCCTCGACAAATGCTCCCGTCGAACGCAAAGGAACCGCGCCACCCTGTTCAACTCTGGTGCTTCATCCGCACAGCCCACGCCCGATCCCCAGCGCCGCGACGCTCCATGCAATACGTCAAGCGGGCAGTTAAAACTTGCGTTCAATGCTAGACAAGCATCTGATGGGCCAGTCTAACAGCCCGTGCCGCGCCTCGACAAACCCCCGTCGCACGCAAAGGAACTGCGCCACCCCTATCCAACTCAGGTGCTTTACCCACGCAGCCCACGCCCGACCGTGCTGCCGCCTGTGAAGCGTCAGGCGGGCAGCGAAACCTTGCATACTATGCTGTATAGCTGCCTGATATGCGACTCAACAGGCCGTTCCATGCGCGACATGCGCCCCATCAACATGAACGCGAACAGTGCCATCCAACCGTTCAGGGTGCGGCACCCCACACCGCCACACCCAGTCCCTAGCGCCGTGCCACACCCAGTAATGCGCCATGCGGGCCGTGAACCCTTGCATACTAAGCTTGATGCTTGAAAGGTGCCTGATGTGCCACTTTGAAGGCCGTTCCGCACCCGTGGATTTGTCATAGGCTCTCTCGCGCATGTGCAAGTGCCCCACAACGTGAGATCATCCAGCCGTTCAGTTGCTGCACTCCACAAAGCTCACGCCCGGTTCTCCAGTTGCCCCGCCCCGCGCGCGTCACGAGGGCAGTAATCAATTGCATTCAGTGCTGAAAGGGCACCTGATGTGCAACTCTAGGAGGCCGCCCTGCGCACCACGTGTGTTTCCATTGGAGGGGCGAATTCATCCAAGCGCGCAAACAGGGTACCCCAGCCATTCAGGTGCCGCACCACACGGCCCACGCCGGTTCCCAGCGCCATGCTACTTGCTGCAACGTTCTGCACGGGAATCCAATGACAAAGTACGAAACGGCCGATTAGATGATCCAAGATTGTCCGCAAGGCGAGATGATTTGCCTTAGTCGCCCTCCCCAGCTGCTAATACACATGTCCTGGCAAGCTGGCAGTCCCTGTGCACCCACAGCCTGCCGCGCACCTGCCGTACGGCTTTGTACGGCGTGCACGCAGCTCTCATTGCCCCTGGCATCCGCCGCACCACCTTCCCCAGCCCACACTACCTACCACGTGGCAGTCAAGGTGCCGCAGACCAGGTGCTGGAGGAGGCGGCCTCCCACTCGCCCACGCCTGCAGCGTGCACTATCGCGTGCACCGCGGCTACCCCGGCCTGCACGGTCGTAAGCAAGGCACATGGGCACTCAACAGCGAGCGACATGCATATTTGCACGTTGACAGGACCCGCCGCCTACCGTACGTCATGCCTTGGATCATAGACCTTGAACCACCCCTACACTGCCACCCTTGGCACCAACGCCCCAGGAATGCATGCCGCTTTGGTGACAACGCCAATCCGTGACCTCCAGTCACACCCAAGTGTTTAGCGATTGATGCTCCACGGTTGTCCGCAAAGCGAGATGATTTTGCCCTTTCGGCGAAGTCACCCTCCCCAGCTGCTAATACACATGTCCCGGCAAGCTGGCAGTCCCTGTGCACTCCACAGCCTGCCGCGCACCTGCCGTACGGCTTTGTACGGCGTGCACGCAGCCTCTCATTGCCCCTGGCATCCGCCGCACCACCTTCCCCAGCCCACACTACCTACCACGTGGCAGTCAAGGTGCCGCAGACCAGGTGCTGGAGGAGGCGGCCCGCCCTCCCACTCACTCGCCCACGCCTGCAGCGTGCACTATCGCGCACCGCGGCTACCCCGGCCTGCACGGTCGTAAGCAAGGCACATGGGCACTCAACAGCGAGCGACATGCATATTTGCATCGTTGACAGGACCCGCCGCCTACCGTACGTCATGCCTTGGATCATAGACCTGAACCACACCCCTACACTGCCCACCCTTGGCACCACCGGTTTCAGCGCCTTGCCGCTCCCTGCAACATAATGCACGGGCATATAAAGCCCAAAGTTTGCCCCATGAACCCTACTACCAGGCCCATATGACATGCCCAAGTGCCCTCATCGACAAAAGTGGACACGCAGGGTTACCCCACTATTCAGATCCTCACCACACGACCCGCATCCCATTCCCAGTGCCGTGCTGCCCCTGCAACATATCACACGTGCACTCAAAGCTTGCATGCAAAGCTCAATAGGTGCGCCGTGTGAGTGTACTAGCTGCAGGACCGGCCCTGCATGCACGAGTGGCCCCACTCATGCATGCAGTTGTGCCCCTGATTGAGCTTCTCCCCAACAAATAATTCATTGTGCTCATGGCAATTGAGTATGTACACCTCAAGCAGAAGCACAAGGTTCGCTTGTGTGCAGTGGTATCGGTGCTCTGACCCATGCACCCACGCCCAGTGGCTGGGCAGCCCTGCCCTGGCACGCCCGCGGGCTGCAGTCCAATGACGTCCCGGCGACCCCAGCTCACCGGAGCATGCTCGTCCTGTCGTACGTTGTACACACAGTTCAGTCAGTCTCCATTGCGGCCTTATAGCTCAAATGACCGCACTTTCAGGCGGTCGTAACCGGGGGCTCTGGCTGCAACACCACGGCCGCTCCGGCTGCAGCTGCAGTTACTCGCTTCAAGATATCGCCCCTCACCGCTTAATACGTAGGTCATGCAGGTAAGTCCTTGTCATGTGCCGAAAACGGTCTGAACTTGACTCCGTCTTGAACTAGCCATCGTTGGTGTATTTCGCAATGAGTACAGAATGGCATGCAACCTTATCATTATTGGATTGCTTCAGCATTGCGCAGCCTAACGCGGCGATTGGCGATTGGCGTGCGCGGTATGCCAGCGGCACCTGTATGCCAGCGGCACCTGCGACGGTTACCCCCAGATCCTCCTCTGAAAGGGCTTGATACAACAACACAACACCTAATAGACATGAAAGGTGGACGGGCTGCAGTGTCTAGACGCAAAACGTGGCTAACGGGTCTGGCAAGCGCTAAGGGGCAGCGCTACCCTACCGCCCCCTTGCGCCCCCTAGCGCGCCGTAGCGCTGGCTAGCGCCCTCTAACGCCCTCTAACGCGAGCTTCCTGTCGGCATAGTGATGCCCATTGCGTGCACCGTCAGCCATGGCCCTGTGATGCCAGAGCTTCGGTGTGCGGAGTAATCGTATGAACATGAATTGGCGTGCCCGACTTGTTAGCACTCTAAGGGCCAAGCACTGACGGGCCCTTTGGCTGGCTGGCAGAGAGAGGCGGCCAAGGACGCTGCTGGAAGCCTGGAACGGTGGAACCCTCGCCTCGGCTCTGTAATGTGATGACAGCGCATTCAGTGAGGTACTCCATGTATCATGTTACAATCCAGGTGGCCACACAGTCCTTTCAGCCAGATCTTGCACGATCGAAGGTGGCTGGCGTTGGTTGCACAGGGACACCCACCCCCTCCGTCACAGGTTCTGTAAGAAGTGGCCCACCACAGCTAGCTTGCAGTCCGTGTGCCAGCAGAAGCCATGTCAGTCAGGGCATCACTCAGACCTCAAGGAAACAGCAGTATTTAGGACAACTACATACCACCACGCACACTCCCAACCAAACACGCTCGTATGGCAGTCATAGCAGCATTTTTCGAGACGGCGAGCTTCAAATACCCTTGCAGTAGGAGTTGTAGTGAAGTAGTGCATGCTTGCTACAGTAGCTGCAGCAAGAACGCAAACGGGCAGGAGACGTCCCGTGCCGTCTGGCCTACCTGGCCACATACAATCATAGTAGCTACAGGCTGCCTCAAACATACATCCTGTAAAGAGAACAATTGCCCATAGCTAATACACACCGTACTGGCGTGTGTGCCCGCCGTGCACACAGCAGTTTATTACAAGTGCACACACTGGAGCACTCCGCCGCTGCCTGCTCGCTCGCTGCTACGCCCTACCTCTGATCGTCCCTTGCCAAGACAACAGGGCTTGATGACGCTAAGTAGGTATCCTAGCTAGTTTGCTAGTCCAAATGATCTGCACATGGCTTGAGCACACGCCCGCCCGGCTCGTGCTGTGCACGCACAAACATGCCTGCTGCATGCTTATAGATGCACTACTACAGCTTGCTCTCGGCAACCACACACCGTGCGCACCTCCTGCCATAGTATATCGTGCCGCCCTGGCACCACCTAGCTACCAGGACCCTAACCCTCCTTCATAAAACAGAATATCACCCGAGCGAGCAGGTGTGGTGCATAGAAATGAAGCTGTTTGACCGCAAGTTGAGCAAGTTGAGCAGGAAGAAACATATACCACACACCACTAGCGTGCAACACCACTAGCGTGCATACGGAAAGCAATGTGAACATGAGCATACCGTTCAGGAGGATGATGCGGAAAGGCGGACCACGCACAGGACGGATGAGAACGCTAAGGAAAGCACTAACACATTCTTCGCCACTGGCCGCATGGCAGTAAGAGGGGCTTGCTAGTACGCATACCGGCACAGTCCGGCACTGCCATATACCAGCAGACACGACGCACATGAAGGAACCGCCACATAGCATCCAACCTGCATGCTAAGTACGTAATATTACGAACGAGCGACCCGCCACCAGACCAGTACGTACGAATGAATAGACTGAGTGGTAACCACAGAACATGCACCTGCTGTAATACGGCAAATAAACACGGCCCACGGCTGGCTGCGTGCATCAACGTCCACCCAAAATAGGCACCTGCCCGCCGTGCGTGCTGGTGCAGCAGTGCAGCGCACTGCAACCGCAACAGGCAGGCAGGGCACATGCGCTGTACTACCCAACCCAGCCCACAGCATGCCGATAGGTAGAGTTTGTGCACCTTGGGCCAGCAAACCACACCGCTTGCCTGCTGCCCGCGACGCATTGAGTACGGCGAGCATGCACGACGCACGCACAACTTAAGCCCCACGCCGCACGCGCCAGTTCATGCACGGTGAAGCACTGGACACGCAGTGTAGTGCATCACAGCGGAGCCGTGCCGACACACACCGTCGAACCATCATTTACGTCCGTCGTTCGATCGTCCCCTGCGTTCGTCAATACTATCCAGATTTCCGCCTGAGTCGCTGATCAGATTAAGCGCGCTCTCCTTGCCGCCGGCGCGCACGACGCATTGAGGATACCGCACGCCGTGCTGCTTGTAGTTGTACCCGGTGTCCTGGCCACCACGGTAGTCGACCGAGTGCACGTGGTAGTGCTGTTGTAGGGAGCAGCGGCGATGGCGATGTTGCCTAACGCTGTGATCGCAGCCTGGCCGTCCGCTGCGGACTTGAATGTTCCGCATATGGACACGTCGTTACCCTGCAGGTGCAAGTAAATTGGCAGCAGCAGCAGCAGCGCAGCAGCAGCCGTGGAACAAGGTTTCAAAGGTGACAGCTAGCAATGGAGGTAACGGCCAGTAGCAAAGTGTGTATAAAAAGTCCACCACCCCGTCCCACCACATACTAGCTAGCTGCCGTGAAAATAAAATCTTGGCAACAGGAGTCCAGCCACGAACCGTGCTTTGGAAAGCTTGCGGTTGCGGCCAACCTGGGCTAACACTGGTCCGCCCGCACCAACAAGTAAGGCAGCATGCGTGACCAGTGCGCGTGATGGCGTGCGGTCACCAACCACAAGCGTGTATTTATTGCATCATCAGAAACTTAAGGCCCACGAAGGTCAGCTGCACTTTCCGGCCCCACGCACAATGCAATTGAAGTCGCTGCTTGCGCTTGTGAACCCTGAGGAGACGGCCCGCAATGTTGGGACGGGTGAATAAGCTGGTGATCCCGTCTTTTGCCGGGTTACACCTGCTAGAGGGGTTAAAAAAGTTGTTTGGCGACCCATTGGTGCTCCAATACCAGCAGATGCTGCATGGAGTTACAGTAGCAGGTGATGGTGGGAGGGGCGAAGGTGGTGAAGGAGAGGGTGGTTGTGGAGACGGGGGGTTTGGCGAAGGTGGGTTTGGTGATGGCGGGATAGGAGACGGCGGAGAGGGGGAGGGAGGATCCGGAGAGGGTGGTGCAGGAGGTAAGGGCGAGGGAGGCAAGGGTGAGGGAGGATCGGGAGAGGGCGGGTTGGGAGAGGGCGGAGAGGGGGAGGGAGGATCCGGAGAGGGTGGTGCGGGAGGTAAGGGCGAGGGAGGCAAGGGAGAGGGAGGATCGGAGAGGGCGGGTTGGGAGACGGCGGAGAGGGGGAGGGAGGATCCGGAGAGGGTGGTGCGGGAGGTGAGGGCGAGGGAGGCAAGGGTGAGGGAGGCAAGGGAGAGGGCGGGTTGGGAGACGGCGGAGAGGGGGAGGGAGGATCCGGAGAGGGTGGTGCGGGAGGTGAGGGTGAGGGAGGCAAGGGAGAGGGAGGATCGGGAGAGGGCGGGTTGGGAGACGGCGGAGAGGGGGAGGGAGGATCCGGAGAGGGTGGTGCGGGAGGTGAGGGCGAGGGAGGCAAGGGTGAGGGTGGATTGGGAGAGGGCGGGTTGGGAGACGGCGGAGAGGGGGAGGGAGGATCCGGAGAGGGTGGTGCGGGAGGTGAGGGTGAGGGAGGCAAGGGTGAGGGAGGATCGGGAGAGGGCGGGTTGGGAGACGGCGGAGAGGGGAGGGAGGATCCGGAGAGGGTGGTGCGGGAGGTGAGGGCGAGGGAGGCAAGGGAGAGGGAGGATCGGGAGAGGGCGGGTTGGGAGACGGGCGGAGAGGGAGGGAGGATCCGGAGTGGTGCGGGAGGTGAGGGCGAGGGAGGCAAGGGAGAGGGAGGATCGGGAGAGGGCGGGTTGGGAGACGGCGGAGAGGGGGAGGGAGGATCCGGAGAGGGTGGTGCGGGAGGTGAGGGCGAGGGAGGCAAGGGAGAGGGAGGATTGGGAGAGGGCGGTATGGGGAGACGGCGGAGGGGGAGGGAGGATCGGGAGAGGGTGGGGCGGGAGGTGAGGGTGAGGGAGGCAAGGGAGAGGGAGGATCGGGAGAGGGCGGGTTGGGAGACGGCGGAGGGGGGAGGGAGGATCCGGAGAGGGTGGTGCGGGAGGTGAGGGCGAGGGAGGCAAGGGTGAGGGTGGATTGGGAGAGGGCGGGTTGGGAGACGGCGGAGAGGGGGAGGAGGATCCGGAGAGGGTGGTGCGGGAGGTGAGGGTGAGGGAGGCAAGGGTGAGGGAGGATCGGGAGAGGGCGGGTTGGGAGACGGCGGAGAGGGGGGAGGAGGATCCGGAGAGGGTGGTGCGGGAGGTGAGGGCGAGGGAGGCAAGGGAGAGGGAGGATCGGGAGAGGGCGGGTTGGGAGACGGCGGAGAGGGGAGGGAGGATCCGGAGAGGGTGGTGCGGGAGGTGAGGGCGAGGGAGGCAAGGGTGAGGGAGGATCGGGAGAGGGCGGGTTGGGAGACGGCGGAGAGGGGAGGGAGGATCCGGAGAGGGTGGTGCGGGAGGTGAGGGCGAGGGAGGCAAGGGAGAGGGAGGATTGGGAGAGGGCGGGTTGGGAGACGGCGGAGAGGGGAGGGAGGATCCGGAGAGGGTGGTGCGGGAGGTGAGGGCGAGGGAGGCAAGGGAGAGGGAGGATTGGGAGAGGGCGGGTTGGGAGACGGCGGAGAGGGGGAGGGAGGATCCGGAGAGGGTGGTGCGGGAGGTGAGGGCGAGGGAGGCAAGGGAGAGGGAGGATCGGGAGAGGGCGGGTTGGGAGACGGCGGAGAGGGGAGGAGGATCCGGAGAGGGCGGTGCGGGAGGTGAGGGCGAGGGAGGCAAGGGAGAGGGAGGATCAGGAAAGGCGGGTTGGGAGACGGCGGAGAGGGGAGGGAGGATCCGGAGAGGGTGGTGCGGGAGGTGAGGGCGAGGGAGGCAAGGGAGAGGGAGGATCAGGAGAGGGCGCGTTGGGAGACGGCGGAGAGGGGGAGGGAGGATCCGGAGAGGGTGGTGCGGGAGGTGAGGGCGAGGGAGGCAAGGGTGAGGGAGGCAAGGGAGAGGGCGGGTTGGGAGACGGCGGAGAGGGGGAGGGAGGATCCGGAGAGGGTGGTGCGGGAGGTGAGGGCGAGGGAGGCAAGGGAGAGGGAGGATCGGGAGAGGGCGGGTTGGGAGACGGCGGAGAGGGGAGGGAGGATCCGGAGAGGGTGGTGCGGGAGGTGAGGGCGAGGGAGGCAAGGGTGAGGGAGGATCGGGAGAGGCGGGTTGGGAGACGGCGGAGAGGGGGAGGGAGGATCCGGAGAGGGTGGTGCGGGAGGTGAGGGCGAGGGAGGCAAGGGAGAGGGAGGATCGGGAGAGGGCGGGTTGAGAGACGGCGGAGAGGGGGGGGAGGATCCGGAGAGGGTGGTGCGGGAGGTGAGGGCGAGGGAGGCAAGGGAGAGGGAGGATCGGGAGAGGGCGGGTTGGGAGACGGCGGAGAGGGGAGGGAGGATCCGGAGAGGGTGGTGCGGGAGGTGAGGGCGGAGGGAGGCAAGGGAGGGAGGCAAGGGAGAGGGCGGGTTGGGAGACGGCGGAGAGGGGGAGGGAGGATCCGGAGAGGGTGGTGCGGGAGGTGAGGGTGAGGGAGGCAAGGGAGAGGGAGGATCGGGAGAGGGCGGGTTGGGAGACGGCGGAGAGGGGGAGGGAGGATCCGGAGAGGGTGGTGCGGGAGGTGAGGGTGAGGGATGCAAGGGAGAGGGAGGATCGGGAGAGGGCGGGTTGGGAGACGGCGGAGAGGGGAGGGAGGATCCGAGAGGGTGGTGCGGGAGGTGAGGGCGAGGGAGGCAAGGGAGAGGGAGGATCAGGAGAGGGCGGGTTGGGAGACGGCGGAGAGGGGAGGGAGGATCCGGAGAGGGTGGTGCGGGAGGTGAGGGCGAGGGAGGCAAGGGAGAGGGAGGATCAGGAGAGGGCGCGTTGGGAGACGGCGGAGAGGGGAGGGAGGATCCGGAGAGGGTGGTGCGGGAGGTGAGGGCGAGGGAGGCAAGGGAGAGGGAGGATCAGGAGAGGGCGGGTTGGGAGACGGCGGAGAGGGGGAGGGAGGATCCGGAGAGGGTGGTGCGGGAGGTGAGGGCGAGGGAGGCAAGGGAGAGGGGGGATCAGGAGAGGGCGCGTTGGGAGACGGCGGAGAGGGGAGGGAGGATCCGGAGAGTGGTGCGGGAGGTGAGGGCGAGGGAGGCAAGGGAGAGGGAGGATCGGGAGAGGGCGGGTTGGGAGACGGCGGAGAGGGGAGGGAGGATCCGGAGAGGGTGGTGCGGGAGGTGAGGGCGAGGGAGGCAAGGGAGAGGGAGGATCGGAGAGGGCGGTTGGGAGACGGCGGAGAGGGGGAGGGAGGATCCGGAGAGGGTGGTGCGGGAGGTGAGGGCGAGGGAGGCAAGGGAGAGGGAGGATCGAGAGGGCGGGTTGGGAGACAGCGGAGAGGGGGAGGGAGGATCCGGAGAGGGTGGTGCGGGAGGTGAGGGCGAGGGAGGCAAGGGAGAGGGAGGATCGGGAGAGGGCGGGTTGGGAGACGGCAGAGAGGGGAGGGAGGATCCGGAGAGGGTGGTGCGGGAGGTGAGGGCGAGGGAGGCAAGGGAGAGGGAGGATCAGGAGAGGGCTGGTTGGGAGACGGCGGAGAGGGAGGGAGGATCCGGAGAGGGTGGTGCGGGAGGTGAGGGCGAGGGAGGCAAGGAGAGGGAGGATCGAGAGGGCGGGTTGGGAGACGGCGGAGAGGGGGAGGGAGGATCTGGAGAGGGTGGTGGGAGGTGAGGGTGAGGGAGGCAAGGGAGAGGGAGGATCGGGAGAGGGCGGGTTGGGAGACGGCGGAGAGGGGGGAGGGAGGATCTGGAGAGGGTGGTGCGGGAGGTGAGGGTGAGGGAGGCAAGGGAGAGGGAGGATCGGGAGAGGGCGGGTTGGGAGACGGCGGAGAGGGGGAGGGAGGATCCGAGAGGGTGGTGCGGAGGTGAGGGCGAGGGAGGCAAGGGAGAGGGAGGATCGGGAGAGGGCGGGTTGGGAGACGGCGGAGAGGGGAGGGAGGATCCGGAGAGGGTGGTGCGGGAGGTGAGGGCGAGGGAGGCAAGGGTGAGGGAGGCAAGGGAGAGGGCGGGTTGGGAGACGGCGGAGAGGGGGAGGGAGGATCCGGAGAGGGTGGTGCGGGAGGTGAGGGCGAGGGAGGCAAGGGAGAGGGAGGATCAGGAGAGGGCGGGTTGGGAGACGGCGGAGAGGGGAGGGAGGATCCGAGAGGGTGGTGCGGGAGGTGAGGGCGAGGGAGGCAAGGGAGAGGGAGGATCAGGAGAGGGCGCTGGGGAGACGGCGGAGAGGGGAGGGAGGATCCGAGAGGGTGGTGCGGGAGGTGAGGGCGAGGGAGGCAAGGGAGAGGGAGGATCAGGAGAGGGCGGGTTGGGAGACGGCGGAGAGGGGGAGGGAGGATCCGGAGAGGGTGGTGCGGGAGGTGAGGGCGAGGGAGGCAAGGGAGAGGGAGGATCAGGAGAGGGCGCGTTGGGAGACGGAGAGGGGGAGGGAGGATCCGGAGAGGGTGGTGCGGAGGTGAGGGCGGGGAGGCAAGGGAGAGGGAGGATCGGGAGAGGGCGGGTTGGGAGACGGCGGAGAGGGGGAGGGAGGATCTGGAGAGGGTGGTGCGGGAGGTGAGGGCGAGGGAGGCAAGGGAGAGGGAGGATCGGGAGAGGGCGGGTTGGGAGACGGCGGAGAGGGGGAGGGAGGATCTGGAGAGGGTGGTGCGGAGGTGAGGGTGAGGAGGCAAGGAGGGAGGATCGGGAGAGGGCGGGTTGGGAGACGGCGGAGAGGGGGAGGGAGGATCTGGAGAGGGTGGTGCGGGAGGTGAGGGTGAGGGAGGCAAGGGAGAGGGAGGATCGGGAGAGGGCGGGTTGGGAGACGGCGGAGAGGGGGAGGGAGGATCCGGAGAGGGTGGTGCGGGAGGTGAGGGCGAGGGAGGCAAGGGAGAGGGAGGATCGGGAGAGGGCGGTTGGGAGACGGCGGAGAGGGGAGGGAGGATCTGGAGAGGGTGGTGCGGGAGGTGAGGGCGAGGGAGGCAAGGGAGAGGGAGGCAAGGGAGAGGGCGGGTTGGGAGACGGCGGAGAGGGGGAGGGAGGATCCGGAGAGGGTGGTGCGGGAGGTGAGGGCGAGGAGGCAAGGGAGAGGGAGGATCGGAGAGGGCGGGTTGGGAGACGGGCGGAGAGGGGGAGGGAGGATCTGGAGAGGGTGGTGCGGGAGGTGAGGGTGAGGGAGGCAAGGGAGAGGGAGGATCGGGAGAGGGCGGGTTGGGAGACGGCGGAGAGGGGAGGGAGGATCCGAGAGGGTGGTGCGGAGGTGAGGGCGAGGAGGCAAGGGAGAGGGAGGAACGGGAGAGGGCGGGTTGGGAGACGGCGGAGAGGGGGAGGGAGGATCCGGAGAGGGTGGTGCGGGAGGTGAGGGCGAGGGAGGCAAGGGAGAGGGAGGATCGGGAGAGGGCGGGTTGGGAGACAGCGGAGAGGGAGGGAGGATCCGAGAGGGTGGTGCGGAGGTGAGGGCGAGGGAGGCAAGGTGCGGGAGGATCGGGAGAGGGCGGGTTGGGAGACGGCGGAGAGGGGAGGGAGGATCCGGAGAGGGTGGTGCGGGAGGTGAGGGCGAGGGAGGCAAGGGAGAGGGAGGATCGGGAGAGGGCGGGTTGGGAGACGGCGGAGAGGGGAGGGAGGATCTGGAGAGGGTGGTGCGGGAGGTGAGGGCGAGGGAGGCAAGGAGAGGGAGGATCGGGAGAGGGCGGGTTGGGAGACGGCGGAGAGGGGAGGGAGGATCTGGAGAGGGTGGTGCGGGAGGTGAGGGCGAGGGAGGCAAGGGAGAGGGAGGATCGGAGAGGGCGGTTGGGAGACGGCGGAGAGGGGGAGGGAGGATCTGGAGAGGGTGGTGCGGGAGGTGAGGGCGAGGGAGGCAAGGGAGAGGGAGGATCAGGAGAGGGCGGGTTGGGAGACGGCGGAGAGGGGAGGGAGGATCTGGAGAGGGTGGTGCGGGAGGTGAGGGCGAGGAGGCAAGGGAGAGGGAGGATCGGGAGAGGGCGGGTTGGGAGACGGCGGAGAGGGGGAGGGAGGATCTGGAGAGGGTGGTGCGGGAGGTGAGGGCGAGGGAGGCAAGGGAGAGGGAGGATCGGGAGAGGGCGGGTTGGGAGACGGCGGAGAGGGGAGGGAGGATCTGGAGAGGGTGGTGCGGGAGGTGAGGGTGAGGGAGGCAAGGGAGAGGGAGGATCGGGAGAGGGCGGGTTGGGAGACGGCGGAGAGGGGAGGGAGGATCTGGAGAGGGTGGTGCGGGAGGTGAGGGTGAGGGAGGCAAGGGGAGGGAGGATCGGGAGAGGGCGGGTTGGGAGACGGCGGAGAGGGGAGGGAGGATCCGAGAGGGTGGTGCGGAGGTGAGGGCGAGGAGGCAAGGGAGAGGGAGGATCGGGAGAGGGCGGGTTGGGAGACGGCGGAGAGGGGGAGGGAGGATCTGGAGAGGGTGGTGCGGGAGGTGAGGGCGAGGGAGGCAAGGGTGAGGGAGGCAAGGGAGAGGGCGGGTTGGGAGACGGCGGAGAGGGGGAGGGAGGATCCGGAGAGGGTGGTGCGGGAGGTGAGGGCGAGGGAGGCAAGGGAGAGGGAGGATCAGGAGAGGGCGGGTTGGGAGACGGCGGAGAGGGGGAGGGAGGATCCGAGAGAGGTGGTGCGGGAGGTGAGGGCGAGGGAGGCAAGGGAGAGGGAGGATCGGGAGGGCGGGTTGGGAGACGGCGGAGAGGGGAGGGAGGATCCGGAGAGGGTGGTGCGGGAGGTGAGGGCGAGGGAGGCAAGGGAGAGGGAGGATCGGGAGAGGGCGGGTTGGGAGACGGCGGAGAGGGGAGGGAGGATCTGGAGAGGGTGGTGCGGGAGGTGAGGGCGAGGGAGGCAAGGGAGAGGGAGGATCGGGAGAGGGCGGGTTGGGAGACGGCGGAGAGGGGGAGGGAGGATCTGGAGAGGGTGGTGCGGGAGGTGAGGGTGAGGGAGGCAAGGGAGAGGGAGGATCGGGAGAGGGCGGGTTGGGAGACGGCGGAGAGGGGGAGGGAGGATCCGGAGAGGGTGGTGCGGGAGGTGAGGGCGAGGGAGGCAAGGGAGAGGGAGGATCGGGAGAGGGCGGGTTGGGAGACGGCGGAGAGGGGAGGGAGGATCCGGAGAGGGTGGTGCGGGAGGTGAGGGCGAGGGAGGCAAGGGAGAGGGAGGATCGGGAGAGGGCGGGTTGGGAGACAGCGGAGAGGGGAGGGAGGATCCGAGAGGGTGGTGCGGAGGTGAGGGCGAGGGAGGCAAGGGTGCGGGAGGATCGGGAGAGGGCGGGTTGGGAGACGGCGGAGAGGGGGAGGGAGGATCCGGAGAGGGTGGTGCGGGAGGTGAGGGCGAGGGAGGCAAGGGAGCGGGAGGATCGGGAGAGGGCGGGTTGGGAGACGGCGGAGAGGGGGAGGGAGGATCCGGAGAGGGTGGTGCGGGAGGTGAGGGCGAGGGAGGCAAGGGTGAGGGTGGATCGGGAGAGGGCGGGTTGGGAGACGGCGGAGAGGGGGAGGGAGGATCCGGAGAGGGTGGTGCGGGAGGTGAGGGCGAGGGAGGCAAGGGTGAGGGAGGATCGGGAGAGGGCGGGTTGGGAGACGGCGGAGAGGGGGAGGGAGGATCCGGAGAGGGTGGTGCGGGAGGTGAGGGCGAGGGAGGCAAGGGAGAGGGAGGATTGGGAGAGGGCGGGTTGGGAGACGGCGGAGAGGGGGAGGGAGGATCCGGAGAGGGTGGTGCGGGAGGTGAGGGCGAGGGAGGCAAGGGAGAGGGAGGATCGGGAGAGGGCGGGTTGGGAGACGGCGGAGAGGGGGAGGGAGGATCTGGAGAGAGTGGTGCGGGAGGTGAGGGCGAGGGAGGCAAGGGAGAGGGAGGATCGGGAGAGGGCGGGTTGGGAGACGGCGGAGAGGGGGAGGGAGGATCTGGAGAGGGTGGTGCGGGAGGTGAGGGTGAGGGAGGCAAGGGAGAGGGAGGATCGGGAGAGGGCGGGTTGGGAGACGGCGGAGAGGGGGGGGAGGATCCGGAGAGGGTGGTGCGGGAGGTGAGGGCGAGGGAGGCAAGGGAGAGGGAGGATCGGGAGAGGGCGGGTTGGGAGACGGCGGAGAGGGGGAGGGAGGATCCGGAGAGGGTGGTGCGGGAGGTGAGGGCGAGGGAGGCAATGGGGTTTCCGGAACGGGCGGGTTTGGGGACGGCGGCAGGGGCGATGGGGGTTCTGGGACGGGCGGGTTGGGGGACAGCGGCAGGGGTGATGGGGATTCGGGGACGGGCGGGTTTGGGGACGGCGCAGGGCGATGGGGGTCTCGGACGGGCGGGTTGGGGACGGCGGCAGGGGCGATGGGGGTTCCGGGACGGGCGGGTGGGGAGACGGTGGCAGGGGCGATGGGGTTCCGTGTCGGGTGGGTTGGGGACGGTGGCAGGGGTGATGATGAGGGTTCAGGAGAGGGGGAGGGGAGACGGTGGCTTGGGCGATGGGGGCTGAGGGGAGGGCGGGTTGGGGACGGTGGCAGGGGCGATGATGAGGGTTCAGGGGAGGGCGGTAGGGGAGACGGTGGCAGGGGCGATGGGGCCTCAGGGACGGGCGGGTTGGGGGATGGTGGCAGGGGCGATGGGGTCTCAGGAGAAGGGGGAAGGGGAGACGGTGGCAGGGGCGATGGGGGCTCAGGGGAGGGCGGGACGAGGGGCGAAGGGGATGGGGAAGGCGGACTTGATTCTACGACCACAGTATGTGGCGATGGTGTACCAGCAAATTGAGGAGCGGGATTCAGGAGGGCCGGGGATGGAGTTGAGGGGGCATCAGGGAAGGGCGGTGTCATTGGAGGCGAGGGACGGTTGGGGGATGCTGATGGAGCTTGGACAGGGGGAGGGAGCAAAGGCGACCGAGGCGATGGGCTTGGTGGTTGAGGTTGGCGAGGGAGCGGGGGTGCTGGAGAAGACGGAGGCTGGGGGCTCTGAGGTGGGGGGCGCAGCGGAGGGGACGGAGGCTGCGGGGATGAGGACGGAGTCTGAGGTGGCGGTGGCGACGGCGCAGAAGGAGGTGGGGGGCCAAGCGGAGGAGGCGGTGAAGGCGGGTCTGTAAGGGAGGCACTGTTTGGGGATGACGGCGGTAGTGGTGGTGCTAGGACGCCCTCAGAGCGAGGGGGCGGTAAGGGCGACAGTGGTGGTGCTTGGATGCCCCCAGTGCGGGGGGAACGGGGCGGGGAGTCGACAGAGGGGGATGCAGGGGGAAGGGATGGGGGCGGGGGCGGGAGCCGCTTGCGGGAGCCCTTGGGGGGCCTAATGCGGGCGGGGCGCTTCGGGGAGGGTGGGTTCGGAGGCGAGGGCGAGGCGTGTGGCGGCATTAACCCCGAGGTGAAGTCGAACTCGGAGCAACTGCGGCAAGCGGGGCATTGCATTGGCAAAGAAAGGAGCCGTAAGCGGACAGCATAAGGAAACGGGAGGAAAGGGTCAGTTAGTGCAATCAGTTGCTCCGGCGCACAAAGAATAAAGAGCCAGCGAGTGCATGCAGCAGCTGCTCGCGTGCTCTGTGCTCGAAACCAAGTGCATCAAGCGCAGCATGCAAAGCAATAACGAGTGCTGCAGCCTGTAAAGCCCAGATAGCTTCGCACAGCCCTTGACACGCAGACACGTGCTGCACAGGCGGCACTCCCGCTGCCTTATTACTACTACTCCACGTTTACACCTCTTCGTCGTAAAGGGGCCATTTCCCACATCCCGCAGGCCCCCCTTAAGGCCCTCTATCTCCGTGGGTAACCATGCTCAAGTACGTCGTCCTGCGTTGTGTTGAGAGCTTGAGACATGCTGTGCTAACCCTACGGCTGCACCGCATCCCATTACGCAGCAGTAGGACGATGTCACACTATGCTGGTACCCACCATCCTTTCTCCGTGTCTAGCAGAGACACCCGCCAGGCGGACTGGGGGTCCGCGCCCCCGAGCAGCTCAGTCAACGTGTCGCACGTGCCGTTGAGGCTAATACACACCCGGGCGCCACGACTGGAGGCCGCAGCCTGCTGTGCTTTGGGTGGCAGGACCACGTGCAGGACTGTTTCCCCGGGGAAGAACTCAGGCAAGGAGGAGTCGCCCAGCTGCACCACGTCAAGCTTGTTGCGTCGGAGCCGGAAGGTAGCGGTGGTGCCACTGGGGGAGGAGGACGAGGAGGTGGCGGCGGCGGAGGAGCCACCTTTACCGGAGCCGCTTGACCTGCAGGCCGGGTCTGCGAACGGCGGGGCAGGAAAGATCAGGAACGGAAGATCAGACGCCTGGGCTCGTTAATGTCATAATGTGCAAGTGCTAGTTACCCTGTCCCAAGCCAGCGTACTTGTAACCTTCACATATGTTGCACGTATGTACCGGTATTTTGCTCTGGGCGGGCCGGGGCGGCAGCGGGGCTTCACTACTGCATGTGGGCTGGACGGGTGATGTCGGGCACTCGCACATGTATGTGCACACCGGTAAGCTCAGCGTTTCGATGTTCATCGGTTGGGTCGAACCAGGCGCATTTTGGGCTAGTTTTCTCCCAAAGTCAAAGGGGCCGTTATCCGAAAGACACGGGCCTGTGAGGGGGTCCGATCGGGTGAAACGGGGCGGAGCCCCCCCAAACGCAAAATTTGGGCCCCCATCCGAAACTTGGGTTCCGGAGAGGCACCTGTTTCGACGTGTCATCCGAAAGCCCCCACGGAAAATCAAAACACTGGGTAAGCTGCCGTGGCATGTCGTGTGGATGCAGGGAAAGGAAAGGTCGTTGTAACCACTGCTCTAACCAAACACGCCGTGCCACTACCGGTACATGCGGACCTGCCGTACCATGACCCGCGCCAAGCACCAATAGAGTACCTTTATCTGCGGCCCTCTCGTTCACCGACAAGGCGAAGCTACTAACGGTTTAGGCCAGGCCTGGTTCAGGTTTAATCCGCATTAGCGCCGTTTGGCCGGCTGCGGCCGCCTCACCCAGGTTCCTCAGGACGAACTTGCTCAGGGCGTCCACGCAGCATGCCCCACTGCTCGGCGGGCATTGGTCAAGCGCGCGCCGGCGGATGGTCCAACAGTACTTCTTGAGGCGGTTATTAACCTTGGTGAGCGTTACGGTGTAGGGGCTGTCTTGGTCACAACTGGAGCTGGGCTGGCCACCACTCCCTCTGCGCCGTCTACCCCTGGCGCCTTGGTCTCTTCCTAGTGAAGTTCGCGCCTCAGCGGGTGTCACGGTGGCCCTGATGACAGGTAGAAACAGTGCAGGATGAATTGATCAGATCTTGGCTGCTGTGCCAGCGGCTGAACATCTGAACGTGTTTGCAGCAGCGCGCCAGGCAAGGTGCGGGCATCCGGATACCGAAACCTCCCAAAACCGGAAGTAGAAGCAGCAGGCAGTGCGCTCATCATCCTTGCAGCGATCAGTGTAGTGTACGAGTGCTGCATCTGCCGCGTTCCCGCAAGGTCTGGGCGCCAAACGTGCTGGGCGCAGGCGCATTTGGCCCGCAAGCCTCTTAAAACCTCCGGCAGCCCTTGGTTACAGCCGCAATTGACAACTTCCTGTTCAGGTAGATACTCACAGCACTATGAGCAGAAGCGTGCTTGCCACCGTAACCGCTTGCGCTGCTGCGCACTTCAGTTGTCTGGCCATGGGTAGCCCTACCCAGGCGTTAGAAGCAAAAGTAGTCCAACCCGCATAAACGAGTAGTGTTACAGTAACTAGGCTCCTGGACTGCGCAAGGTTGGTCTTTATATCGACAGGCGCACGTCCGAGCCTGGTGTTGTACAAGTGGGAATACTTCCGACAACACCTGCCAAAGCATGCCCACCAGGTAGGGACCAGTTTACAAACCTCTTACGACTTCCATACAGTAATGTTGGGGTTTGGGGGGGTTTTGTATCGAACCCATGTCCGAGCGTGCATTTGCCAAGAGCTTCCTGTTAGGAACCCTGGAGTGAGCCCTCTTGGGGTAAACTTAACTTAAAAGTTGTTTTCCTATAGTTTGTCCAAGTCTTGCAGGCTGCGAGCCTTTGAGCACCAACTTCTCAAGCAGGGCTGCAAAAAATGAACCGCGTCGCTCCAATGCTCGCTCCCGCCCAGCTTCAAGTAAGTATGAATGGCATTTTCAAATGGCAAGCTTGTCTGCAAGATGAGTTACAGTTCAGGTGCCTACCGACCGGTTTCAGCAGTACTTCCCTTACCAGCTTAAAGCCTTTCATTGTCTGCAAATACACTTTTCGGGGGCATAATATTGTAGCATATCACAGCAGTTGTCTAGCAGCAAGCTTCACTGGGCAGTACGCTTTACCCGCCCGCCACGCGGCTGCCACGGCCGAGCACGTCAGACCCAAGGGGTCAGTGCGAGGTATCGGGCCGACCATGTACGTGGTTCCCAATCTGCTTAGCTCAACTGGAAGAGCGCAGACCCCAGACTGGAACTCGACAGTTTGCATGTTCGAGTCCCCAACATGTTCCGGGTGGGAGCGGAAAATACCATGGGCATGGTTGCGAACATGTTGGGTCTTACTTGTCGTGTTGCCGTCTTTCCAGCCATAATCTATCGTGTTGCCCTATACCATTGAATAGAGGGCTATTTCTAAGGCCCAATGCGCTTAACCATTTGGGCGTTGGGCGCAATATGGACAAGGCCGGTTCGAAGTCAAAGTCGCGAAGTGCGCGAGACCGTGTTACCTCAATAATCACCATGTCCTGGCGTGTTGCGCCCGTTCTTTCAATAGACACGCGTGATCCATGGCCCTAATTGCACACATCGCAGTGTCCCGTGCGCGGACGCGAAAGTCCGCATCCCTTGTAACGGCGCCATGTTGCGGTGGCGCTACCAGTGCTATGCCCCAACTGACACTCCAAAGGCGTTCATGTATAGTGATAGGGTGGATTCACAGCGTCCAACACGCTCGGCCCTGGCTGGTAGCGACATAACAGGCCGGGGCTATCAGGGGCTCCCTTGATGCTGCAGACGCCGGCACCGTGTTGCCGCTGTTCCGCTTACAGGCGCCCGTGTTGGCTGGTGCCCGGCCACGGAGAGCATTATCACAAAGTGATGTGGCGCGGCCAACACGCCAGGCGCGGGCTGACAGCTTGGTAACACGGGGACAGGGATGCGGGGCTCCCATAAGTGCAGCCTGGTGCAGCGTGGCAAGGCACCGTGCTGCCGCTGTTTCGCCCACAGGCTCCCGTGTTGGCCGGTGCCTGGCCGCGACGAGAATAGTAAAGAAATGTTATGCTGCGGCCAACACGCCAAGCGCGGACTGTCAGCTTGGCAACACAGGCACAAGCGGCAGGGAGACCCCTGCTGGGTGAGGGCCACGGCACCGTGCTGCCGCTGTTTCGCCCACAGGCTCCCGTGTTGGCCGGTGCCTGGCCGCGACGAGAATAGTAAAGAAATGTTATGCTGCGGCCAACACGCCAAGCGCGGACTGTCAGCTTGGCAACACAGGCACAAGCGGCAGGGAGACTCCCCTGCTGGGTGAGGTAAGCCACGGCACCGTGTTGCTGCTGTTTCGCCCACAGGCGCCCGTGTTGGCCGGTGCCGGGCCCCCAATAGCAATGTGAAGGAGTGGAATACCGCAGCCAACATGTCAAGCACGGGCTGACAGCTTGGCAACACGTGCACGGGGGCAGGGGACTCCCCGCTGGGTGAGGTAAGCCTCGGCACCGTGTTGCTGCTGTTTCGCCCACAGGCGCCCGTGTTGGCCGGTGCCGGGTCCCCAATAGCAATGTGAAGGAGTGGTATACCACCGCCAACACGCCAAGCACGGGTTGACAGCTTGGCAACACGTGCACGAGCGGAAGGGGGACTCCCCTGCTGGGTGAGGTAAGCCACGGCACCGTGTTGCTGCTGTTCCGCCCACAGGCGCCCGTGTTGGCCGGTGCCGGGCCCCCAATAGCAATGTGAAGGAGTGGTATACCGCAGCCAACACGCCAAGCACGGGCTGACAGCTTGGCAACACAGGCACAAGACTCCCCTGCTGGGTGAGGTAAGCCACGGCACCGTGTTGCTGCTGTTTCGCCCACAGGCGCCCGTGTTGGCCGGTGCCGGGCCCCCAATAGCAATGTGAAGGAGTGGTATACCGCAGCCAACATGTCAAGCACGGGCTGACAGCTTGGCAACACGTGCACGGGGGGCAGGGGGACTCCCCTGCTGGGTGAGGTAAGCCACGGCACCGTGTTGCTGCTGTTTCGCCCACAGGCGCCCGTGTTGGCCGGTGCCGGGCCCCCAATAGCAATGTGAAGGAGTGGTATACCGCAGCCAACATGTCAAGCACGGGCTGACAGCTTGGCAACACGTGCACGGGGGGCAGGGGGACTCCCCTGGTGGGTGAGGTAAGCCACGGCACCGTGTTGCTGCTGTTTCGCCCACAGGCGCCCGTGTTGGCCGGTGCCGGGTCCCGGTGTCAGTTGTGTGAAGCGGTAGACTGGATGGCTGGAACATGGTTGGAAGGCAGACGAACGGGGGGAGGGAGGGCTGTAATGGAAGATGTGGGTGGCAGGGTGTACGAAATCGGTGCACAAGAATAGCCACGAGTTCTTGTGGATTTGAGCTACATAGTAGGTCGGGTTAACAACGGTTGATTGTGACGTGCAAGTGCGCATGGTTGCATCAGGCTTTTGCACCGCAGGGCCCGTACCTGCCAGGTGGGCCAGGGCCTGTTGTTGTGAAACGAAAGGTACAAACTGTAGTTCTGGGCGACCCAAAAGCATGCTGACTCCTGTCGCAGCTGTGCCTGCGTGACCTTAGGTTGGGCAAGCTGCACATGTAACAACTGGCAGGAGTACATACAGTGCGGACCCTTTATGCCTGCATGAGGTCCGGCACGTGTTATCAGCCACACAGCCAACGCCTTGCCTGGACAACGGCTACACAGCGGATATGTGCTGTGGCCTCCCCTGCCACGCCAAAGATACCAGCCACACAGCAATCACATGACGTGTTGGCCACACTGTACCATGTCCTAGGCACTGGTACCGGTGAACATGGGCGCCGCTGGGCTAGGTGGCGGCAACACGCGCACGGTGCAGTCCCCTGCTGTATCCGTGCGCCGGTGCCTGCGCCGGCCGGCGCCTGGCATGTTGGCCGCCAAATAAACCTTTCTGGGACCATGTCCTAGGCACTGGGATTGGTGAACATGGACCCCGGTGGGCTAAGCAGCGGCAACATGGTGTGCACCTTTGCTTCGGCCATGAGAGCCCTTTGCCAGCTCATACTCGCGTCTGTTACCAGGCTGCCGGCCTGCGCCTGGCATGTTGCCCATGGCACACCACTCCCACAGGGCGTGCCCTAGTGCCTTGCATCGGCCAACATGGGCTCCTGTGGGCTAAACAGCGGCAACATGGTGTGCTGCAGCAGGGGAGTCCCATGCTAGCCCCCATTGCCCCTGCAGTCCCCCTGCCACCCGTGTCAGTGCACACTTTGCGTGTTGGCCGCGGTTAAACACTCCTTCACATTGCTCTTTGGGGCCCGGCACCGGCCAACACGGGTGCCTGTGGGCGGAACAGCAGCGACACGGTGCAGTAGCTGACCTCACCCAGCAGGGGAGCCCCCCTGCCGCTTGTGCCCGTGTTGCCAAGCTGTCAGTCCGCGCTTGGCGTGTTGGCCACGGCATACCATTTCTTGACACTATTCTTAGGGGCATGGCACCGGCCAACACGGGCGCCTGTGAGCCGACCAGCGGCAACACGGTGCAGGCGTCTGCAGCATCCAAGGGAGCCCGCTGACAAGCGGGTACCACTTCGACAACCTTGGGCCAGGGGTTTGAGTTCTGCCATAGAACCGCTCCCCCTTGCACCCATGGTCCTTAATATTAGCCTACTGCCTGGATTCAGGCCCTTGGGTTATCAATGGTTCATCAGGCGCTCCACAGGCTTTGCATCCCGCGTGCATGTCTCACCCTAGGCCTCCAATGGCCGGGATAGCCAATGCAGCAATCATTATTCAGAATAACAGTGCGCTTAGGAGCTTACCAGGGCCCATCTGGGGCAAAGCGAAGGAAGTCGCCCGACAGCATGTCGCGAAACCAGGCCTATAGAAACTGCAGTGAACCAGCCCGATACACACCAGGAGCACGTTATTATAGTATCCTTATATGCTGGAGAGGCTTTACTGCGAGTATGGGGGGGCTCTGTGGCCACCACAGCCAAAAATGGCCCACAGGCCCCACAGGCCCCACCGTGGGTCGTTCTAAATCGGCCCCGCAGTAAGCCACCGCAACCGTTTTCGCCCGGACTTTTGCACACAGAACCTATATACAGTACATTCATGTACTTAAAGGTGGCAACGCAGGCTTTCTGTGTACCAGGGGTCCCCATCTGGGCGTTCAGACCCCCTGTACGGCAGCAGCCGTACGACTGGAAAAATACCAACCGACAAGGATCCGACACATATAGGCCGCTAGTACACGTCAAGAGCTACGCGGTGATGTGCGTGGCATCCTTGTCGGTTTGTATATGGAGGGGTTTATTGCACCTGGCAGCAGCCCCCTCCCCTGCACTCAGCGCCTGGGCCGAGTGGTACCCGCTTGCCCGCTGATAGCCCCAGGCCTGTTATGTCGTTACCAGCCAGTGCCGAACGTGTTGGCCGCTGTGAAACCGCCCTATAAACATATATGAACGCCTTTGAGTGTCCGTTGGGGCATAGCACTGGTAGCGCCACCGCAACATGGCGCCGTTACAAGGGATGCGGACTTCCGCGTGCGCGAAAGGGACACTGCGATGTATGCAATTAGGGCCATGGATCACGCTTGTCTACTCAAAGAACGGCCGCAACACGCCAGGACATGGTGTTTAGCGTGGTAACACGGTCTCGAGCACTTCGCGACTTTGACTTCGAACCGGCCTTGTCCATATTGCGCCCAACGCCCAAATGGTTAAGCGCAATAGGCCTTAGAAATAGCCCTCTATTCAATGGTATAGGGCAACACGATAGATTATGGCTGGAAAGACGGCAACACGACAAGTAAGACCCAACATGTTCGCAACCATGCCCATGGTATTTTCCAGTAAGATACTGGCCGCGATCACCGGCTTGGGGCATGCCCCAAGGGCCCCGCGGAAATGCCGGCTCTGGCCGGCTCGGGGCATGCCCCAACCAGGGCATGCCCCAAGCCGGTGAGCCCCGGCCGGCTGCACCGGCTGGGGGCATGCCCCGACTCAGGGCACGCCCCAAGCCGGTGAGCCCCGGCCGGCCTGGCCTCACCGGCTGGGGGCATGCCCCGACTCAGGGCACGCCCCAGCCGGTGCAAACCGCACCTCTGAACAAGCCACGAGCTCCGGTCAAACCGCGCAGAATGCACGCAGCGCGCAGCAGAATGGTTACGGACCGTTGAATGCTTTTGTTTACCGCCGCGCAAGAGGCGCGGATTGCTGCAGTCAAACGCAGCTGTCGGTTTCGTTCTTTTCGCGTTGCTCTGACTACGAGCTATGACCGCTGCTGCCCTGCTTCGCACTTATGCAACACCATGTAAGGTTGAGCATTGTGACATGCACAGACCGCGCGTGGCTGCTCGGAGATGGATCCTCGATCCTCGAGCGTTTGCGATAGCGGCATGCTCCAGATACTTTCCTCCCCATCGGAGAAAAGGCATTTTGCACTGTATACTCAAGGGCATCGTGCAATCTGGTTCGAAATAAAAGCAGCCCCTGGCACCTGGGCGGGCCTCCCCTGCGTGACGCACGGGAGCCTGCATACTCGTGGGCGCTTCCAGGGCCGCTCCCGACAGCACCGCCGGCACAGGCATACATGGCACACGTGTTCACATGCCTGGACTCAGTCCTGTGGGCCTGTCTGTAGCCAGGGGTATGCGTGGCAGGGCCGAGACCCGGAGCCCTGCCTGCGGCACCACCAACAGGACTTCCCTGTCCAGCAGCCCTTTTTTTTACGGATGCACCCATATGGCATGCCGGGGTGGCGCCAACCATCCAAACCGATGAGTCGTACATATGCCCATATCTGGTCATGGTTCTAGGGCAATGTGCTTTCAGGTGCATGCGTGGGCCTTTTGCATAGGGCGCCCTGGGGCACCCCTGGGTGGTGGGGAAGCGGCGGACCATACCGTACGGCCTCCCAGCCGCTCCGCACAACGCCAGCTACCTTGGTGACCGTCTGAAGCCTAGATACATGTCTGCACGTGGTTTGGTGGCGGTTCTCAGTCGGATACACGTGCGGTGAGGCGGGAGGCACTCAGGTGCCCAACCTGGATGGACCGCCACGTTCCCACGCATGCACCTGGTTACGGAAGGCGATCAAGCCGTGGAAAGGGATGGACTGTGTAGTACACGCAGCGTGGATAGTTGACGGTCTGGTAAGGTCCCGGCATGCCATATGGGTGCATTCGTAAGCCTGCTGCACAGGGAGCCCTGCTGTAACACAACCCCACTTGGACTGGGTTACCAGCCCACGTGCACACAGCTGAGGACTGCCACCAAACCCCGTCCAGACATGTGTCTGTATAGTAAGTCACCATCAGAGTAGTTGACGTTTTGCGGAGCGGCTGGGAGGCCGTACGGTATGGTCCGATACCCCACCGTCCAAGGGAGCCCCATGTACGTGCCGAACCAAGCATGGGCTCCCAACCTCACCGCACGTGCACACGGCTGAGGATTGCCACCAAACCACGGCCATAAATGTGTATGTATATGACACCACCTTTAAAATAGTTGGCGTTGTGCGGCGCGGCTGGGAGGCCGTGCAGTATGGTCCGCTACCCCATTGCCCAGGGGAGCCCTAGGTGGGCCCCCAGGTACAGGCTCCCGGCCCCACCACGCATGCACCCGGCTAAGGATTGCCACAAACCACGGCCAGGGAGGTATCTATGTGCGACACGTCCGGCAGGGTAGCCGGCGTTGTGCAGAGTGGCTGGGAGGCCGTACGGTATGGCTATGCCACCAGATGCCACCGCTTCGGGGAGCCAAATCCAGGTCGGTGCCCCCACCAGGCATGGGCTCCCGGGCCCACCCCGCACGCAACGAGGACCGCCACCAAAACACGGCCATACATGCATCCAAGTTCGAAACGTTCACTAGGACAGCTGGATATGTGCGGAGCGGCTGGGAGGCCATACGGTATGGTCCGCTACACCACCGCCCAGGCGAGCCCTATGCAGGTGCCCCCTAAACACAGGCTCCCTGCCTTGACACGCATGCACCCGGCTGCGGCCTGCCGTCAAACCACGCCCAGACATGTATTTACATGTGACACGTGCAACAGGTAGCTTGCGTTGTGGGGGGCGGTCGGGAGGCCATCCGGTATGGCCCGCTAACCCACTACCCACAGCCCAGGGGAGCCCCACCAAGGTGCCATATCCGGGATGCGCTCCCTGCCTCACCACGCATGCACCCGGCTGCGGCCTGCCGCCAAACCACGCCCAGACATGCATCTATACGTGACATGTGCACCAGGGTAGCTGGCATTGTGGGGGGCGGTCGGGAGGCCATCCGGTATGGCCCGCTAACCCACAGCCCAGGGGAGCCCCACCCAGGTGCCATACCCGGGATGGGCTCCCTGCCTCACCACGTGCGTGAGCCTGGACGCGAATTGCCCTACAACCATGACCAGGCATGCATGTATGTAACTCTTATCGGTCTGGATGGTTGGCGCCACAACCGCATGTCATATGGGTGCATCCGCAAGCCTGCTGGACAGGGGAGCCCTGCTGGAATATGACCCCACTTGGACTGGGCTGCCTGCGCTGCCACGCATGCCCCAGACTGTGGACTGCTTTTTAAATGCTACCAGGCATGTGTAGTTGTGTACCTGGACCGCTGGCGTTGCAGGAAGCAACCGGGAGTTTACATCCACGACCAGGCGGCCTACGGGAGCCCACCCTGCTGGGCTGGGCTCCGGGTCTCAGCCTGGCACGCATACCCCTGGTTACAGACGGTCCCCAGACTGATTCCAGGCATGTGTCAGTGTGCCATATATGCCTGTGATGGCGGTGTCGTAGAGAGCGGCCAGGAGGCCACTTGGCAGCGCCCACGAGTGCGCGCGGGTGCGCGGGGCCCCGCCACGCAAGGGACGGACGCCAGCCCAGGTGCCAGGCGCTGACTTGCGAACCAGATTGCACGATGCCCTTGATTATACTGTGCATAATGCCTTCTCTCCGATGGGGAGGAAAGTAGCTGGAGCATGCCGCTATCGCAAACGCTCGAGGATCGAGGATCCATCTTGGCCGGCACCGAGCAGCCACGCGCGGTCTGTGCATGTCACAATGCTCAACCTTACATGGTGTTGCATAAGTGCGAAGCAGGGCAGCAGCGGTCATAGCTCGTAGTCAGAGGAATGCGAAAAGAACGAAACCGACAGCTGCGTTTGACTGCAGCAATCCGCGCCTCTTGCGCGGCGGTAAACAAAAGCATTCAACGGTCCGTAACCATTCTGCTGCGCGCTGCGTGCATTCTGCGCGGTTTGACCGGAGCTCGTGGCTTGTTCAGAGGTGCGGTTTGCACCGGCTGGGGGCGTGCCCTGAGTCGGGGCATGCCCCCAGCCGGTGAGGCCAGGCCGGCCGGGGCTCACCGGCTTGGGGCGTGCCCTGAGTCGGGGCATGCCCCCAGCCGGTGCGGCCAGGCCGGCCGGGGCTCACCGGCTTGGGGCATGCCCTGGTTGGGGCACATGCCCCGAGCCGGCCAGAGCCGGCATTTCCGCGGGGCCCTTGGGGCATGCCCCAAGCCGGTGATCGCGGCCAGTACATAACTCGAAAATACGAGTTATGTACCGCTCCCACCCGGAACATGGGAACCACCCACATGGTCGGCCCGCTTACTGGTCAGTGCCACCTCTCCAACCGAACAGGTGAGCACGTGCTCAGGCACCCCCTAGGGGTCCCGTTTGCCTTGCCTGCTCTCCCTTTCTCTCCTACATCTCTAGCGTACGTTGCGTGCCTGCTCATGCCAGCTGTCCCGCCCAGCGAGGTGTTAAGGGAGCGTAGACACAACGGTAACCCTGATATCCTGCGAAGCCCTCCCCTACACGCTACAGACCCAGCCGTGATGATGTACGGAACCCCACAGTACGGAGTTACTCTACCCCACCAGATCCATCCCTAACATCTCGAGATGCGCTTTTCCGGCTTGCAGCCAGACCGTCCACATCTCCCCTCGTGATCTGCTTTGGGAGCGTTTGCGTGAGCGTGGCATCCACGGTCCCATGCTTGACGCTCTGTTGAAAGCGTACGAAAGAGTCGAGATGGCCGTCAAGGTTAATGGGAAGATTGGGGAGCCGTTTGTCTCTGAGCAAGGGGTCAAGCAAGGGTGTCCCCTCAGTACCGAGCTCTTTGGGCTGTTTATCGAGATTCTGGCTGATTACATAGACTGCACTGATAGCAGGCTATCCAAGGCTGGCTCACCACTTGCCATGGGTGCGCCTACTGTTGATGGGCAGCGGGTGTCGCTGCTCCTTTATGCTGATGATGCGAGCTTGGTAGCAACTTCGGTGCGGCGCATGAGTCACCTGCTAGGGCTTGTCGACACCTTCTGCGTTTCCTTTGGTATGCGAGCTAATGTGAAGAAGTGTGAGGGAATGGTCTTCAGTAGTCAAGACAGGGAGAGAGAGGTAGTTTCTCGCGGTCTGCTAGGCTTGCGGGCCAGGCGGTGCCTCTAGTGCCCTCCGCTAGGTATTTAGGTCTAGTCTACGGCCCTGGGCTCTCCCCCAGCCACTGTCGAGAGCAACTGATTTCCTCTGGGCGTGGTGCTATGTTCAAACTTGCTGGCAAGCTTAAGAAGATGCGCATGTGGGCGCCTGATGTGCGCATGCGGTGCTTTGAGGTACAGGTCAGGTCTATCCTGTCATACGGCTGCGAGGTTTGGGGTCCCGAAGCCCTTTGCGAGATGTTAGATGGCGGGCCCCCCCCACGGCGCCGCGACTATGCTAACCTCTCTGAAGGCATGTTTGAGTGGTGCTTGCGTGACAATGCCGTCAAGTTGCAAATAGCTTTTATGCGATCCATCTGTGGGACCTATCGCCCAGCCCACCGCCTGTTGTTTGCCGAAATGGCTCAGCTACCGCTGCACTATTTTTGGGCTCGACTTGTCCTCCTGTTCTGGAACCGTTTGGTCAAGCAGCAAGGGTCGCTCGCCCACCACGTGCTGAGAGAGGAGATCCGGTTAGCGGATGAGGGATGGGCTGATGCTTGGGCGGGTAAAGTGCTGCGTTTTGTCAGGGAGCTCGGCGTTGATGTATGGCTGGAGTTACCTGTAGATACTGTCTCCCATGCAGATAGGGCGGCGTGGCTTGCTGGGCGCCCCTCCCTTTGCCACTGTGATGTCTAAATTTAGAGAGCGTTTGATGGCTGGTTGGGATCATGCACGGGTTAGTATCTCCTGCGGACTTCCGTCCGACGGGAAGCGCCCTGGCATCCAGATGAGTAGGTACAAGCATCAAATGGGGCTCGCCTTTCGAGGCTCTGCTGGTTCCATGTGGCCTAAGCACGCCAAAGTGTTCATTTCGCGCGCGCACCAAGTGAAGTTGCTGTCGTTTAGGCTCTGTTCATGGCCGCTATCTGCAAATAGAGCTGTCCAAAGGGGCAGGCGTTTGGCCCGCTCTGAAAGGCTGTGTCTCGCATGCAACGGTGGTGCTGTCGAGGACGAAGAGCACGTGCTTATCCACTGCCCTGCGTATGCCAGTGCCCGTGCTACTGTTGATTTGCCTTACGACCAGGGGATCTGTGCTGTGATGGCGGTTGAGGACCAGACCAGTCTGGCAGGGCTGTTGTTTCGCATCAGTGAGACCAGGGCTGGGATATTATCCCACGGGCGTTAGGCCAGGTGCACTTCTCCTTGTCTTCTCCTGCTGACGGTCTCGGAGCCACACTGCTCATGGGGCATACCGCTGGCTGTGGGCTGCACCGCTCAAGCTATGTAATAACAGTAACAGTAACAGTAACATCTTACTGTTACAGGGGAAAGAAAAGGGGGCATCACCCTGCATCACCCTGCAGTCCTGCTACTGCCACAGCCCGCTGCTCCAGAATGGCGCCTCAGTCTACCTTACCGTACCGTACCCTGCTGCTTTCCCCAACCCTCGCCGACGCAAAGCCCAAACGCAAACAGCTGTTGCCCCAGCTGCCCACCGGGGGTCCGGTGTCCCCGCAACGACCTGCGCAGTGCCCAACGCCGAATCGCACCGCCAGCCCTCGCCAGCCCTCGCCAGCCCTCGCGGCATGTAATCCTGCCTCCTCCCGACACAGGGCTGCGCACTCCCACGCATTACAAATTCATAACACAATATGCCAAAAAGACTATCAAGCCCCTTAGGTGGTCGCTCAGCGCCCCGGAAACCCCTCGCTCCCTGAGCCGACCAACTCCCAACTCCCCAACTCCCGTTCCCACAGCCACGCTAGTCCGTGTGCACGGTGACCAGGTAGGTATCGTTGTACGTCTCCTTGAATGGGTTCCACCCCGCATGGAACACAAAGGTGTTGGTGTCTGTGCAGCTGCCGCTGCTGCTGCTGCTGCTGCTGCCTGCCCCCGTGTGCACCCGCCTGGCGCAGGGGCACCATCACCGACGCGTTGCGGGGCGCGGGGCCGCGGCCCCTTCACCTCGGGGACCACCCACGCGTTCGCCTGCGGCCACGGGGGTGTGCAAAGGGCGAAGGAGTTGAGCATGCACCCAGTGTTGACGGCAGCAGGAGCCTACTGCTGCATGTATGATACACCTGGGGCAGGGCTTTGCTGCGTGCAAGTTATAATGAGGCGGGGCGTGATTTAATGGTCACAGACAATTAAGCCCCGGCGGCCGCGCAACTGCGCAGGTCCGCCTAGCGCAGGCATACCGGCGTGACATTTCCCGTCTCTACACCAGTGTCCACGGCTATTACTTGATCACGGGGCCCTCTCCCCGGCGGCCGGTAAATCCGGACCGGGGCCTTGAAAACGACACTTTTAGGCCACGAGGAATTCTTCTTCTTCTTCTTAGTGTCGGCGGTACATACTGCCAGACTACCGCTCCAGGGGTTCTATCCCATGGCCAGCGATTAACAGATCGAGGCAGCACACATGAGACAATGATGACACAAGTGTGTGCAAGTGGTGCATGCAACGCGATGGTGGACGACCGCGCAGCGGTCACCGGCAAGCAGCCGGCAGAAGCACCAAATCAGATGTATCAGCTAGTTGCTATAAGTACAGTGCCCAAGTCGTACGAATGCACACCTGCGTGTCATACAGGATGACGTCATCCCGGGGCACCAGGCCGGCCGCCTCGTACCGCGCTCCCCCAATGACCAGCAGGTAGCGCCCGCCGGGGCCCGCTGCACCAGCCACATGCGAACAGCGCTCCTGCGCGGCGCGGCGGCAAAGCAGCAGCAGCAGCAGCAAAAACAGGGCAGCAGCAGGCGCTGAAACAGAGCGTCAACGGCGTGCCAGGGAAAGCGATGCAAGCTGTCATATGGAGACGCTGCTGCATATGTTACCACGCTCTGTGGAGTAAGTTGCGCAACCGCCTTCCGCCCACGCCGCAAAACAGCCCAACACGCACCACGCACCTCGGGCACCGCCCCCTGTGGCTTGAGCTCCTGCCACGTCCACGTGCCCGTGTTGAGAGCCCACAGGTCGCCGTGCATGGGGCCGGACTGCGGCGCCCCGCCGTACACGTACAGCACGTGGGCGGCATCGACTGCCATGTCAGCGCCCACCGCGGCGCCGGGCACGGGCGCGGCGGCGGCGGTGAGGGACTGCAGCCCACGCGACGCGGGGCTCTGGCTGCCTGCGCACCCAGGGAGGATATTAGCATGCTGTAGGTGTCATGGCCAACGTACAGGTCCGGGAGGTGTCGGAAAACAGGATACGGCGTACTGGTGCATAGCTGGCTGGACACAGGGGCGGCGTGGCGGATGATAGGTATCGGACTTGCAGCGTTGCGCAGAAGTGTGCGCCACGGACCCAGGGCGGGGAGGTGCACTCGCACCTGATTACACGGAGGCAGGGATGCACGTGGGGGTACGGTCAGGCTGCGCGCACCGCACCTGGGAACACGCCGCTAACCGGTACCTTGCTGAGCGTGCAGTCGCCGGCTGTGTCCAGCAGCAGCACGTCCTCCAGGCTGCGGTGTGTGTGGAGCAGCAGCTTGCCTCCGGGCAGGGGGACCATGGCGAACCTGAGGGGCCAGAGGGGGTACGAGTGAAACGCGAGGAAACGGTGTAAGGCGTCAGGGAAATATTTTAGCGCTGGTGCCTGCGCGAGAAGAGAGAGTGGGGCAGAGGGGGAAGAGGGGGCGCGGGGCCAGGATCGGCGACAGAGTGTTGCGGACGAGTCTACCGGTGCGGTGGTGGAGGTGCTACTAGGAGGTACATGGCTGATGCCTAGCCGCGTCCAGCCGGCGACTGGCAGCATGTGAGCCGGCCACGAGGAGTCCTCAGCGGGGGCAGGGGCGACAGGCAGGACCCACGGCGGACATATGCACGTGCAGGTTTACATGGGCGGGTAAGGAAGTAGTTGCAGGGCGCCAGCCGCCGCAGCAGCTGAGCGTGCGCAACACGCTCTTGCACCCCTGCACGCGTATACCGGTTGTGCTTAAAACTGTGGCGTTTGCATAGCTTGCCATTTGGATAAATGCAGGCAAGACGTGGTGCCGCGTTGGAAGTCCTAGGCGTTAGGCAGCCCGGGCGGAGGCTGGACCTGGGTGTCGGCTGCAAGACTGACTGCCCCATGCCAGCGTGCACAACATAAGCACTGGATGGCAACCGTGGTGCCGACGCCAATCCTCCCTAGGAAGCCTGCATGTCGCCCCGCACAAACCCAGGGCAGCAGTTCGCAGCCTGCCCGAAGGTAGGGCCCCGCAGCTGCATCCATAGCAGCTCTCCTGCCTGCACCCAGCCAAGCCCTTGCACCGCGCACACAGGGTTGACTACATGAACATTCAAAACCTGCTGGAACCCGCCTGAACCCGCGAGCCACCGCCGCCCACCTGGAGATGCGCGGCATAGCCTCCCCCTGCGGCGTGACCTCCTGCCACGTGCCTGTCCGCAGATCCAGGCGCCACACGTCGTTGAGGAACTGCGACTGCGGGTCGGCCCCGGGGACGGCGGCGGCGGCCGGGTTCCAGCCGCCCACCAGCCACAGGTGGTCGCCCACCACTGCGGCCTGGGCGGCCATGCGGGGCTGGGGGGAGGGCGCAGGGCACGGGCACGGGCACACGCAAGGGGCAGGCATGTGGCCATTGCAAGTTACTGGGCGTCTGCGGTTCCTGTGTGGTACAACACTGGGGGCTTGGGCCATTTGGCCAGGGCACGGGCACGGGCACAGGCGTGGGCAGCGCACGGTCAGTTGTTGCAGTGCAAGCTGTGAGGCAGGGAGGGCGGGGCTTAGTCGGGGTTAGCACGATGTGCCGTACGGTACCACACCGGGAGCTTGGTTGCCGTTGATTAGAGTGTTTAATCTGTGATTCACGTGCTATCCGGGCGCGCAATGCATGGGACTGCCGAGCAATGCATGGTATGACGTGTGGCGAGAGTGTGGCAGTAGGAGGTGGGATCCGTGCCCAGGCAACACAGGTACATTGCCCGTACCGTACGGTACCATGCCCAGTTCAGGTGTTGTGCCTGTCAAGCGTGACACGTCAAAGTGTACTCGCCGAATGGCAGCTACCTGCTGTCACCATGTGTGAAAGAGTAGAACAGCAACAACCGGCAGCGGTCACTAGCGTGTCCATTGTTCGCAAGCAGTGCCAACCCATTTGGCACGTGTATCGCGGGACGTACAGAAACAGCCCCCCATGCGCAGGATGTAGACACCTGCAGACGCACCTGGGGCATAGGGCTGCCCTCTGGGAATTCCACTTTCCGCCAGCTGCCTCCGTTTGCGGAGTTGAAGGTCCACACCTCATTGGTGGGGCCTCGCTTTGGGGGCGCACCTGCAGCCGTAGCAGAAGACCACAAGTGTGCACACATACGTTAGAACCCGAATCCTGAAATGAGTGGAGACCTATGGGTATCTGGTGTACGCACACGGCCTTCCGACTTGTTACACAGCTGAAACCAGCACCTCATGTGAGGTGCCGGTTTCAGCTGTGCAGCACACCGTCGTTGAACCGTGTCGTACGATCACCAGGTCCTGAGACACCGACCCCATGGGCCCCGGTGCTTACCTGGTACCAGGGGCTCCTCGGTGTATCCGCCCACCATAATCACATCCTCCGTGTGCCATGGGGGCAGGGTTGCCGCGGAAGCCCCGGAGCGGGGCAGCAGCAGGTGCTGCTCCGGCGAAGTGGCCACCTCCTGAGGGCAAGATGCAAACATGCAGACATAAATGGACTCTGTGCAGTTTTAGTTGGAGAATCAGCAGCAAAGGGTCATATCGGTAGGCGCACCTGGAAGACGACCCGAGGAGCCATTGCCTGTGCCACCAGCGCCTTTCGCGCAGCGCAGCGCGGAAAAGGATGCGCGGTCAGCTGCTGCCGGTGCTGCTGGATGAAGCTTGACTGTTTTTGATCTGGGTACCGGCGAGTGTTAATAGGAGCAAGGCACGGTTCTGCGAGACGACTGCTATGCGAAGGTCGAAGCGCACTTGGACCGCATGGCCTCATTGCCTTTACCACAGCGTTTGCGTATGAGTGGGTAGCTTTAGTGCTTCACGTCTGTAGAGGCCCGTTGGAGTGCCAATGGCCGAAAAACGCTTACTACCGAGGACGAACACGCACTTCTAACGTCAAGGGGCTATGAAAGGCAGAGCCCATGGGTTCAACAACCCTGAGGTACCGTGCGTATCATAACAGCAGCGTCCGTTGAGCCTTCTTCATGCAGGAACGGCCAAGCCTATGCCCTCCGACAGGCACGTGCACAGCAGGCACGGCAAACGCGCGGCAGAGCGACACTATCTGATGCTGCTCCGTTCAGCAGTTATTTGTGACGTTGGGTGGCGTACAGGTTCTGCCAGGCCTGTGACATTCAATGACAATGCTGGCACAGTATGGCAAGCCCATTTCGGCTGGATTTGTGGCGCCTCTCACTCTGGTTACCCCACTGCTCCTGTGCTCCATGCCCGTGTCCCCTACCGCATGCCTCCGCCCTGCTCCACCCCTGCTCACCTGCACATCCCTTGCACGCGATGAAGCGGCCATCAACAACTACCATCCCGCATGTGCCTTCGCCTCCTGGGTTGCTGAAGTGATGCCAAGGCATTCCTTTCCGTTGTTGGTTGCAGCAGGGGATGGGTCAGCTCCGCCATTCGATCCGGTCTTCCGGTGGCCTTGACCTGGACTTCTGCATCAGCTTGTTTACTAGGAAGATTTGCGTTACATCTCGTAGAGCCCCTCTTCAAGCTAGTCATCGCACCTGTCCACTACCTATCCCAGCAATTTCCTTGGGCGGCGATCCTCGCCGCCCCCTTTGCTTGAGACCATGTACAATGGGATTGGATTGCTCACGCCCCGTGGTTCGGGCACAAGCGGCCATGTCCAGGGCAACAAGTTCAACCTGCGGAAAGGTCCGCAGGTGCGGACTGAGCCTCCGAAGGATGGCCCAAAGCACAAGCAGCCCAACCAGGAAATTTTAGATCACAAGCGCAAACGTGAGATTGAGCTGAAACTGCTGCAAGAGCGTGAGCGGCTGGAGCAGGAAGGGTAAGTGCCTGCACCATCTCGTTCGACACTGTCTCCCAGGCATGCATCAGCGCAAGTTTCTAAATCATGTCGATAGCGGCGCTAAATAGTGCAGTGTACTCCCCGTGTAGCCGCCGAACGGGGCCTCCTGTCCTTACTTGTCCCTCCAGGCTTGGCGAAGAAGATGTGGAGCAGCTTTTAGCTGCGCTCAAGGCTCAGGAACTGGCTAAGTTCACGTCCGCTGCTCAGGCTCCCGCCAGGTGTGTCGACGTTGCGTGCTACATGCGCTCAGATCGACCGGCTGGTGCCTGCCCTACCGTTTTGACTCGTGCTTCGCATTGGCAAAACTGCCCACTTGGCTGAGGACATTCAATCCTTCGCAAACTCTGGGTACGCAGTGACAAGCTGGCCGACGAGACTCACGCAGTGGCGCAGCGTAAGCTGGAGCAAATGAACAAGCTCGCAAGCGCCCTGGGCGTGCGTGGAGATCAGCGTGAAGGCGATGCCTTTAACAGGGAGCTGCAGGTGGGAGGGTCAGCCCTGCATCCCTGCGGGGGTGTCGGGCATGTGGCACAGAAAGGCGTGCTACCCTTGGGGCCACGGGCGACCGGGCGATGCTTCAGCGGCAGTCCAGCATACCCCAATTGCCTACTGAAGGGAGTCTCTGCCCCCACTCTGTTTTGGACCCTGTAGTGTCGCATACGTGCACGAACGGTGTGCAAATACCCAACGAACACGTACCCACATTGCACGCAACTTGGTTCCCACCCGGGGTATACTGCCGTGCAGGAACAACTCAAGCAGCAGCGCATAGCTGATCGCGAGGCGGCGCAGAAAGCTCGCGAGGAGGAGCAGAAGCGCAAGCAGAAGGCGGCTCGGAAGCAGGAGAAGGAAGCAAAGCGGCGTGAAAAGGAGGAGCGGCGCCTGGCGAAGGTGTGACTGGGTTTGGTTACCATCTGCCCCCAATGACAATGTCAGTGTGTGTTGCTTTGTCCGCGCGTATCTGTGCTCAGCATGCGACCTGGATTGGGTCATAGCCATATTACGTAACAATGGCATGTTCCTCTGTGCAGCCAGTGATCTGTGGTCTACTCGTTGTGCATTGAGGGTGGGCCGGGACATTGCACCCTACCTGAGACCCCGTGGCTGAATGTTGGGACTTTGCCGCCATGCTGTAGGAACGCGAGGCGGAGCGACGCGCTGAGGCGGAGCGGCGGCGGAACCAGTCCCCCGAGCCCCGGATGTACCGTTGGCACGAGGCAGCTCCCGACAGGTGCGTAGTGGGCGTTTGCGTGGATCATTTACGAACAGGCACGTATGAAATACCCTGCATACCGCTTGCAGCCAGCGTCGCCACATCCGTAGGCATGTGGCACGACTCCGCGGAACCTCACTGTTTGCGTGGCCTGATGCAACACACCAGAGATGTGGTAGGGCATGCAGATGAATGCGTCCGCAGGAGGGTTAGGCACATAAAGGCCCCCACGCTACAGCGGCGCCGCATCGACCCATGCGTCTGCTACCACGAGAAAGCCCCCAGCCCTCATGCTCCTCGGCCCGTAGCTCATGCCATCTAGCTTCAGCATGTGGCTTTCGGGTCGAAGTCACATGCATCCACGCCTCCCATACTCCTGCATCTGCACGTGCCCTGATGCCTGCACCTGCTTGAACGCCTGCAGGTACGACCCCCGGACGGAGGAAAGGGACTACGGCGACGGCTATGGGAGGGGCCGCGAGCTCGACCGGGACCGGGGCAGGGAGCGGGAGTACGAACGCTACAGGGGCCGGGACACCGACAGGGCAGACCGGGACGGCGGCCAGAGCCGGGGCGGGGGCAAGGGCAGGGAGGACGACGGCGGCCGGGGCGGAGGCAGGGGGCCCGCTGAGGGCGGTGCCAAGAAGGCGGCTGGGCGGAGGAGGTCTCCTTCTCCCTCATCCAGCGGAACCAGCTCCGGGTCTAGTGGCTCGGGGACGAGCAGTGGCAGCGGGACCAGCTCGGGGACCAGCAGCGGCTCCAGCTCCGGAACTAGCACCAGCGGCACCTCGAGCGGCTCTGGAACCAGCGGCTCCTCCTCCGACTCTGAGGGGCCCCGCAGGGGCGGTCGCGGCAAGGACCAGCGTGACGGCGGGGCGGAGAAGCGGGGCAGGGAGGCGCCCCCGCTGGCAGCTGTGCCGGATGCCAAGCGGGCTAGGACGCACGAGGGAGGGCGGGATGGGGACAGGGGCAGGGAGAGGGACCAGCAGCGGAGCATGCCGCCCCCACCGCCGCCACCTGGACTGGCCGGCTCCCGGGAGCGCGGGCAGCAGGGAAGCCGGCTGGAGGAGCAGGAGGCGGGGCTGCGGGACCGGGGACGGCGGCGCCACCACAGTGACGATGAGGGCGAGCGCAATGGTGGGCGCAACGTGAGGCCCCGGGGGGATGACGGGCATGGTGGAGAGGGAGGCAGGCGTGGGGTGGATGGCGGGGCTGGAGGGGCTGCCAACGGGGCTGAGCGTGGGCGGGAGCGAGACTACGATACCGGCCGCGGCCGTGGCGGTGCACGTGACGCAGAGGACCGTCGACGGGGGCACGAGGACCTGGGTCAGGGCAGGGGCCGGGAGGAGCGGAGCCAGGAGCTGGACCGGGCCATGGGGGCAGGGGATCGGGATGGTGACGGCGGCCGGGAGAGGGAGCGAGCGCGGGTGAGGGAGGACGGCAGGGAGCGCGACCGTGACCGGGACGGCAGGGAGGAGGCAGAGAGGGACAGGGAAGCGCCGCGTGACAGGGCGGCAGAGCGGCGCGGGGGTGACCGGGACGGACCAGGCCGTGGGGAGGAGGGGCGCGGCAGGGGCCGGGACGCGGCAGACGTCGGCCGTGATCGGGAGCGGGAGCGGGATGTAGGCAGCTGGGGTGGCGGAAAGGATGGAAGGCCACGTGAGAGCAATGGTGATGGGGAAGCGGCGGGTAGGCGTGGGAGGGGGGAGGGCGGGAGACGGCGGCGTGACAGCCCATCGCCTTCGCGGGGAAGCAGCAGCACCAGCAGCAGCGGGAGCGAGAGCACATCAGACAGCAGCGGGAGTGGAAGTTCTAGCAGCGGAAGCTCCGGCAGTGGCACCAGCAGTGGGTCGCGGTAGCAGCATTTTTGCATAATGGTCAAGCAGAGGCGAGCTCTCAGGTAGTTGCATTTACTGTGGCAGTGACTTGCACAACGGATTGTTAAAATTGTGGCGATTGCACTGCGGGGCCGGGCGTGCAATGAAGTGCCCCTGGTTTGCGGGCATGGCAAGTTAGGGACAACGTGTGGGCTGCGTGGTGGCTCTGGATCTGTCCAGTAACCGCATGCCAGGTAGCGGATACCAGACTATTCCCGATGAAGCGGGCGCTCCCTTGTACATCGGGAACCCTGGGCGCATCATCGTGTGGAAGGTGGATGCTTTGGAACCATTTCATTGTAGTGGGAGCCTACCATGCCATGTGCACGGTGATGCCATGTGCACGGTGGCCACCGCCGCGATCAGCCTGGGGCTACACCTTGGGTAGCGTCCGTGCGCACCGGCCCACATGCAGATTGCGTGTTGCAGGCTGAGAGTTGAATCCATTAACGTTGCCAGGACAATGCCGAGCCTGTCATGTATTCTCTAAATGAGGTCCCTGAAGCACATTTAAGCTCGCTCAGCGTGACGGCTGGCGCATGGGGCCTGGTGTAGAAGGGGTGTGGCGCCCCCGGAATTATCATCTGACCTTTCAAGCTTGCCTTTAGCTCAGTCGCGTACCGTGACACATGGTGGGGGCCACCTGTGCATTGTAAAGGCCAGTAGGTATAATGCAAACACGGCACTCCGACACATGCCTACCGGCGAGCTGAAGGGTTGAATTCCTGTCGCAGCGGCGCGCGTGCCGAAGTCTCTTCGGACGTGCGGGAGGGCAAGCCGCCTGGCAGCTGCGTTGTGCTCGTGGTCATTGGCGGCACCAGGGGAGAGGGGTGTGCAACTCGGCCCCATGCAGGGGATGTTGCGCCAAAATCAAACCTGCGACCACCTGAAACGCACCCGGGTGCATCATTACATATACTCGTGCCCTAAAGGGACTGCAGGGACGCCTCCAAGCCTCAATCGGCCCCACCCGGGACCGAGGCATTTCGCGCAGCACCAGCATGCCCGGCGGAGGAGGTCAGAGTTCAGTCTTGACACCCTGCGCGGGCCCAGAAACCCATTTAAGTGACTATAATGTCATTGCGCGGGGCCGCGGGTGGTTTTCGGGCCCGAACCCCTGACAAAGCTGAGAAAGTGTCCCCGCGCGGCAGTAATTGGCGGTAGAACCGCCCCACAGAACCTCACAGAAGCACGAGACCGCCCCAGGTTGACGCCTGAAGGTGTATAGGGAAGCTTTCTAGGCCGCTCGACCGCGGCCAGCCGCGGCCGAGCTTGTACACCGTCATCCTTCAGCTAGCACAGGCTGCCAGGGGAGACCTAACAGGACCGACGCCACTGAGGCACACAGCCAGCGCGACTTTACAGCTGCTGCATTGTAAATCAAGAATATTGAACGCTACGCACGGTCGTTTGCATAACATCCCACGCGCTGGAAGCCTCCCTTGGCGTGAATGTCATGGCCTTTTGGGAGCCTGTGTTCAGGTGGGGTTGCCACCGCTGACCACAACCACCTATTCCACATCTAGACAAGGTCCTCGTGCCACGGCCGGTACCAGCGGGCACCACAGTGGCGCCACGGCGTCAGGGAAATCGCGCATTGAACCACGGCGTCACCACAGCAGCAGGCGATGCCGCATTGGCTGTAGGCTAATATTGACACATCGCTTCAATGAAGAGTATGATCAAATGCTGCGGCGGGCGCTCTCCGAAGAACCTTGGGGTTGGGGATGTGCATTCCTTGACCGCTTTGCTGCACTGCATGTTGAATATCGCCTTCCTGATGTACCAGCACAGTCCTCGTGTTGCGGCGGGCATCGGCTCAGCAATGCAGCAGCGGTACGGGGTGAAGGGAAATCGCGCAACTCAACCGCGGCGTCATCGCAGTACCTGGCACTGCCGCCGCTGCAATACGGAACTACTGAGACATCGCTTCAATGAAGAGTATTATCAATTGCTGCGGCGGGCCCTGTTCAGGCACTCTTGGGAGTGGAGATGGGGTCCTGGCCAGCGCTTTGGGGCCCTGCACTTATGGAATGAAACCAATACACCGCCCTCAAAACGCTATGTGCAATGGCGCAGTTCCAAACTGCAGTCTAGTGCCCCAAAGCCCTCCACCTGAGTCGCGCAAGGCTCTCCTGCATCAACCTGGGGCTATCCAACGTACTGTTTGCCCTAAATGACTATTATTTGGTATCATCCATTGAAGGGCTCGGTCGGCGGGTTCCATCACCCTTCATATAAGCAGAGGCACGACCTCGGAGAGCGCATCGGGCGCGACTGGACTAGGACTTCGAACGAGCATACGTACCAGGGTGGCGTAATAATTGTTGTAAGAAGCATTTACAACCATGTCACAGGCACTAGCTCGTCAGATGCGTCTCGCCGGGCATGCTGGTGCTGCGCGAAATGCCTCGGTCCCAGGTGGGGCCGATAGAGGCTTGGAGGCGTCCCTGCAGTCCCTTTAGGGCACTAGTATATGTAATGATGCATCCGGGTGCGTTTCAGGTGGTCGCAGGTTTGATTTTGGCGCAACATCCCCTGCATGGGGCCGAGTTGCACACCCCTCTCCCCTGGGCGGCACCAGCCGAGCCTCGGGCTACGCAACATGTACGCGGTGCACGCGCGGAATCAAGGCCTTCTGCACGTCCCGCGCAACCCATCATGCCATATTTCGGCAGCGCATGCTGGGTGCTTGGTGCTGGCATAGCACACACGAGCAGGGGCCCCTGCACACCAGCTCCACCAGCTCACGCCACACGGCTTAGTAAGTGCATACAGGCGTCCTGTCAAATGCATGGCTTCGACTGCCGCCACGTCTGTAATGGCCTTGTAATCTCTTGTTATGAAAATGCGTTTCGACTTCTGCCGTGTCCGTGGTGCGCCTGACGCGTGAGGGGGTCGACGATTGTCTCCAAGCACCTACTGTTGCATGCTGCCCTATGTGGTGAAGTACGTAGAATTGCACCCATATATCGCGTGCCGTGGAGGGCAAAACGGGCGCGAGTACAATCGCTGCATGGGGCCTGAGCACAGCTGCATGGGCCTAGGTCACAAGCGCATTACGCGAGGACACTTAAGGGCTAGCGCAGCCCACGAACGTATTCTGTACGCACCCGCACAAAGGTTCCACATAGTTTTAGCGCAGTTCTAGCATTCTTAGCTCGTAAACACTGCCAACCGCGTGTACGCCTACCCATCGACCCAACTCTTGCCACCTCTTCCCGACAACCATGGAGCAGCAACAGCAGCAGAGCGAGCCGCAACTGTGCCAGAAGGGATGCGGGTTTTTCGCGTAAGTGCCGCCCTGACCAAGAATCTTGGGAGCTAGGGTTGGTAAACGGCTCGCTCAAGCTGACTGCGATTCATCCCTTCGCTCACGCAGGAACGTTGGTTGCGCTGGCCTTTGCTCAAAGTGCCATCGTGATACTGAAGCAGAGAAGGAGAGGGCCAATGGTGCTGTCGCCTCGGCAGCGCAGGCTGTCCCACCTTCCCCGGAGCCGGTTCTAAAGTCCAGTCAAGAAGCGCCGTCGTCGTCCGCAAGCGCACAGGCTGCTGCGACCTCTGCCGCGCCTGCACCAGCCGAGGCATCCCCTTCGGCTGTTGGGGACGCGAGCGAGTGCAAGCCGAAGACACGTTGCTTGGAGTGCAAAAAGAAGGTGGGCAAGATGGGGCCGCGGAACTGCTGAGGTTGCTGTCAACTTCAGTTCCCACGGGCGTTGGGTTCGCGTGGGGGACATCTTTCCCTTTCTGACGTGGGTTCGCCTTTGCCCGAGCAGTGCTTCGAGACGGTGTAGAAACGAGTAACTTTGTTTGTTCATGTGGCCTCGTGGTGCGAGGTTGCACCCCCCGATAGCTGCAGCACACTACCTCGTAACAGCATCCGCTCACGGCGTGGGACAGCATACGTGTCGTTCGACCTCCCGCACCGCGCGGATATGTGTATCTCTTCTGCAACAGTGGTGACTATCGAAGGTCTGGATCCTTACCCGATGTGCTTCGTACCCCTCCCCTACCCTCCGGCAGGTCGGGCTCACAGGCTTCACGTGCAAGTGCGGCGGCCTCTTCTGCGGGCAGCACCGCTACGCTGAGGCGCATGCGTGCCCCTTCGACTACAAGGGGGCGCATGCTGCGAAGCTGGCGGTCAACAACCCCGTTGTGCAGGCCAGCAAGATTCAGAAGATCTGAGTTGCGCTGCCGGCTGGCTTGACTGTGACAAGGCAACAGTACCTGCCTTCTGGTCGGACCGATTGACTGGGCAAACTCTGCCTTGCTGACAGGAGCATGGATTCAGCTGCGAACCTAGTACGCGAGTGTGAAGGGGGCCATGGGTGGGCGGTCTCGAGACGTGGGCCTTGTAGGAGAGATGTGGCATGTGTGCAGCTTGCATTGTTTCCCGCTGATACTGCTGGTGTTGTACTTATGATCTCTGCCGCACAAACCTGCAAAGACTTCATACCATAGCATCTGGCGACGTGCGTGACGTGCAATGTCCGACTTTGTACCACTAAATTGATTCGAACCGTCTCGGGTTGACGGTGCCTTATGCATGCTGGCGAAGAGTGGCGAGTAGCTGGTGTGCGATGGGATGCAGTGCATATTCGAATGCCCCTGGCAGGCACGGCACGGCTGTGGGGCACTCGACTTAGGTGTGGCCATTGAATAAGACTGACGATGCAAAGCAGGGCAAGGCATAGGACATGATACTTCATCCTTTCATTGGACGTCAGGTGTCGCAGCTCATTGGCAGGCGCCAGTATGAGCAGGCAGCCTCAGCAAGAAGCTTGCGTACTGCTGTAATGGTCCGTGCTTGCGCCCTGTATATCCTCTCTCTTGTTGTTCCGCTCACTTGGTGGTCGTCTTGAAGTGAACAGCAGGATCGTAGACTCGGTTATGCACTTATACTTATCAAGCGGTTGACGTCGTGGCTGATCTCCAGGGCACGATGACATCACCACCACTGGCAGTTCACCCGCCACATGCCATGTAGCCCTGGTGTTCAACTGCACAGCGATAGATACCGCCTGCTATGATGCATGCGCGCTACGTACGTCAGTCAACTGGGTGCCGTAAACTCAGAGTCGTGACAGGTGGTGAGCAGAAGGTCCTTGCAATCATGAGACCTGTTAAGTTCCAGCAAGGAATCTCCAGAAGCTTCAGCGCAATACAGATGTCGTCATGTTACTGCAGTCGCTGCCTGAATTGCTGGCTGGCTGCGCCGCCGAAGCAGCACTGGCGCAACCCTCGTCCTGCCTCGTCATGGCTCTTACAGAAGGGGGAAACTCACACACACTACCCTAAACCATCAGCCCCAGGGGACCAACTTTCGACATGAACACTGTACAGGCATGAGCGACGGTTTCATGGCGTGGAGTCGTCGCCTCCTGCCAGGCACCTGCTGAGCGGCTGCCTGGCGGGTCGCCCACTCCCCACTGGGCCACCAGGGCTGCGACCGGGCCCTGACCACGCAACAACACCTGCAACTTGTGGCCACCAAGGTCCGCGTTGATTGGCTGGGTGTGGGCGCGCCACCATAATGCTCCGAATTCTCCAAGCGGCTTGGGGTTGCATTCGCAGGCTGTTTTTTCTACTTCGTGAGAAGGTTACAGGGGCTCGGAATTCGGTGCTTGGCAGGCACAGGCCAGTCTGGGGCTCTGGGCGTGCTAGCTGCCCGTGTGATATGCTTCCTCGGGATCCTCGCTAGGGCGGCAGGTTGCTGCTGGCCTTGCACATGGTGCCCCCAGGTACCCCCTATCGCCTTCAGCGTCGGCTCGCCAGGCTAGGCTGAGCAAGACTGCAACTGTGAAGCCTTTGGCGTTTGGGGGACACGACCTAGACAGACACGCGGCAGTGGCACACTAGCCTGCTTGTGTGTACGGTAATCTGCAGCCAGGAGCAGCAGGGTGGTGCCCTGTGTGCCAGGGATCGCTGGCTCGTGGGTAAAGGCTGTCTTGGGCGCAAAGGACATCAACTGTGCCGCGTCTCCCACACACGGAGTGTTGAAACACGTGTCACAGGCGCAGTGCTAGGCTGCCAGATGGTGCAGTAGGGATGACGATGTGGCTTTCGAAGAACCTGGCATACCCGTTCACAGGCTTGCATGTACCAGCGGAGCTGCATGCTTGCGAGCAGTCCGGTACTGCACGCAGTGCCTTACAGCCGTACGGCACGTCCTTAATTTACAGGTCCAATTGCAGAGCGGAGCGAAGTCGGTAACACTGATATGCAGCTGGTACGGTATCAACTCGCAATGTTCGGCGTACCCTGGGGCAGGTATGCCCTCCCGTTCTCATATCCATGCAGTCCGATAGCAGTCAACACGTGGTAAAAAGCATGTACTAGTCAATGGTGTACCCCGGATGTTCCCTGCTGAATTTGTGCCCACTCACACAAAAAAGCCACCTTGTGCAAAGCTGTTGGCAAAGCTTGACCACCGCTGACCCACACAACTTGGGGTCAGTTTGTGGGGACTAAGCCCAGTCAGCCGGCAGCAACAAGATCCCGGCATGAAGATCTAAGCGGACAAGCAGTGCGCATCCATAACCGCACGGCCACGCACCCGGACCGGCCCCGTCAAGGGGCGCCGGTTAGTCCCTGTGTTCGCTTCCATTTGGCAATCTCAGTCGTGCCATGCGCGGCACTGCCCATCAGGTCAACAACTCCCATCCATCCGCTCCGCGCCGCCACACGTCATTGTAGTTCCCTTACCGCTGCTGCCCAGCACCCGGCATGCCCCCCTGTCCGTCCGTGCGTCCCAGCATGAGCTGCATGTTGTCCATGAGCCCCGGCATGGCGCGCTGGCCGCCCTGCATCATGTATGGCTGCGCCGCCGCCTGCGGCCGCGCCTGGGCCTGCGCCTGGGCCGCCGCCAGCGCGGCGTACGGGTTCGCCGCTGCCGCCTGCCCCCACGCCGCCTGCACCTGGCCCTGCCAGTTCGCGGCCACCTGTCCCGCCAGCGCCGCGTTGTTACCCGCCAGGCCTGCTAGCCCACCTGCCCCTGGCAGCGCAACACCTTGACGGGCGGCCTGAGCAACCGCGGCCGCGTTGTTCGCCCACTGCAGCCCGCCAACACCCGCCGCCTGCTGAGTCGCCGCCGCGGCGGGGCGCGCGTTCGCGTAGGCGTTGTTGGCCATGCCGTACAGAGCCGGGTTGGCGGCACCGCCGCCGCCACCGGCGGCCCCCGATGAGCCCCTGCCGATGCCGACGCCGTAGTCGCGGTCCTGGTCACCGCCCTTCTTCCGCCGGCGGGCCCAGTTGGGCACCAGGTTGGCCTGGTCGTCCTGCTCCTCCTCCTCATCCTGTAAAGCAAGGAAAGGTGAAAACAACGTCATTTGTACGGCCTACCAGCGCCCCAAGACCATCTACAAAAGGATATGGGTCGCAGAGATACGACGACACGGCACATTTTGACCTAACGAACAGGCATATATCTTCCGAGCCATGTAAATATGAGAAAACTTGGGGTGCACGGCCAGGGAGCTAGCGGAGCCCAGCAGCACCACTCACCACGGCGCCCGCAAGCTCCGCGTAGTTGACCCGCCGTGCGCGCGTAGGCCGGCCGCTCGACGTGAGCGGCACGTTGGACTCATAGCCCGCCGGAGCGGACTTGCGCTGCTGGCTCGTCTTGGGCTTCTTGGCCACGTTGTAGCGCTCGTCGTCATATCCAGCGGCCTTGCCGTAGTCGCCGCCGTCGTAGCTGTCGTGCTTGTACTCCGCCGCGGCGCGCTGCTGTGCCTGCAGCTGCTGCGCCTGCAGCTGAGCGGCCTGCTGCGCCTGCAGCTGCTGCTGTTGCACAGCCGCGGCAGCCGCGGCCTGCTGCTGCGCGAGGATCTGGGCCTGCAGAAGCTGGACCTGCTGCTGCTGCGTCAGGTGCATGTTCTGCTGCTGCGCCAGGTAGGCCAGTTGCTGGGCGTAGTTGGCCGCCACGGGGACAGCTGCAGACTGCACTGAAGCAGCCGGCTGCACAGCTGCAGACTGCACTGTAGCCGCGGGCTGCACAGCGGCCGGCTGGGGCGCAACAGGCTGCACGGCTGCGGGCTGCACGGCCGCGGGCTGGACGGCGGCCGGCTTCGGTGCCTCGGCGACCACGGGCGCCGGCGCTGGCTCAGCGACTGGAGCAGGAGCTGTCTCGACAGCAGGTGAAGGTTCAGCTAGCGCCTGGCCAGCATCTTGTGCTTCCCTGCAGAAGCAGAGAGCCAAGCGCGCAAAGGAGGCGTTGGTCAATCTTGCAGCTTGGAACCATAACCGACAGGCGACAAACGAGTCGCCCGCGCATTGCAGTTTGCATACAAGGTAGTGCCTTGCTTGCAGGAGTTGGTTCATGTTGCAACTAGGGGGGGTTTGGGCGTTTTGACCAGAGTGGATTGGACGTGGCCTTGACCGAGCTGGTAAGCCTCAACAATTCCGGTCCGGCTCAAGCTAACCAATGAGACTCACACTTCAGGCTCATGGGCCTGGACGGGCGCGGCCTCCTCAGCCGGCGCGGTTTCCTCTCCGGCACCAACGACATCGGGCGGAGCAGCAGCTCCCGCGTCCTCCTGGGGCTCCTCCGACTCGCTACGCCGCCTCTTGTTGGTATGTCCTTCCTCACTCATGGCTCTCTGGGCCGAAAGCGGCTTGAAACACAGGCGTACGGCCTGCGAATCAGTCAAAGAAAGGCCAGAACCGCACCCAAGACATCATTTGCGAGGGAAAGCATGTAGGGTAAAGCGCCAGACATGATCCTAGCCATGCATCAGCGTCAGAGAGGCTTCTTTGGCGAAGTCCGGCCTTGTCCGGCGGTAGAGGATGGCTGACCGAGTCTGAGCGCTTTTACAAGCCGCGGTCTGTGGCGCCGGGCTTGGGCCTTCATGCAACACTCCTAGGTTACCCATGCATGAAGTGCTGGAAAATGAGCACGCTCAGGCCCGTTCAAGGGGCCCCAGGGTGAGAGAGATGGCTCAACAACGCGAGCGACCACTGCATGCCGTGATGAGCGCCGCATCAAAAGACAGAATGCTTAACCCATGCGACTGGCAAGGACAACATCTGGTTGCACGTATCGCCGGTCAACTTACAGGAAGGTCAGGTCTTGGTGTAGCGGCTTCTAGAGCCTACCGGGTGCGCGCTTCAGTGCTAGGAGCAACGTAGGATACGTCTTGCTGGGCGGACCGCTGAAAGGACCACAGACGGACACCACAGTCTTCAGGTGCTGCTGTAAACTCGGGGTCGGCTCAACTTTAGCGGGGTCCGGTGGCTACTAGTTCTTCTGTGTAAACACTATGCTTATTGTTTCTTGCACACCACCAGCGATTGAATTGAATGTGCTGGTGGGACTTCATGGGACCCCTGGAGCGATGGGAGCGCAAATTTTTATGTCGCAGCCGCGGTGCCACTCGCACAGTGTCTGCAATCTGATGCAGACCAGAGGAGGCTTTGCACGCAAACGCAGAGGAGAAGCGTGCGCTAGCACCTCGGGCGCCGAGCAGAGCAAGGGCCACGGCAACGGCACAGCGCGTTGCTTGTATGGCTTGTCAGGCTTGCCTGCATGGTCTGCTGCAAATGGAAGAGGACAGCAGGGCGCTGGAAGACCGAAGCACCAGACGTTGCAACGAACAACCATGGAAGCATTCTCGCTTGCAGCTGCACCCGTGCCGGCTGCATGCCGACTGCATACAGGTTATCGAGGAGAACACCCAGGCCAATCAAGCTCTACGGGTGACAGCTCACACCGGATGCGCGGGCGTTCCTGATCATGGCTTGCGTCAGCACACGTGCTCTTGTCACGCAGGCTGTGCATGAACGTCCTCTGCTTTCTGCCACCCCAGACACGAGCTGATCTTTGCATGCGGCCACAATCCCTACCGTGTGGTACGGCAGACCTTGCGTTGCTGCGTGTTCCCAAGAGTCCACACAGCCCGTCGGCCCGAGAGGGCAGACACCTCAACGCATGTTGCACTAGCTTGACCGGTACCGTATAACCCCCGCATGCGCCTTCGGGATCTGGTAGGGTCAGGTGGGGCAAGTGCCGAGACGTGTATTTACAATGTGCGTAGTTCCGTCCTTATCTGAGCAATGCCAACTTTGGCATTCCCCGTAGGCATTGTTAATGGGATGCATGGAAACTCGTACTTTGGTCCAACAATGCTGTCAGTCTCTCGTTAGCTACGCTCTAGGGCTGGTACCCAAGTAAGTGGTGGAGTCCTGGTGAGTTATGGCACAGCTGACCATCCGCTTGCTTAAACTCGCGTGTGATATCCACCACCACCCGCACATGTGCCACCTTGCCATTCTTGTCAGCTCAGGGCTCACCTACAGACGACAGTGCAGCGGGTTTCAGGCGACGCCCATATGCCAGCACAGCACCTCACCAGCAAGCAACGCCCTCAAGGCGCCCACTGCCTGCCCAGGGCAATCCTCGAGGCACCTGCGACCGTCACCCCTCCTCATCATCACCCCCATGCCGCTCTGCCTGCCCACCAAGCTGCTGTTGTTGCTGCGGCCCCTCTGCCGCCTGCACGCCAGGGCTTCCCGCCGACCCCCCATCATCCTCCTTGCCGCCCCCCGGCGGCCCGCTGCCCTGCGCACAGCCCGCTGCACCGGCACCTCCCCCTCGAGCACCCGCGTCCCCGGACGGGCTCTCCCTCCCCTCCACATCCATCGGTTCCGGCCCCTCCTGCTCCTCCTCCTCCCTCCGCTGCCGCTTCAGCCCTCGCCCGCGCTCCTCGTCCTGCTCCTCCTCCTGCTCCTCCTCTTGCTCCTCATCCTCCTCGTCATCCTTCGCATGCGGGGCACCCAAGCTGCCAGCGCGCCTGCCCCTCACCTCCCTGCCATCGTCCCTGCCACCGCTGCCGCCCCGCTGCGGGCGGCGCTGCTGCGCGCGCTGCTCTGCGCCTGCGTCCCCCTCCCCCTCAGCCTCCGAACCGCTGCCCTGCGCCGGCTCCGCCGATCCCGCGCGGCCCTTATCCCTAGCCTTTGGCTGGTTTGACGTACGAATCGCATCGCCCAGAATCTTGTCGTACGCTGCTGTACTGTAATCCACCTCCTTACGCGTCCGGCGTGGCCTGTGAGGGCGACGTGCAGCAGAGCCACACCTTGGCAAAGGTGTGCTCACTGAGTTTGTGCTGCCTTCAAGGCCCTGACCTTCGCTGCGCTACGAGCCGGTACAAAGATACCTGGCTGAGAACGACACGTGTCACTGCAAAACAGACAGCGGTGGGTACGAGATGCTTGCCGCCAGGTATTCGTCTTCCACCTGGTAAGTACACACATTTCTGGTCCCCTTCAAGAACGCAGGCCCGTACTAGCACGGATCAGGGGCTGCCGCGCCCACCTGCTGCACCCATCGAAATAGTGTGCCCCCAGCGCCGCCCGCAGCTGCTCCGCCAGCCGCGCCTCGCGCTCACGCCGCTCGGCCGCCTCCAGCAGCGGCGGGACCAGCTCCGAGTCGATCTAGGCAGCAGGGCAGCAGAGGAAACGTAAGACGTGTGTCATTCTGGTAAGTAACTGCGAAAGGAGGAGCGAGAGAAGGCGGTGAGCCCACGCAACGGCGGAACCAGCTCCCATGCACTTGGGGAGCAAAGGGCGGAATGGGAGGGGAACAGAGGAATCGGAGGGGAGGATATGCGGGACAGGAAGGGTGGGACGGGAGCGTGGATAAGCCTCCAGCAGCGGGGGATCCCGCCCCGGGTCGACCTTGGGAGCAGGATGACGAGAGGGATGTGCGTTACCAGCCAACTGCCACAAACGGAGCGGGGACATAACGCGCGGCAGGCACAGGTCCGTGTCGATAGGCAGGCGACCAAGAAGGGCTCAGCAGAGCAGTATAACCGGACTGTATCATCGGAGGGGCGCAAGGGCCGCGCCAACAGGAGTGTGCGCACCCTTACGGGAGGTATGCTAACCTCTTCGCACGTTTCGCAGCGAAAGGGATATGGATTCTCAGTTGTGCTGCTGGCAACCCCGGCCGCGCCCCCACCTTGTCCGCCAGCTCCTTGTCCTGCTTCTTGCGGCCGGTGCGGCTGCGGAGCTCCGCAGCTGCGGCGCCAAGGCCCTCAACCCCCACGCCCAGAAGCTCCCAGCTCCCTGGCGGAGAGGGAATCGGGTGAAGCACGAGGGGGAGGGAGGGGGTCACCGCGTGAACCGGGGTGGCATTGTACGGCGCCAGGGAGGGCGGCTGCAGCACAGCGGCTCTGTTCAGGACGTGCATCCAGTTCGCACATGCTTGTGACCATGTCGCTTCGGCCCCGCACCACCAGATTGCAAACCCACTGCTTGAACAGCAGCTTCATGGCAGAAGCACCAGGAGGACCGGCAGCTTAGGCACGTACGAGCGGGGTCGCATGTAGGGTGCAGCCTATGCGGTACGAGCCGGGGCGCTAAGGGGGCAAAGCCGTGTTATCCGCGCTGTGACGGGTGTCAGCGGTGTGCTGCGTGGAGTGTGGGCTGCGACCGGGCTCTAGGTGCCATTGCCCGTCCCAGTTAACGCACGGTCGGGCCTGCAGCCGTGCTGTGCACGCGGAGCAAGGCGCTGCTCCTACCTGGCACGGCCGCAGGCGGGAGGTTGTACAGCATGTAGGGCGGGGGCCCCGGCTCGGCCTTCTTGGGCTTCGCGTCCCCGCCCTTGCCCTTACTGCCCTTGCCGCCCTTGGCTTTGGGCGTGTCGGCGGCGGGGGAGGCGGCGGCGGCGGGCTGCTTCTTGGACCTGACGGGCAGGGGCACGGTGTGCGCGGGCACTGCATCGGCCAGGACACCACGAGCAGCACGAGCGGGTCTGGCGGCAGTACTGCAACGTAATAGGTACATCCGCAGTCTATACCGCCAGTGGAGAACGGGCTGGTGCACACCTACGATATCGGCACGTTCACGCGCTCCAGCCCGAAAGCCGGGTCCCCCATCTGGCCCCTCGCTACCCGCCGCATCCCTCGCACCTATCCGCGTCACCACACCCCAGCATCCCAGCATCCCAGCACCCCAGCATCCCAGCACCCCAGCACCCCAGCATCCCAGCACCCCAGCACGCCAGCATCCCAGCATCCCAGCATCCCAGCATCCCAGCACGCCAGCATCCCAGCATCCCAGCACCCCAGCATCCCAGCATCCCAGCAACCCAGCATCCCAGCACCCCAGCACCCCAGCATCCCAGCACCCCAGCACCCCAGCATCCCAGCAACCCAGCACGCCAGCATCCCAGCATCCCAGCATCCCAGCATCCCAGCATCCCACCACCCCAGCATCCCAGCATCCCACCACCCCAGCATCCCAGCATCCCAGCATCCCAGCACCCCAGCACCCCAGCATCCCAGCACCCCAGCACCCCAGCAACCCAGCACCCCAGCATCCCAGCATCCCAGCATCCCAGCATCCCAGCACCCCAGCGTCCCAGCATCCCAGCACCCCAGCACCCCAGCATCCCAGCACCCCAGCACGCCAGCATCCCAGCATCCCAGCATCCCAGCATCCCAGCATCCCAGCATCCCAGCATCCCAGCACGCCAGCATCCCAGCACCCCAGCATCCCAGCATCCCAGCATCCCAGCATCCCACCACCCCAGCATCCCAGCATCCCAGCACCCCAGCACCCCAGCATCCCAGCACCCCAGCACCCCAGCATCCCAGCACCCCAGCACGCCAGCATCCCAGCATCCCAGCATCCCAGCATCCCACCACCCCAGCATCCCAGCATCCCAGCACCCCAGCATCCCAGCATCCCAGCATCCCAGCATCCCAGCACCCCAGCACCCCAGCATCCCAGCACCCCAGCACCCCAGCATCCCAGCACCCCAGCATCCCAGCATCCCAGCATCCCAGCACCCCAGCATCCCAGCATCCCAGCACCCCAGCACCCCAGCATCCCAGCACCCCAGCACGCCAGCATCCCAGCATCCCAGCATCCCAGCACCCCAGCACCCCAGCATCCCAGCACCCCAGCACCCCAGCATCCCAGCACCCCAGCACGCCAGCATCCCAGCATCCCAGCATCCCAGCATCCCAGCACCCCAGCATCCCAGCACCCCAGCACCCCAGCACCCCAGCACGCCAGCATCCCAGCATCCCAGCATCCCAGCATCCCAGCACGCCAGCATCCCAGTATCCCAGCATCCCAGCACCCCAGCATCCCAGCATCCCAGCATCCCAGCACCCCAGCACCCCAGCATCCCAGCACGCCAGCACCCCAGCACGCCAGCATCCCAGCATCCCAGCACCCCACCATCCCAGCATCCCAGCACCCCAGCATCCCAGCATCCCAGCACCCCAGCATCCCAGCACCCCAGCACGCGGGCATCCCAGCATCCCAGCACCCCAGCATCCCAGCACCCCAGCATCCCAGCACCCCAGCACGCCAGCATCCCAGCATCCCAGCATCCCAGCATCCCAGCACCCCAGCACGCCAGCATCCCAGCATCCCAGCATCCCAGCATCCCAGCATCCCAGCACCCCAGCATCCCAGCATCCCAGCACGCCAGCACGCCAGCATCCCAGCACCCCAGCATCCCAGCATCCCAGCATCCCAGCACCCCAGCACCCCAGCACCCCAGCATCCCAGCATCCCAGCACGCCAGCACGCCAGCATCCCAGCACCCCAGCATCCCAGCATCCCAGCATCCCAGCATCCCAGCATCCCAGCATCCCAGCACCCCAGCACGCCAGCATCCCAGCATCCCAGCACGCCAGCATCCCAGCATCCCAGCATCCCAGCATCCCAGCACCCCACCATCCCAGCATCCCAGCACCCCAGCATCCCAGCATCCCAGCACCCCAGCATCCCAGCATCCCAGCATCCCAGCACCCCAGCACGCCAGCATCCCAGCACCCCAGCATCCCAGCATCCCAGCATCCCAGCACCCCAGCACCCCAGCACCCCAGCATCCCAGCATCCCAGCACGCCAGCACGCCAGCATCCCAGCACCCCAGCATCCCAGCATCCCAGCATCCCAGCATCCCAGCATCCCAGCATCCCAGCACCCCAGCACGCCAGCATCCCAGCATCCCAGCACGCCAGCATCCCAGCATCCCAGCACCCCAGCATCCCAGCATCCCAGCATCCCAGCACCCCACCATCCCAGCATCCCAGCACCCCAGCATCCCAGCACCCCAGCATCCCAGCATCCCAGCACCCCAGCATCCCAGCATCCCAGCATCCCAGCACCCCAGCACCCCAGCATCCCAGCACCCCAGCACCCCAGCATCCCAGCACCCCAGCACGCCAGCACGCCAGCATCCCAGCATCCCAGCATCCCAGCATCCCAGCACCCCACCATACCAGCATCCCAGCACCCCAGCACCCCAGCATCCCAGCACCCCAGCATCCCAGCATCCCAGCATCCCAGCACCCCAGCACCCCAGCATCCCAGCACCCCAGCACGCCAGCACGCCAGCACCCCAGCATCCCAGCATCCCAGCACCCCAGCACCCCAGCATTCCAGCACCCCAGCACGCGGGCATCCCAGCATCCCAGCATCCCAGCATCCCAGCATCCCAGCACCCCAGCATCCCAGCACCCCAGCACGCCAGCATCCCAGCATCCCAGCATCCCAGCATCCCAGCACCCCAGCACCCCAGCACGCCAGCATCCCAGCATCCCAGCATCCCAGCATCCCAGCATCCCAGCACCCCAGCATCCCAGCATCCCAGCACGCCAGCACGCCAGCATCCCAGCATCCCAGCATCCCAGCATCCCAGCACCCCAGCACCCCAGCACCCCAGCATCCCAGCATCCCAGCACGCCAGCACGCCAGCATCCCAGCACCCCAGCATCCCAGCATCCCAGCATCCCAGCACCCCAGCACCCCAGCACGCCAGCATCCCAGCACGCCAGCATCCCAGCATCCCAGCACCCCAGCATCCCAGCATCCCAGCACCCCAGCACGCCAGCATCCCAGCATCCCAGCATCCCAGCATCCCAGCACCCCAGCACCCCAGCATCCCAGCACCCCAGCATCCCAGCATCCCAGCACGCCAGCATCCCAGCATCCCAGCACCCCAGCATCCCAGCATCCCAGCACCCCAGCACCCCAGCATCCCAGCATCCCAGCATCCCAGCACCCCAGCATCCCAGCATCCCAGCACCCCAGCATCCCAGCATCCCAGCACCCCAGCATCCCAGCACGCCAGCATCCCAGCATCCCAGCATCCCAGCACGCCAGCATCCCAGCATCCCAGCACCCCAGCATCCCAGCACCCCAGCATCCCAGCACCCCAGCATCCCAGCATCCCAGCACCCCAGCATCCCAGCATCCCAGCACGCCAGCATCCCAGCATCCCAGCATCCCAGCACCCCAGCACGCCAGCATCCCAGCATCCCAGCATCCCAGCATCCCAGCACCCCAGCACGCCAGCATCCCAGCATCCCAGCATCCCAGCATCCCAGCATCCCAGCACGCCAGCACCCCGACCGACTCACTTTGGCCACGTGGGCGCGCCCTCCAGGTACAGCCTGAGCCCTGGGTCCGGCAGCCGCCCCACAAGCCACAGCGCCGCCCCGCCAGAGTCCACACCGAAGGGTTGCTTGCGCACGTCCGCCGCGGTGAGGGGCGGCGGGGGCTCGGGGGCGGACCCCGGGCGGCCGCGGGTGCTGCGGGTGGGCCTGGGGGTACGCGTACAGCGCGAAGAAACCGTGTGGGGCGTCAGGGCAACAGGCTGGGGGCACGGTGCAGGGGCACAGGAGCGGTGCGGCAATGCCGGGCATGGGACGAGGCAAGTCATGCGGCGGCACGGTGTTTGCTTTTCAGTAACGTTGCCGCAGTGCGGGGCCAGCGTCCTTGGCATGTGTCGGTGTCAATCGCGTGCGACACTTCACACAGCAATCGGTGGGTAATGCTGGGCTGCTTGCACAAAGGCGGCGAGGGCGGAGGCAGCAGCGCACCGTGCATCGCGGGCGGGCGCCGGCGCCTTGGCCTTCCCCTTATCCTTCTCTTTGTCGCCCGCCTTGCTGCGCGGCGGCGGCAGCAGCAGCTCGTCCACCGCTCCCCGCACGTCCTCGCGGTCCAGCCGCAGGTCGCACAGCAGCTTGAGCGTCAGCACCCTGGGCCGGACGGTGGTTCGTGTAACAACACACATGCATGGTTGCAGGGGATTCCTTCCAGACGCAGCAGCTGTGAGGTCCGCGGCTCAGCGCCCAGGGGCGGGTGGGCGCGCCAGGCGGAAGCACATGGAAGCATGCTGGTCAGGGACCAAGCACGGCCGGAAGTGCATGCAAGGGCCCGTGGCTCGAGGGGCGAACTCGGCCGCCCCCATACTAACCGCAAAGCAACAACGCAGCCTGGCGGTAGCGCCACAACGCCAGTGCGTACATCGTGCCCATGGTAGCTTGGCCCCCGGACTCAGCCCCCGCTTAACCCACCTGTTCCTGACCGGCAGCCCGACGAACTCCCGCCACTCGTGCCCCCGGCGCGGCAGGAAGGGCACCGCCGGATCCACCTGGGGTGCCGCCTTAGCCGCGGCTTTGGCGGCCCTGGCGGCAGCTGCCGCCGCCGCCGCGGCCTTCTTTTCCGCCGCCTTGGCTGCAGCCGCCGCCGCCGCTGCAGCAGCCGCGGCTGTGGTTCGGCTCTTTGCGGCCGCCGCCGGGCCCAAGGCGGGCGCTGGCGGTGGCGAGGGCTTGCCGTTTTGCTGCTCTGCCTGGTCTGCGTCCTTGCCTTTGCCTTTGGTCTGGCCCTTGTCACTGTCCCCATCCTCGCTGTCGCTGTTTGGCTCCTGCTTCAGTAGCGACGGGCCTGCAGATCAGGGGCAGGTATCACAGGCCGGCGAGGTGGAAGCGTAAGCATACTCATTAGGCGCGGATGACAAGGCAACCAAAGCAGCATGCCTTCGTGCAGTGACCACGAGGATACGACTTGCATTGGGGCTGCAACTGGAGGCGCACGTTTTCCCTGCCAATACCTTTCTTCTCCCCCGGCCCACGTCACCGCATTGCCGGAGCGCTTCATGGGCCCCCTTTGGAGTACAGGATAGTGCTCTCCGCCCCGAGGAAACGTAAGAGTGCATACCTAGCCCGCACGCTGTACCTGCAAGCGTGTAGTAGTCTCGTGGGTCCTGCCCTGGATTGCGTGCGCGGTAGTCGGACGCCACGCGGTGCGACAGGAGAGCCGGCCAGTTGGCCTCCGACAGCCGGTGGGAGCGGCTGACGCCCTGCAGTGGGCGGCAGTTGGCAGCAGCGGGCGGTGGCACGGAAGCGTCAGCGCAACAAACTGGGGCCAAACGCGGGTGATTGCAACCAGGAGAACTGCAGCGAAACAGTAGGGTTGTAAACTCCGTTGGCGCCGACGCGTTCCACGCAGTAGCAACGCAGCCGCAACCGGACGGGGAAGCCCTGCTCTCCCTGCGTTCGCCTCCCGGCCGGTACCCGCCGCCCCGTGCCCCTCACCACCCGGCGGCGTAAGGCGCGTGCCCCACCTGCATCAGGCCGTAGTGCAGCTGGCTGAGCATGGAGCCAGGGCCGCCCGGAGACCGCACCAGCGCCTCCGCCAGCGCCTCCGCCGACCAGCTGCCATCCGCCAGCACGCAGCCCAGCAGCGCGGCGGCGGCGGCGGCGTCCCCGCCGGATCCGCCGCCGCCGCCCCCGGTGCTTCCTCCTCTGCCGCCGTTGGACGCCGCGCCCGCCACCTCCGACGGCGGCACGGTGAGCACCCCGCGGAAGGTGGACAGGAAGTCTAGGATGGCTGCGAACTGAGGGCAAAGGGATTGGGCGATAGGGCACCCAGGCGTGTTGTGTTCCGGGTATGGAAGGCGTTCGGGGAGTGATTAACGCCTGCGTGGTAAGCGGAGCGGCGGACTGTCCAGGGTGGCGCGGAATTGGAGGTTAGACAAGCATCATACGTGGGGCCGCCAAGCGGTGTTGTACACAGGAGCAGACAGCGTTGCGCAGGGCCTAGGCGCTGCCCATTGCTGGCCTGACACAACCACGCCTCCTGTTACGCAACTGCCTCTACCAGCCTGCTCACCTCCCACATGCCCGCCACCTCCTCCACCGCCGCCTTGGCTGTCTCCTCCCCCATCACCCGCTCCAATGTGGCCGGGTTGTCCGCGTCGCCCTCCGACTCCGACCCGGATCCCGACCCAGACTCCGACCCAGATCCCTCCGAGTAGTCCGACGCCTCCTCCCCGCCACTGCCCGCAGCCGAGGAGCCCCCTGGTCCGCGGCTGCCCGCCCTGCTGCGGCCTCCTGCCCCCGCCGCCTCCCCGGCCTCTGAGTCCCCACCAGCCCCCAACGCCCCAGAGCCCTGCCGGCTGGTGGTGCCCTTGCTTCCGCTGCGCTTGCCGCCGCTACTGCCACCGCCGCCGCCGCCACCGCCGCCTGGCGGCTTGGGCGGTTTCGGAGGCGGCGGCGGCCGGCTGGAACGCAGGCTAGCTACCCGGGCGTTCTCCGGCCGTGCCCGGGGCTCTTTCCAATTGGGTCTTTTCCGTGAACCCTCGGTATCCGAGGCAACCTGAGCGGAGCCGCGTTGGGGCCGCTGCTGCTGCTGCTTGCCCATGTTGCGAGCTGCCCCCCGCCTACTCCCGCCACGGTAGTCTTCGTCATCGTCCTCTTCTTCGCTGTAGTCAGAGTCACTGTCGTTATTACCTGCGTCATCGCCATCCGTGTAGTCACTTTGCTGGTTGCCAGCGTCTGTGTCCGGGTCTGCACTTGCGTCGCCGGTGCCGCCAACGCTGTTACGGGGTGCGCTGCTGCCGTCCTGATGGGATGGGCTGGCCGACTTGCCGTTGGGCACCTGATCCTGCTGCCTGCCCTTTCCGGCCTTGCTGCTGACAGCGACTCCATTCCCCGCGGTACCTGTGCGGTTGCAGGTGACTGTGTCAACGCCTGAGTGCCACGCCGGCACACGTTCAGTGATGACAGCTGCGACACGTACAATAGGGAGGCAGTGGTGCGCCTGCAGCGCACGCCGTGTGCACCTCACCCGCTATGTCGGGTGCTGCGGCTTCAGCGTCGGCGGTGACATCGTTCGCGACTTCATTTTGCTGGATGGCTGGGAGCTTTTGGGAAGCCTCCTCCGCTGCGCCGGCGACGTGCCGATGCGGCAGCGGAGGAGCTTCGCAGGCGCCCGTCAGTGCGTGGTCGCGTTGTAGACCTGAGCCATCGGCCATAGCATCCATCCGCCTTCAAGGGGCAGTATCTGTCTGACGCCACCAGCAGCTGTCTACCTTGCGCGGGAAGGCTGTGTCCCTTTATACCTTGAGTGATGGCTGCCTTGCATGTTGTAAATATGTAAGCGTGTATTTGATCAGCATTTTATCGTATTAAGAGTCAAGAGCAGGTGGTTTTCGCATATACAAGGCACAGACTGGCACGACAACGTCGAGACGAAACGCTGCGACGACAAATGCCACAGTTTAGGTAATATTAAGAGTACACTAACAGATTTGCATACGCACGAGCAACGGGTTCGTCCTCAGCCGGCGATTCGCAGAGTGGCAGCGCGCCGTACTGCTGTAACTTAGGTCTGTTGAGGGTGATCTAGTCCACCGCGAAGCGCCGAGAAGCACATGTTACAACCGCTGTATCGGGCTCGGGTAGCCGACAGCCAAACGGACGATGAGTGTGGTGCCGTCTGCAGGCACGCAGGGAGTGCCTGTCAAGGGCTGTCAAAAGTTCATAGACGCAGTGGAGAAAGCCCGAGCACATTCACTGCAGAGCAGGGACGCTCGTGACACTGCCCCACCCAGTGCATCAGTGGCAAAACCTGGCACAGGTCAGAACCCGCCCATGCGTACCCAGGCACCCCGGCGCCCTGGCAACGTACAGCACCTAGCAGCAAGGAAGGGAGCTCCCCTGGCATTATCTGCCCTAACCCCTAACCGCGGGCTCCCCTGCTGTAACTTGTACCGTACGTGGGCCATGGCCTTTAGGTCTCGTTGCCGTACAGATAGGCGCTAGCTGCGCTAGGTGGTACCTCGGCATACGCCAGCAGGTCTGCATCACTGCTGCTGGCGGCGTTCGAATGAAGCGGCCCACCGCTGACCGCTCTACCCGTCTGCCTGACTGCCTCCTGAATGCCGCTACCCGCTAGCAGCGCCCATTGGCAGTCAATTTGCCTTTTTATGGGGTAAGGCCACTAAGCATTGCCTCCTGTAAGGGTGCTTGCATGTTATTGGCCAGAGGTGCCGCATGCGCCCTGCCACGTAAGTGGCAACAATCACAGACGGAGGGGACCTGCAGGTTCCCAGGTGCCCCTCGTGTGGACACCGTCACATGCCACAGAGCAGCGTGTCGGCACGTGTCATCCTGCCGCATTTCGCATGGGTTTTATCACGGCCAACACGTTGGACCTCCAGACACTGGAAGCTGTGCAGGGCCTTGTGTTCCGTGTAAATTTCCCGTCCTTGCACGCGCGCACACGGACATGCTAGCAGCCGCACCCACACGGCAGAGCCTTCGTGTCATCACCCCGGCTGGGAGGACCACCTGGCCCCACTCCTTGGCGCCCCTTGACCGTCCGCAAATCGTACGCAGCGACCGAGCGAGAGATTACACCAGGGGAGCTCTCTCCTGACTCAGGTCCTGGGCTCTTCAAAAGGCAATGACGCGCGGCTGAGACGGATGGCTCCACGGATACACAAGGACCCAGCAGAACGTTCATGCCGTCGTGTGCGTGGCACACCCCAATCATCCGGTACACACCAGCCCATGCATGCTGATCGATCACGCACCCAACACCCACCATGCGAAACGGAACCATGCGAAACGGAAATGGGTCACGAACATGAGACACGAGCATGGTACCGCTTGTCCATGCGACCAGCCAAATTATCTAGTCCTGACCTGCTCACAGGGAGTACCTGGCAGCAGCTTGCTGCCCTGCACCCACACTTTAGGATCACAAGAAGGAAGACTGATCACTGTGTCAACGAGCTCGATGCCCCATGTGCATCACGCGTAGAGTGTGTAAGTTTTATTACGGTTGCCAAACGTCCAAACCGCGCGGACAGCCCTGCAGTCGGGTCAGTTGCCTTGGATTGTGTTTCTCCGCTGCAGCCGCCGCCGGTGCCGCTTATGCGCCTGCGGCCAGGGGCCCGCCGCTCACCACGTCCACGGTGGTCTGCAGCACCTGCAGCCCGATATCCAGAGGGTCGATGGCGTACACGCCCTGCAGCGCCTGGGGCAGCACCGTGCTGCGAGGGAAGTACGGGTGGAGGCGGGGGGGTAAGGGGTTGTTTAGACATGTATGCGTGTGGGCAAGGCTGCAAAGGGCGCGTGATGCCGGTGTTGCAGCAGGCAGGGCGTGGCTGGGGAAGGGCCCCTGCAGCGCGTGTGGGGCAAGGCAGTGCTGAGGGGTGCACGGGCGGGTAGGGTGGGGCACAGGAGCAAACTGCGAACGTGGGTGGCAACCACCGCTGACGGGGTGAACGGTCCTTGCGAACAAGAGATGATTGTCAGCGTGCAACGCCAGAGACTAGACAAGGAGTGCTGCTGAACCTCGGCATTGCGACTGCGCTTCGTCTGAATCACGCCCGCCCACTGCACGTGCTGGCATCCTCAGCATGCAAGCTAATACACACCTAGAGGTGGAGCGGGCCAGGTCCACAAAGTCCTTGACGAATGCGTTGTCGCCGTACTTGGACATCAGCTTGTCGGTGTCCAGTGCTACAGGGGACAGGGTGGCAGCACAGCCAGGGTGGCAGGTACCGGTGATGATCCTGTCAACAGGGCGCCCGCAGGCGATCAGGCAAAGAAGGCGAGCAACGCACTTGACGCTGTACTGCCGCACCGCTCCTGGCGGCAAAACCTGCACACCAGCACACTGTCCAATCCCCAACCGAACGGAGGGGTCCCGGGGGAGCGACGCAGCGGGACAGGCAGACTGCGGTGTGCTAGGGGCGCACAAGGCAGGCAGGCAGGCAGGTGGCCAACGCACAGTCCACTCCAGCGCCCAGCAGCACGGAGGCGCCGGCAATGAAAAGCGCGCCGCCCACAATGCCGGTGATGGATGCGCCCAGGCCCAGGCCCAGGGACACCAGGGCGGCGCTGGCCAGGACGGAGTACTGTGGCGTGGGGGCAAGGCGCGGGACATGGGCTGCGTGGGGCCACGGTGTTTTGTGCATGGTGGCATTTGGCATTTTGTGTTACATTCCAGGTGGTGTGGCCACACGATCCTTACTGGTCCCGACCACACCTATCAGGAATTGTTAGCATGTAGCGTGGCCCATTGCGCGCGATGACGTTTGTTCCTTCATAGGCGTGTTTGGGATCCACCGGGACGGTACGACAGCGCAATCAACCGACGGTACTACTGTGCACTATGTGACACTTGTTCGCTCTTTTGCTCTTACCTCCAGTGCGTCGATGGCCAGGTTCTGCAGCGTGTTGACGGCCGTCTTGGCGGCGACGGGCAGCGAGCTGGCCTTGCCGCCCACCTTGAGCAGCACCGGCAGCACAGTCAGGAAGTCCTGGGGGCGTGGGGAAAGCGAGGGGCAGGGTGGGGTCAAAGGACATGGAAGCAGGCAGGTGGATGGTGCGTCCAGCAACAGGCGGGTAAGGGGCGTGGGGGATTGGGGCGGGGGGGCATGAGGCAGGTAGGGCGGGCAGGGGTTGAAGGGCATGTTCGTGACGGCACGTCAGGGTTGCCGGGTCAGGTCAGGTCGGGTCAGGCTGGGTGGGGTCAAGACGGGACCGGGCCGGGCAGGTGGCAGGGCTGTGCGACACGTGTCAGGTTAGAGACTCAGGTGCTGCGGACCCAAGCGGCTCGGGCCTGACACGTGCGGGACAGGGAGGCACTGGGCTCTGGGGTGCCTTTACGGCAGGTGCTAATTTCTCACCTTGACGGTGCCGGCGTCGGTGGCAGCCTGCGCCAGGGCGGACCAGTTGCCTACGCTCTCGGCGGGCAGGACCATGCCCAGGCCCTGCGGCGGGACATGGAAATGCAGTCTATGTTGAAACACTAGTGTACCTTCAACCCATGCAGAATGCGTGACAACGCTTGTTTGGCAGCACCAAGCCCATGGGGTCGGGCGATTGGGAGCCAGCACACAAGCACGCGCTGCAGTGCCCCAGGCGGCAACCCTCGTGCTTACATGTGCAGCACCCGTCCTGGGCCCCACTACCCGTCCTGTTCCTCCCCACCTGCTCGATGCTCTTTGGCCACCGGCCCATCCCGCTCGCTCCCCACCTGAGCCCCCGACGTTGCTGCTCTGCGGTTACTGTCCACCTGCACCCCCGGCTATGCTGCTTTGCCATCCTGCTTTGCGATCGCCCCCCACCTTGGCGGTGCTCTTGCGTCCGATATTGCTGCTCTGCTGTTACCCCCCACCTGCACCCCCGGCTTTGCTGCTCTGCGATCGCCCCCCACCTTGGCGGTGCTCTTGAGTCCGTCAAAGGCGTTGAATAGGTCTGCGTCGCTGACCAGCTTGCCGGCAGCGCCGGAGCCCAGGCTGTCCTTCCAGGAGCCGTCCATGAGGCTCTGGGGGCGCAGGGGGGAGGGGAAAGGGAAGGAACACAGGACTAGAACGTGTATGGTGTCCGGGAAGGGGGTGCAGGGGCGGTGGGGAGGGGTACCGCAGTGTGTTGTGCGGTGAAGGCGAAAGGCACACTTTTAAGGAGCGGCTGGGGAGGACAGCGTCCAGCGAGAAGCAGTTATACAGGCCCTAAGTGAAGTTTGGGACCCCTACCACTCCCCCATCTCCCTACCATGCAAACAGACGCTAGGTCACGCGCCCACCTGCAGGTTCTCGCCCAGGTTGAGGCTCTTCAGGAAGTCGGCGGTGGACTGCGCCATGGGGCCGTTGGCAACTGCCGTACAGGTAGCCGTACGAAGGTGCCGTAGCGTGAGGATTTGCGCGTACACGCGGGCAGGGCCAGGCAGGTGAAGGCTCGTTAGATGGTTCTCAGCCAAAGGTACATATGCACGGCACGGAACGGTGGACATGCTTCTGGCGTGGATAACTGCACGCTACACGTCTACACACCAGGAGATGCGAGCGACCCGGTAACCTTGCTTTGAGGGCATTGCATTTCCGCAATTCGGCCTTTCCTACTAGGTCCACCTAGACGGCAGACACGTGGTGACAATCAAGGGCTGTATGCCCAACCCGTGCTGCGTATTAAGTCCTGAGGCAGCTGTGCGAACCCACCTGGGTTAGAGAGGGTGGCTGACATAGCGTCCGCCAGCTGTGTGGCCATGCTCTGAGGAGGAGGACGAGGGAGGCAGCAGGCGTGAGGTGGGTGCAGCAGGCGTCAAGGGAGAGCGAGGGAGGGAAGGGCGCAAGGGCACGGAACGTGCAGGACAGCCGAAGTACCGTGAGCAGAGCGGGCAGCCATGACACCAATGATCCTTACACGTTTCCTATGGATCACTCGCAGGGTTTGTATGCTAGTGGGGAAAGCTTTTGCGTCGCGCCGTGCAGACGTTGTCCCAGCTGTAGGCCTGGATGATGGTGGGCAGGGTCCTACACCCCACAGGATGGCACGTACCCTGAATGCGGCTGCCTCGTCCGACAGGGGGGCGTCAGTGGTGGCGGCGGCGGTGGTGGTGGAGGCGTCGGCGATGGTGGCGGTGGTGGCGGCTCCCGGCGTGGGCGTGGTGGCTTGGGCGGCAGCCTGAGCGAAGTGGGGAACGTGCAAAAGGTGCATAGGGGAATCAAGGGCGCGGCGCGTAGTCAGGAAGGGAAGAGATGCAGGTCCACAGCCAGAAAGGGGTGTGCTTAGCTGCTTACGGTATGCGGGGAGAGGGGGGCTCGCTCGAGCAAACAGGGCAAGTGCACAACATGGATACACAGTGCGCACTTTTGGCCCAAGGCATGCACCCAGCAAGCCCCAGGTAGCCATCGCAGCCGTCGCGGTGTGCCCGACACCGAGCATGGCCCTTGCCCAGCGCGCATGTCACATAAAGTAGTGAAGATTTAAAGCCTGCGACGGGGCGCAAGCTTGCCCACCTGGTGGTGTGTTGTGATCATAAGGGCCAGGCCGAGAATGAACCACAGCCGGGTGCCCGTGGGGCAAGAAGAGTCACGGCAGCGGGCCATCGCGTATGGGGACGCCGATTGAGTATTGAGCAAGATGTTAAATGCTCGATAGCAGCAGCACGTCTGTGCTAAGCGGGACCGTTTCGAGGCAGCTGCGCTTGTAAGACGTGGGATGTAACACGTGTTGCTTTGTGGGCCGACCAGGTGTCTCCCTTAGTTGCAAGCCGCTTTTAAGGCTTATGCTTCCGGCGGGCTTTAGAGGCCTCCGATATGCCGTTGTCCGCTCCGCTGTCGGCCGTTATCCTTGGGGCGTCCGATAGCCGGCCGCACGGAAAGCGTGGGAGGGTATACGGAGGTGTGAACGGTTGGTGGTTAGGGTGCGTCGGTCTGTCCTAGACGGCTCGTCCCTTGGGCCGGCCTCGACGCGACCGACGGACGCTAAAGGCCCTGACACCGTTATAACCCTGAAAGTACAGAGCTCGTTATTAGCTCCTGGGACATTACAGGCTGCACACGGTTGTCTTCTGCTGTGTCTTGCATAGAGCGGCTTGCAAGCGCTCGTTCCGCGGCGAGCTCATCCCTTTTGCGCAGCGCCAAGCGGTTTACATCCCAAGGCAAATGGCGCGCACAGCCCTCCGACTGGCCGCCTGGGCCCTGGCGGCCGCAGTGCTTTGCCAGGTGGGTGGGGGTGGCGCACCAACGCACTGCTAACGCAGGTTCCGAGTGGCGCCCTCCGGCGTTGCGTCCAGTGTCGAGTGTCATGGTCACTGTCTTCAGAAACTGCCGGCTGCGCTGCGTTCCACGACCTATACTGCAACGCAAAGTGCCGACAGTGCACGCTGTCTAGGCCTTCCTGTGCCATGTCGGCACAGCGCGCCGTGGCGGTGTGCTTCCGCGCCTCCTCCTACATGCCTCATCCCCCCCCACTTGGTGTCCCGATCCCCTCCCTGCCCCTACTCCTCCCCTGCCAGGTGTCCGTGGCCCAGAACAACCTGGTGCCCTTCGGCGGCATCACCAACCCCCTGCTAATGAACAACTTGCTCAACAACCCCATATTTGCTGGTACGTCCAACCAACATGCACGCATGCGTGTCAGGGAAGCCCATCGCTTGGACCCTTGTGCTTCGCTCTCAGGTGTGACTGTGAAGTACAGTAACGAAATTCCGGCATTGCTTCTCGTAAAGAGCGGGCAACACGCGTTACCTATGAACGTTCCGGACAATACTCCGCCACACACGCAGCGCCCGCAGCCCTGCCGTGCCCTGTATCCGTCAACATGCCAACTACTACCCCTGCCCCGGCCCTGTGGCCCACCTGTGACGAATGCAGCCAACGGCAACGGCCTGCAGTGGGGCTCCTTCCTCAACGGTAACAACCACGCCAACGGTGCCAACGGCCTCGTCCCCTTCCAGTGAGTACGACAGGGCGGTAGGACGGTTGTGATGCCGTGGGGTTCAGCGCTCCAGCCACATGCGTGTCATTGTGTAAGCTCCGACCTGCGGAGCCCGGCACGTGTGGACGTTAGTTGCCACGGCGGTCACGGTAAAGTGTTGCCCTCGTATGTCCGGAGTGTGCTCATCCTGCTGTTGGGCTTGGTACCATGCCACATATTGCATCACGCCACCCAGGCCCCTCACCTTGCACACACACCCTGCACCCCTCCCATGTCCCCTACCCTACCCACAGGCAGGTGGCGGGCCTGGGCGGCTGGGGATCCCTCCCCGGCGCCTTCCCGGGTGCCGTTCCGGCGCCCTTCGGCCTCGGCGGCCTGAGCGGCAACCCCGCCGCCCTCAACAACTTCGGCGCCTTCGGCCTGGGCCCCTTCGCGCAGCTGAGCCCTGCTAACCAGAAGGCGGCTGACGACAAGAAGAAGCAGGAGATCCAGGACCTGCAGGACGCACTCAAGGTGAGCACGCGGTTGAGGATTAGCAGTGTGCTGGTGTGGTCATGGCATGCAGACAACTCGCAAGGCCGCACCACGTGCGCTGGCGATGCAAGCGGCAGCATGCCTCTGCAGCGCAAGCAGCTATGACGGACTCCCCACGGTCGCAAGACACCGGCAGCTTCACCTGCAGGCCCACCAAGCCGCTCCACTAACCCCTTCCTGTGCATGTCCTCACCCTCTGAGGAGCCGCCCCTCCCCTTGCACCTGAGCTACCCCCTACCTTCAGCCCGACACACCGTCGCCACCAAACCACACACCCTTGCTCCAACCCGTCTCCTGCGTACCCATACGCTTCACTGCCCGCCCATCTGCCGCCTCAGTGACTGCCGTCGTGGATCCCTCCCTACTCCTGCCTCACCTACCCGCTCCACCAACCCGCACGCCTGGTGCTGCCCCGGCCCCAGGCCCCCCCCGCCCGCTCATCCCCCCCCTCCCTCGCCTGCCGGCCCCCACACCCTGAACTCCGTCACCGTTGGCGCCCACCCACCCGCCCTGCCCTTGCCTGGCCCACCTGCCCGCCCTGCCCATGCCTGGCCCACCCGCTCCACTGACGCACGTGCCTCCTGCTGCCCCTCCCACCCGCTCCACTGACGCACGTGCCACCTGCTGCCCCTCCCACCCGCTCCACTGACGCACGTGCCTCCTGCCGCCCCTCCCACCCGTGCCCCCACTCACCTGCAGGGCGACCCCTCCGTTGCTGCCGTGGTGGGCCCCGCCCTGCTGCTGGCCTCCGCCATCAGTCTCACCGTGTCGCCCTCGCTGGCCACCGCCTCCACCTCCATCGGCATTGTGGGGGCGCTGCTGGGCAACCTGGTGGGTGGACATGGCACCAGTCTGTGATAAGACCTCAGTGGCACGCTGGCGGAGGTAGAGCTTGCAGAGCCGCAAAAACGTTGTGGATGGCGCAGCAGCAGCCCTCGTGCACCGCTGCCCTTGCCAAGCCGCGCACCCACCCGCCTACCCGCCCGCCTCCGCAGCTCGCTTGGACCAAGTGGCTCAACAACGCAGAGAACTTCTTCCTCAGCCTTCGCACTGCTGGCGTGGCCGGCAAGCGGCACCTGCTGGCGGCAGAGGAGGACCCCGCCGCCGCGCAGTACCGCGCGCTGCTGCTCAACCAGATGCAGGTGGGGGTGAGGATGGGAAGCATGCGCAACCCTGCGGTTGATGAGCCATGGGGGACAAAACGTGGTGGGGCGCTGCTACGGTATGGCGAGGGTGCATGGTGATAGGCAGGGCTGTGGCGACCTGCGTGGATGGGGGGGACTCGCCACGGCCATAGCATAACGGTATACCGTTCGCAATGCAAGACACCATGCTTGAAATGGTTATGTCAACAACTTCCCGTGTGCGCCCTGTGCCCACACGCAGGTGGCCAACAAGCTGCTGCAGCAGTACGGCAAGGGCCTCAACGCCGTGCAGGCCAACATCAAGTCGGGTGAGAGCAACACGGTGCCCATCTCCGTGGCACACGTAACACACGTGCACATGGTGGGAGGTGTCAACAAGGCATCGCGGCTGTTGTTTGTCCTTGGTGCCGTGGCCCTGGTGGTCCCTTAGCTGTTAGCTCCCATACCCACACACATCCTTGAACCCCGGTAAGCTTACACGCTTGCTTTCTTCCCTCTAACCCCCTTACCTCCCCCCCCCACCACCCTTTTTGCCCCCCACCCCCACCCCCCCACCCCGCAGGCCCCTTCCTGGGCTTCCTGCAGTCCCAGGTGTCATCCCTCAAGGTGGCACAGAACGCCCTCAAGGCCGTCGCCGCGCACCCCCTCGGAAAGTGAGTCCAACCGTCCACAGCAATTAAAGAAAGGCATGCCACCACACCCATTCAACACTCAATGCGAGTGAAGATGCGGGCCGATGAAGCCCATGCATATATCCAGTCACACGTTTGCATCTGGTCCCGTACATCTTCGCCTCTAGCTGGGCGGCCGAGCGCGCCATGCCCATGAGCTGCCCCCTGCGAAGCCCTCCGCCCCACACACCGACCTTGCCCTGCACCCCGCTCCCCAGCTCTGCACCCCGGTGCACCAAGCCCTTCCATCCATGTTACAACCCATACCCCACCGCACCATGGGTCCTAGGCCCTCCCATACCCACACCGACCCACCTTGGTTCACTTCTCCCAGGTCTCTCAACCTGGGCACCCTGCGCGACGGCACCGTCCTCAACACCTTGGGCGGCGTGGGCGGGGGCCAGGTGGGCGAGGCGCTGGCGGCAGCCATCGGCAAGGCCATGGGCACCGCTGCGACTGCCGTCAAGCCGTGAGAGAGACGGCCGTGACGTGGGCCGGTCTGGCTGTTGTTGTGGTCGTTGACGGTGGTGGTTGGTGCTCGAGGCGTGGTGGGGCACCAAGAGCGAGCCTGGTCGGGGGCATGGTGCTCGTGTGTTGTGGGGCAAGGCATGCAATAATGGGGTGTGTAAGGTGGTGCACGTGGGCTGGCGTGTCCTTGGCGCCGGGAAGTTTGGAGGCAACTGGTGTGGGGGGCATGGGACTGTGAGCCGCGCGTGATCAAAATGTTCTGGGAAACAGCCTGTGTGAGCCCTCTACCGTTCCTGTGTGCCTCCCTAGCTGGCCGTGATCCTGAGAACGATGCTGGGCGCCTAAAAGAACGCAATCGCTGATCGTGTGATCCTAAATAGCAACTTTAGCTTGCGGCGTTTGCATGCATGCAGGAGCCTTTCATTGCGCACACTGAACGGTGCACGCGTGCGCACAACCTGGCCACGGAGCACGCCCGGCATGCGCTGCACGTGGGTTGCATATGCATGGCATGGCGCATCGTGCACTAGGTTGTGGTGGCACCGCATGGTGCCGTACAGAGCGCGGTGCGACTGCTGTCGCTCCCTGCTGGCCACAACTGGCTGTGCACGAACCACACGTACCGATGCCCGGTTTGCGTACCTTGTAAGTAGGCATCACCACGGTCATTCCATACTTAGGACGTCGGAGTGTCGGTTTGCTGCTTCCCCGGAGGTGAGCGCACGCAGTCGCCTTCAATGCTCCAGTAATGCCGAGTAGCTCAGTAATGCCGAGCATGCGGCCGCCAGCCAGCCGCCGCCGCCTCTCCCGTCTTGCAGCCTGCACTGCACGCCAACGTGTGGACCAGGTGTACAGCAGCGGGTGCGCCGGCCGAGCAGCGTCCTTGATGCAGCCGGCACGCACTCAGTTGTCCAGCAGACGTGGCAGCACGTGGCAGCGCCGGTGGCGTGGCGGGCAGGGCGCCCTCCAGCTGCCAGCCGCGCAACCCATCCAGCAGCAGCTGATAAGGCAGCACAGCGCCTGACAGCCTGCGTATGTCTGAGAGAGGCTTAACAGGGTTTTGCACTTACAGTCGGAGAACCGGCGCGCGTGCATCCATGATTACAGTGCGCAACACAGGTCGGCCCGCGTGTCTGCCTTCGTTCAGTGGGTTTTCTGCAACGCGACAGCGCTGCGCCAAAGCCTCCCGTGTCATAAAACCTAGACCTGCTCATCTGCGCCATTGTGCCTTTGAAGGTGAATGCCATAAATGATAGCTCGCACCGTTGACCTCACGCCACTTGAGCGGCATACGGTGTTGAACCGCCGCCCTGCACACAGTACGCCTGGGCACGCCTCCGCCGTGTCACGAGCAGGACAGTTCTCACATTGTCTCAACGCACTCACGATGCATCTAGTAGGCACACAGCCGAATGCGGAGCCGAATGCCCTGACAGCCTACAACGTGCTGCAACACGCGCACCCGCCGCCCTCTCGCACGCGCACGCACCAGTATCAGCGCCTCACCTGCCATGCTCGCCAGCCCCTTACGGTAACCGCCTTACCCCACCCCTGGACAAAGCGCCCAACTGCGTACTTTACACCCGTGCCCACTGCCTCCCTTCCGCGCCCCTGCTGCCGCACTTCCAAGCACGGCCTCCACACCAACGCGGCTCCCCGTTGCAGGACGCCTTCATTCCACCTACCTACTACATGCCGCCTTACGTCCACCCGGCTGCTACTGTGCACCAGCAGCGCCTCCTGCCCCTCCCCCTGCCCCTCCGCCCCGGCCCCCGCCCGACAAGAAGCTGCGGATGTCCCGCGCCTTGGGCTGCTGCTGCTGCGGGCCTGCCGTCCCTCCGCCTCCCGGCCCCCGCTGCCCCTGACCCCCCGCCGGGTCCTCCCCCAGCAGCAGCTCCAGCATGCGGCGAGTGCGGGGGCCGTTGGGCCCGTCAGCGTTGACGGAGGGGATGATGCGCCCAGGCTGCGGGGGGAGCGAAAGTGTGGCGTTACGAAGAACACGCAGCCGCTGTCAGCCGTCGACGGCATGCGGTTGCTAATCAGGCTTATGGCTTTCAGTTCCATCAAGCTCACCAAGCGTATGACTTTGGTCCCAGGTACGTCGTGGTAACGGCGCCGCCCTACTGCACCCTCCTCCCCCACACCACCTGCCCTCCGACCTCCCCTCATGCCCTGCCCCTGGGCCCACCTGCAGCCACTGCACGAAGGACCGCAGCTCCGCGAAGCTGCTGTGCTCGCTGTACGGCACCTGGTACACCACCACCGTGCCGCGCTGCATGCGCCGGCCGATGGTGGCGGACCGCTGCTGCCGCTCGCCTAGACCGCCTCCGCCGCCGCCCCGCCCGCCGCCGCGGCCGCCCCTGCCGCGGCCTGGGGCACCCCGCCCCCCGCCGCCGCCACCCCCGCCGCCGCCACCTCCTCCTCCCTTGGAGTGGTTCCAGCCCGTCGGCTGTCAACGGGGTTAAAACAGGCATGGCGTGCGAGTATGGTGCTGTAGCGTAAGAGTCAAGAAGGTCAATATGCAAAGGTGGCGCAAAATACATCACTTGGTCCTTACTCGCCGAAGGGCAAAGTGCGCTTGGTTGGCAGGCGCATGTATCAAACAGGGAAGGTTGCGTCAAGCTGCCGAGTTCCCAAGTTCTGTGTTTACGGTGGTGCATCAAGTACAAGGTGTCCCCCAACGGGCAGCTGACTGCAGGTAGCTGTACGGCACGCCGTGCATAGCAGAATGCGAGCTGCAGGATCCACGCACCGAGAAGCCGATGATTGTGTTGTACCTCCCCCGGTACTGGTCCAGGATCTGGGATAGCCCGTCCAGCGTCACTTTGAACAGCGGGACCTGCGGGAAGGGGAACGAATTGTGCGTGGAGGCAGGAGGGCAGCTGGGCAACGTACCTCATGGCGGCTACCTTCACTCGTCCCTTTCGTTGCCGTCCTGCAGCGAAAGCCTGATTTGTTTCGTTCGTTTGCCCACTGTGGTGCCAGGGCAGCCTCCCTCCCCCGCTCACCGCGTGTATGTTGGCCTCCAGGTGGTTGGTGGTTATGAGGTTGGCGTAGCGCGGCGCCAGGCCGCACGCCGCCAGCGTGGCCGCCTTCTCTTTGCTGCAATACACCTGGGCGTGCAGTACAGTACAACATAGGGGCGCAGTGGGGCGAGGGTATATACCACTCATGATGTCGGATGCACCGGTACCCGAAGGGGAGCATGTCGTGTCAAGGCTTCTCATCATCGCAATGAAGTGACATGTGTACCCCTTGGGCTCCATCCTGATCACTTTCGGAAGCAGCACCGTCTACGCTGCCTAGGACCAAGCCTCGCATCTGCTGGATGCAGGTTGGGTCACAAGCGGTGGGGTTGTGGGGTGGCTGTGCGCACCTTGGACCCCATCGCCGCCGCCACCTCCAGGAACAGGCGCTCCTTGCCGATGGTGTAGGTGCCGAACACAAACAGAGCCCTGAGGGCGTACGGACGTACGGCACATGCGTGCATTAGCGTGGGTGTGGGGCACCACTGCACGATTTGTGCGTCCCTGGACAACAATGGCCTGCTGGTTGGTGCGCCATCGGAGTTGGGAACGGTACGGCACCGGCTATACAACGTGTACCGGTACTTGGATTCACAAGAATGGCTGCGTTGACTCAATTTGTGTACCGGCACGGTACGGCACCGGCTATACAACGTGTACTTGGATTCACAAGAATGGCTGCGTTGACTCAATTTGTGTACCGGCACAAGGTGTCACGCAGCAGCGGCGAGGACCTGCTATGGCAGCAGGTGCCAGCTTCGCCTTTTTCACAGCGTCGAGCGCGCACGTGCATTGACGTAGCGCAGCACGCCACGCACCTCTTGTTAAAGCTCTCCGCCATGACCGACTGGGGGTCCGGGGTGGGCCCCGGCGGAGTAGGCAGTGGGCACAGGCAGCAGGTCAGGTGTCAAACGTGGGCCAGTTGTGACGTTAGTCACAGGCACGCTGGGCGTCCTGATGACGCGCACGTGTACCTGCCCTCTGTAGCAGACCGGTTCCTGGCAAGCGTATCCCGTATCCCGTGCAGGTCGTGAAGCAGCAGCCTCTCCTCGCTTCCTCCTGCCTCATCCCGCCCCGCCGCCGTACTTACCTGCAAGATTACGCTGCGTCGTCACCTCCGCACCGCATGCCGGTACTACAACCCACCTGCATCACGCTGTCCAGCACCTCTCGCTGCGTGGGGAAGGTGTAGGCGGGGTCGCAGTAGGTGGTGTCCAGCACCAGCGTGCATCGCGAGCCCACCAGCGCCTGCGGGCACGTGGCATGTGGGACGGCAGGAAAACCCATGCAGTCCGTGGGTTGACATGGTCGGTGCCTGGATACTTCCACCAGCATACACCCTCCGCCCACGACCCCTGTTACCCCTGCATTCATGCCCATTCTGCTCGGTTCTGCACACCTCCACCATCAGGTAAGCCCCAGTCGGGTTAACCCATACGCTTTAACCCACCTGCAGCGCCGGCAGCAGCCGCATCTCCTCCGCCAGGCGGCAGTCCCCTGTGTGCAGCACGGGAGGGCGGCCGCTGCCGGGCGGGGGTTGCGCCACCACCATGGCGGCGCCGGGGCAGTGGTTGGCATCCACCAGCGTCAGCGTGTGGCCTGGGGAGAGGACGGGGCGCAAGGGTCAGGAGGCGGGAGAGCATCGTAAGTCACAGTGGCGGCAGGTGGGCATGCCTCCAAGCGCGATGCGATAATTGTCAACCTGCCGGTTCTCTCCCTTTGGACCTGGGTGGCCTTGGGGAAAAAGTGGATATACGGTGCAGTAGCGTGTGGTAGAGAGGTGGGCGTCCTGCTCCCAGTTGTAGTGTGGCTTTCGGGAAGCAGGGCATGGGGGTAGACGAACGAGACAGGCGCTTAGCAGTGGGGGTAGGTGGGGAGTGCCTCCTACTGCCTCCAGGAGGCATGGGATGCCTCGAGGCTTATTGCAGCTCTCCTCCTTTCCTGTTCTCGCCCTTGCGCACGTCTGCCGGACAACCCACCGTCGACCTCGGTGGGGGTGTTGAGAGGTATCTCCCTCAGCTTGGCCGCCGGCACCCTGATGCGCTCCGCCACCAGGCGGGCGGTGACGGGGGACGCGAGCAGCGTGCCGCCGCTGAAGCCCTTGGTCAGGCCCTGGCAGCGGGGAAGCGCGGAAAGGGATGTAAGGGTGGTGTGGTGACAGGTCTAGGTGGGGTTGTGGCCTTGGGACCCTGTTCCAACGGAAGGCACTGGAGCGGTCAGTACGTCCTGTACCATTCGCGGCTGGGTGTGGTGCTGGTGCGCTTCCTTGTCGCGGCCTTCAGCTGGGCCCGCGCGTACCAGCGCCTGCCGCCACCCCTGTTCCAATGCACGTGCCCCCACCCCAATCCACATGCATGTGCCCCCACCTTGTAGTGGTCTGCGTGGAAGTGCGTGAGCAGGCGGAAGGGGCACACTGAGGAGGGGATGTCCCGCGAGGCGGGGCTGAAGAAGTCCACCAGGATCCTGGAGGGAGAGGGCGGGGGCCAGACGAGGATGGAGGTGGGATCCCGGGCGCAGGGAAACGACCGCATGGGAGTGGGTGTACGGTCATGTCAGATCCTCCTAGACCGTCGGCCGCAGCACTCGTGCAACCCTCCTCCTGGCCCCATACCGGGGGCACAGTACCAACAAAGTGACGCAGAAGCAACGGGTCAGTTCGGCCCTGCCTGCCACCCCACCCCACGGCCCTCGCAAGCCCGCCTTTTCCTGCGCCCCTGCCACGTGCAAGCAGTAGCGCTGGTCAACGGCCCTCACCTGCTGCCCGGGATGGTGTGTGCCTCGGGCACCCAGCGCGGCACCCCCCCGGGCCGCGTTGGCCCTGCAGCCGCACCCGGCCCCGCCGCCCCAGCAGCCTGCCCCGCGCCTCGCGCCCCACCACCCCTGCCGCCGCCCCACCTCCCACCTCCACCCCTTCCCCACGATCCTCCGCGCCCCGCCTGCCCCCGTCCTCCCGCCCCAGGGCCAACAACGGGCCCAGGAGGCTGCCGGCTCCCCTGGGCAGCAACAGCAGCAGCAGCAACATGACCCAAATGACAAGTGCCACTGGCGCCTCTCGTCCCCCCGCTGTCGCCTCGCCCCACGCCCGGTGCTGCCGCTACCCCACGTGTTTGACCCTCCGCGCCGGCATCCCCCGCTTGACCTCCCCCTGATCCTGCGCCGGTCCCCGCAGCCCCGGCTTTGAGGTAGTCTGTGATGCGTGTAGGGCCGGAGGGACGGGCCAGGAACATGGAGGCGAAGGGTAGGGCGGCGGGGGGCGCGACAGCGGCGGTGGTGGTGGTGGGTCCGGGGCGTGAAGCTGTGGCCGGAGTGGAGCCTGCAGAGGATTGCTGCTGGTTCAGTTGTCGTTGGTGGTGGGCTTGTGCGGACGGGAACTGCGGAGGTAATGCGGCTTGCTGCTGCGGGGGGCGTTGAGGAAGGTGTTGGTACTGCTGCTGTGGATTCTGGTGCTGCTGGTGGTATCTGTGTGGGTCCTGCTGGTGTGGCTGGTGGCTTTTTTGCTGCTGGTGGGGTCCCCCGTGCACTGCGCTCCCAGGTTGGGGCGGGGGTTGAGGGTCTGCGCCTGCAGCCTGGCACGCACCAGCCTGTGGATGTCGCGCACCGTGGTTATGGTGCAGCAATTGCTGGCACTGGTGCAGCTGCTGCAGTTGCGGTTGCGCGATGCAGGGAGGTGCACGGCCGCCTCCCGCCGCCGTCGCCCCACCAGGACAGCCCTGGCGAGCCGGGTGTCCCTCCTCTCTGGGAGACCCTCCTGCAGACCACCAGCCGCCCGGGTGCACAACTTCCCCGTGCTCTGCCAGCGCCACCGCGTGCCGTTCTGGCAGCACCAAGGGATGCGCCTCTGCCTCTGGTGCCGCCGCTGTGGTGGCTTCCGCTGCTGTACCCGCCCCTGCTGCCACGCTGGCAGCAAAGTATGGCACAGCTGCCAGGATAGCCGCCCGTGCCACGGGGCAGTCGACGCCCAGGCCCTGGTGTGAAGAGTGGACGGGACGGGATGGTACGCAGGGATTCAGTGGGTGTGAGGGCGTAGGATGACGGGCCTTGGGGGACACCAGGCAGGCGCATTGCAGCGCTGGGAGAAACCAACCCGCCACCAGCTGACCGGCGGTGCCGGACGCCGCCTGCCGACCATCGGCATCGGTGGTTGTATCACCAATTGGAAGGCGCCCCTGCGCACCTGCTGGCAACGGTGTGTGGCATGCGCCGCCCCAGGCCCTGATCCCTGGGTTTAGACCGCACATCGTCACCTGCTCCTCGTGCCCAGACACGTTGCCCTGATGCACACCCCGGCCCACCTCAAGGTCCTGCTCCGTGAGCTCGGGCATCTCCTGCTCATTGTACCCCCGTTTTGACACACAAGCCTAATACACACCCCGGCCCACCTCCAGATCCTGCTCCGTGAGCTCGGGTACCACCTGCTCGTCCACCTCCCCGTCACGGAAGCGCACCAGCCACACGCCCAGGCCGTGACGGTGTAGCCTGGGGGAAACATGGGGGCAGGTGGGGAAGCAACATTTGCATTATATGCTTTCTGAGGGTGTGCCGCGATGAGTGGCGCTGTGCGCGTTGTGATAGCACACAATGCCACAAGCTGCCTACTGCTGGCATGTTGCATCCGCCTCCCTTACGGTCTCAGTGCCCATACCCGACCGCTCCCACCAAGGCACCCACCACGGCAGCAACCTTCATTGTGCTTCCCATGTGCCCCCCACCCCTCCCACCAGGGCACCCACCACGCAGCCACGGGATCGTCGCAGTCATCGTCCTCCGCCCCCTCCTGCTGCCCCTCCCCTTCCACGTCAGGCTGCTGTTCCTCCTGCTGCTGCTCGCCATCCCCGCCGTCCAAAGCCTCCCAGCCCTCGCCCTCAACGTCGCCGCAACCCCACTCCGCCAGCACCCCGTCTTCCTGCTCCCCTGCCACAGCAGCAGCGCCGCCCAGCCCCTCACCGAGCCGCACAGCCTCCAGCCCACCAGCGCGCCAGTCCCCCTCCCCTTGCTGCCACTGTCGATCCGGACAATCACCAACACCCTCGCCGTGGTCGCCGTACACCCCCATGTCGGCCTCCCATCCTGGGCTGGCGTCCCCGTGCCTTTCCCCGTCCTCCACCCGCTCCGGCTGCTCACAGCAATCCCACTCCTCGGGCCCATCTTCCCCGTCGTCCGCCCCATGCTGCCCACTGACCCACTGCCCGTCGCCAGCACCAGTTTGCACCTGGCCGCTAACAGGGAGTTGGCGCTGCTGCCGCTGCTGTTGCTGCCACTGTCCAAGCTGTTGCGGCCCCCCTGGGCTCTGCAAGCGCTGTGTCCCGCCGCAGGCCCCCTCTTCAACCCCTGCCTCCCCATCACCCTCCCCCGGCCAGCCTGCTCCTGCGCCCCAGTCGGATTGCGGCTGGGGCGATGGGCCACCCAGGCATCCGAGCCCTGGCAAGGACTCCCCTAACAGTCCTTCCGCGCATGGAGAGCCGCCAAGCAGCTGATCGGCCAACTGGCCTGGCTCATTGCGCACTCCTGAACCCACTGGAGTCACCCCCGACCGGTTGGGGCTGTGCTTTTGAACACCCAGCTCCTGAACGGTCCCCAGCTGCCTGCGGCACCCCGCCGCTCCCAGATCCTGGACACTGTCGCGCCGTATGGGCTCAGCAGGTGCTCCACTCATGGTAGACTCCTGACCCACATGTGTAGCTGTGATGTGAAGAGGTTCTGCTGCTCCCCGCCTTCCCGCCACCGTACCAGGCGGCGGTGGAGACTGGTGCCCCGCCAACCGGTCCAGGCACGCATTCACGTGCGCCTCCCGACCCGTGGCCGTATCTGATACCGCCCCCAGCTCGCATCCGCACACGGGGCAGCATCCGCACGACGGCGGCGCACCCGGCCCCAGCCCCCGCTCCGTCATCCCTTCTGCAACGACCCAGCTCTTCCCGTCCTCCACCTCGCTTCCATCCTCTTCGTCCTCCATGTCCACGACATCAGGCTCCGAGGGCCTCAAGGTGCCCCTGGGCGCTTGCGCTCGTGTAGGCATGGGAGGGGTTGGGCCCTTGTCAACGGATGGCGGCGCAGAGGCGGTGTTGGAGTGCGGTGCTGGCCTTGTTGGGGGTGGGGCGGGGGAGGGGGACTGCCGCCGCACTGCGAGCCCCAGCCCCAGGCTCAGGCGCCTGCCTCCTGGGACCACGGTGCAGCCTGCACCTGCGTGCAAAAGCGATACCAATACGAGCGTGTTGTTGATGCCGTACGGGAGATTTGTAACAGCTGGACGGCAAAGGTAGATGTATTCCCCACCTGGCTTTGCGCCGGTGGCAGGAGTGCCCCGTGCCAAGCGGCTGCGCGCCTGCGTGGACGGACAAAGGACAGCAGCCTCCTGCGCACGTAAGCTGGGCGTCTGGGCATCATGTTGCAGCTCCACCAGGGGCGTCCTTGTTGTGGCCGTGCAGGGCTCCTGCTGCAGCTGCTGTTGCTGCTGCCGGTGCTGCTTGACGTTCGAGTCGGAGCAACGGCCCCGATGCAAACCTGCTGGTGGGTTAGCAAGGCCCAGTCCCCACGCCTGGCTGGTTATGCGCTGCGAAGGTGCTGTGGGACACTCAACACCCTCCGCAGAAGTCACGCGTGGAACCTTGACGCTGCTTGCTGGTTGGCTAGTGCTGCCAGGCTTCCTCTTTCCGCTGGGCTGAGAGAGCGCCCGACGCCTGACTGGCTGCGTCACAGTAACGAAGTCATCATCATCGCTGGACATCCTCACCAGCGCAGGATGTTCGCTTGTGAATTATTTGGCGCACTACGCTTGTCAGGAGCGGGTCATCGCCTTGTCAATGCCCCGCCTTCCAGCCGGTCAAGAACTTTCATCTTGTTGGTCTAACACAGTGCAGCCCTTTGGTTTTGTGGAAGTGGACAACGCGCACGGGGCCCTCGATCCACAGAGCGAGAGCTGTCGTTTTCTGCCAAATGCCAAAACATGGCCCCGCGCCACGCGGGCTCTCTTATATCAATGTATGCAAATAAACGTATGACAAGCCCGTATGCAACTCAATCGATTGCCTGCAATAGGCGCCTAGGTGCCGATGTCTGTGACTCATCAGGCTGACAGGCTCAGCCAGCAAGGGAGGCCCCCTCACCCCTGCTCAGCACGGGCCCCACTATTGCATCAAAACCCCGATACTTGCACTGATCCTTGCATGCGAAGATCGAGCTTGCGTGTACCAGCAATATTGCAAGTACTGGTGCGCAGCGGGTGCGGGACACCTCAGGGACCCCTTGCTGGGGGACTTCGTCCCCTTGTGCTGCCTGGTGCTGCTCACAGTTTTTTTCTGTGGAAAGGTTTACAGGTAAAGAGACGGGAGAGGACAGGCCAGCGGGAAGTCAAAACCCGACCAGCACAAGCAAGCACCAACACCATCACAGTGAAGCGACCCCCCCTTCGGACTTCCTGACTGTCCTTGGATGCTTCTGACAGCTGCACCCTCGCATGGACACCAACAAGGAGTACCGAGAGTCAGATGCCGTCCGTGGTTGCATTCAGGCTTTGCAAGGCCGCAGGATTTTATTTTGTGCGTGTGCCATCAACAGCTCAGCAATGCTTGCGGGCTGGACCTGGCGGGAACGATAGCCTGCGACAGCGTTGTCTGCGGCACAACACTGTACATGTGCCCGTTGACTCCAGTCAACACCATTGGCAGTGTGTCATAGTATCTCAAACCTCAATGCAGAGCGCAAGGCGAAGGCCGCATGCCACGTGGACAGGACGAAGGATGCATCAGACATTGCCCACCGCATGCTAACCACAATGCACCATTCCCCTGTGTTCATTATTGCAGTGCGGTCATTTCATGGTATACCTTCGTCTTTGCGCGCAGTCAATCAACCCACTGTCCAGGAACACATGAAAACTGGTTATTTAAGAGACGACGTCAGGTGCAATCATCCGTGCCAGTGTCAAACTAGGACTTAGTGACGTCCAGCGCGCATGCCTGCTCACTGTCGTTCCCATAGCCTCAGTCAGATGTAGCTGATGAAATGCACGGCAGAGATCCCTGACAAATGAGACGCGCAATGCTGTTGCCTATACAAACGTGCATCAGCCAAGCCACGTCCTTGCCCCCACCAGTCGTGCACGCGCTCTAGCTTGCAGCACGACAGCCCGCAGTAAGGCCACTCATCTCCACCTAGTCCTTGACCTCCTGGCCCTCACCGGCCGGCGCCTCGCAACCGGTCGCAGTCTGTGCCTCAGCTGCCTCCCCGTCGTGCCCCTTCCCTCCCTCCCGACTCTGCACGCCACCGCCTTCCCCGGTTTGCACCTCGCCTCCCTCCCCCGCCTGCACCTCCACGCCCTCACCGTTCTGCGCCTCCTCTCCCACACCGCCCTGCCCCTCCCCTCCCTGATCAGGCTGCGCCTCCCCTCGTTGACCGCTCTGCTCCCCGCCTCCCTCCTCCGCCTGCGCCTCACCTCCCTCCCTGCCCTTCCCACCGCCGTCCCCCGCAGAAGGCACTCCGCCATCTACGCTGCTCTGCTCCCCGCCCCCCTCGCCGTTGCCAGCGGCCCTGCCCTCCTCCCCGCTCTGCACGCCGCTCCCGTCCCCCTCCTGCGCGCCTTGTCCGCCCCCGCTCTGCGCCGCACCTCCCACCCCAGCCTGCACACCGACTTCCTGCGTACCTTGCCCGCTCTCTCCTCCGCTCTGCGGCTCGCCACCCTTGCCCGTCTGCACCTCGCCCCCGCCTCCCGCCACAGCACCCCCTCCCTCGCCACCCTGCTGCTCCGCAGCAGGCCGCCTGTTGTGCTCAATGTGCGCCGCGAGCCAAGCCGCTGACTCGCTCCACCGGCCGCAGAACCTGGCCCACCTGACTGCGCCCAACAGCGCCTTCTCCTCCCATGGCGCCCCCTGCTCCACCATCCACCGGATCACCGGCAGGGGCGCGCTGACCTTAACCAGCTCCCTCACCAGCCCCCTACCCCACGACACATGCAGACGCCGCAGGCACGACAGTGAGGCTGCATCACCCCGGCACCCAGCCTCCACGTAAGGATTCTGGTTCTCCTTTTCCCCCGCAAAGCATCGCATGAAGACACTCTGTCCCATCCACTCCAGTGCCGCCTCGCAGCCACCCCGGGCCACCGCCGCCAGGGCCCCGGACGAGAACCACCCATTGAGCTCCTCACGCAGGTAGCGCAGCAGCGGCAGCGACGCCCAGGGCATTGCTGCGCCTAGGTCGAACCCAGATCGGCTGACTGGGCAGCCCGCCTCCACCAACGCCCGCAGCGCCCGCTCCAGCCTGCTGCCACCGCCAGCGCGAGCCGGCCAGCGCCGCATCACGTGAAGCATCGTGTCCCGCGTCCAGGGGCACTTGGCCTCCTTCGCCAGCCACTCCACCATGTCTGCGTCGCCCGCCTTCGCCGCGCTGTCGTACGCTTCAGGGCTCATGGGGCAGCCCGCCTGCAGCAGCCACGACGCAGTAGCTATGCTGCGCGAGCCGGCCGCTGCTGTGAACAGGGATGCGGTGAGCACCACGTTGAAGTTCTGACGCACCCACCGTGCGACCTCCAGGCGCCCCGCCGCTGCAGCAGCGCGCATCGCGATGCCCACGTAGACGGCCCCCGTGCGATTCATGACCCAGTTCACGGCCTCCAGGCGGCCGCACCTGGCCGCGCCCTCCCACATGAGCTTCTGCTCGCGATCCTGCTCCTGCTGTGGCAGCGGGCATCCCGCCTCGTCCACCAGCCAGTCCGCCACCGCCACGTGGCCGTGCAGTACGGCCACCACAACGGTCATGCACGACGGCGCGGAGGTGCCGAGCTGCGGCCAGTAGACCTCCACCGAGGAACGCAGGTCCAGGCCCTGCTCGAGCAGCCACCGCAGAGTGGGGATGCTGCCGGATGCTGCGGCGGACGCAGCGGCGGACGCAAGGAACCGCTGCCGGTTGCCATGCACGGAAGCGCCACCAGCCACCGTCGACAACAGCCAAGACAGCTTGGCGGTCGCGTTGTCGTCGGAGCGTCCAGTTGCCCTGGCGAGCATGCAGGCCAGCTCCGACCGCTGCTTGTCGTCCAGCTGGGGCCCTGAGCTGCCGCCGAGCAGCTCAAACACCTGCTCCAGGCCCGCCATGTCGCAGTGCTGCACCGCGGCCTCGAGCGTGCTGCGGGGGTCCAGCGGGCAGCCGTGCTGCACCAGCCAGGGCAGCAGGTTGGCGTGGCCGGATCGCACTGCAGCCGTGCCGGCGTCTTCTCCATCGAGCAGCTCAAGGTAGGGGCCGCGCTGGCCGTGCAGTTGAGGCTGGCAGAGGAGTTCTGGAAGCAGGCAGGGCTGCACAAGGCCCCACGCAAGCTCCAGGTTGGTCTCGCTGCCGCTCGAGGCTGCGGAAGAGAGGATTAAGAGCTTGCCTCTGAAGCTGAGCTGCTTCAGTTGTAGCTCCAGGTGCGGTTTTCAAGTGGGGTCCATTGCAAAGGACGGCATCGCCACGCTGAGCCGCAAGGTGCACAGCTGCGACTGGCTGAGCCATTTCCAGGCATCCTTGCAGACCAGTCGTCCGACAAGAGCGCACTCGACGGGGCCTAGAAACTCCAAGACGCGGATGATGATGTCCGAGGGCAGACTCTGGCCCAAGGAGGTTGCACATTTTCGCGCACCGGTCGGCATTTCCTACAACTTTTTACAGTGTTGATGAATAATTTTATGTGTTACACCACGCAGCCCGGAAGAGGCGAGAGCGATATCGAAGACTGAGGCCTGATACGACGTGCCGGTAGCGCGGGAAAGCTTGCGATCTGCGAAAGGACAGCCCAAATTCAATCGGCATGGAGGCATGCCACGCACAGCCTGACAGCCTGACCCGATTGTCGCCCAATCCAGGGCTCTGGCGCGTACACCATGCGTTACAGGGGAGCTCCCCTGGTGTGTCACCACGCACAAGCACCTGCCATACCCTGCCACCTGCTACACACCGGGCGACCAGGGGGCACATCCTTGGTAGCAAAGCCGGAGTGACCTACTTTGAAAATAAGTGGACATCACAGGCGCCATGCCCCGGCGCCCGGCCCCGGCGCCCAGGCAGCCCAGGTCAGAGAGCTGGTCAGTGTGCTGCGACACGTGGAGGTCCATTGGTTGCCAGACGGGCATCAATCACAAGTCATGCGTACGGAGCGCAGAGAACTGTGGAGCTTGTATGCCACAGCATATCGGTTACGTGCGGTGACCACAAGGTAACTCCCCCTCTATTTTCATCGCAAGCTAAAACACAACGTTCAGTACTGAACACACGACGCAAGAGCCTGAAAGCACAGCAGCCAGTGACATTCCGTGTTTCGGACCTGCTGGCCTCCTTTTGTGCTGATGGTTGCATGTGCCCAAGGGCTAACCGGCCAAATACTCCCCGCTCAATGATGTCATACACATGCATGGAAGCAGCTTGAGGCCACATACACCACCTCTCACTCCTGCGCCTCACAGCGCCCCCTGCTCCACAAGCCACTGCATCACCGGCGCAGCCAGCCGCTCCTGTGCCGCCCACGCTAGCACGCTCGTACCCCACGGCACACGCAGGCGCCGCAGGCACACAAGCATGGCCTGGTTACTGTTGCGGGCTGGTAAGGGTTATAACCCACACCCTCCCCTGGCCTGCACCCCGCCTGCACCAGCCGCTCCACCAGCGCCTCGCAGGCGACACGAGCCGCTGCCGCTAGCATCCTGTGCCCAACCCCCATTCACAGCTCCTCGTGCGCTAGCGGCAGGTTGCCAGTGGTCGCAGCGGGGTCCAGATTATGTGATCTTCAGACGCAACTATACTCCGCCGCTCGTGGTACATTTGACCCACACAGTCCCTTGTTACCCTCTCCCACCTACTGGTAACTTGATTCCCTCCCCTAACACCCCGCCCCCCCCGACTGTGGCCACCACTACCATAACCAGGATCCTTTGCAAATATGCAGTATAAAACCACAAAGGCAAGTGCCGGGGACCTGAGGTGGTCAGTCACACCGTCGCATACCGTACCTCGGCCTTATGCGCCGTGCTTCGAGGTACCGTATCATTCGCTATGGCCGGACACCTTAGCACCGTTGCCTCCCTCGGTCGCGCCGCCTCTGGCACCGGCAGCAGCCCCGCCCTGCCGCCCTGCCTCCATGCGGGCCTCAAGCCACGCCCCGCTTTCCCCCCACGTGCCGTACTTCCTCGCCGCATGCACCGCCTCCTCCACCGCCTCCCCATCCCACGGCGCGCCGTGCTCCAACAGCCACCTCAGTGCTGGGGCCCAGTCGTGCACCCTCCTCAACTCCCCAACCTCAATCGCCAACCCAAGCCGCCGCAAGCACGCCAACATGTCCACATCCCCGTTGCGCGCCGCCATGCCATACATGCCGTACTCTTCCTCGCCCGCCAGGGGGCAGCCCACGCCCACCAGCCACTCCACCATCGCCACGCACCCACTCTCCACCGCAGCCGCCAGAACGCTGTGCTCCATCACCCCACACTCCTCGTGCAGGTAGCGCAGCAGCGGAAGGTTGCCCCACTCTGCAGCATGCTCCATGGTGCCCTCCGGCCCTCCGTGTCCGGGCGGTAAGCCCGCGTCCAACAGCACCCGCACGGCCTGCTCCAACTCCCAACCGCTCCCTGTGCGCGAGCCCCATCCCTCTATTACGCTGCCAACGGTGTGCTGACCCCAGGGGCACCCCGCCTCCCACGCGAGCCACCACAGCATGTTTACGTCCGCCGCAGCTGCGGCCCCGCTGTACGCATCATAGTCCATAGCGACCATAGGGCAGCCCGCGTCCAGCAGCCACGTGGCAAGCTGCACATTGCGCGAGCGCGCCACTGCTGCAAACAGGCTCGCGTGCAGCCCTAAGCCACACTCGAGGTGCAGGAACTGCACAGCCTCCAGCCGCCCAGCCCGAGCGGCCGCATCCATCGCCATCCACTGCAGTGATAGCCCACACTCCAGCAGCCAGTTGATCGCCGGCACGCACCCGCCCTTGCCGGCCGCGTTCCAAACCAGCTCCAGTTCCTCACTCTGCCCCTCATGCGGCAGTGGGCAGCCCGCAACCTCCACTAGCCACCACACCGCCTCCGCATGCCCCTGCCCAATTGCCGCCGCAAGGACCTTGCTCCACCCTGCCGGTCCCGACCGCACCGGCTAGCCCCCCTCGTTCCACGCCTCCTCCTCAACCGCCCCTTGCTCACCCGCCAGGTCCAGCCCCTGCACGTACAGCCACTGCAGCACAGGCAGGCTGCCGGACTCTGCGGCGCCCTCTGCAGCCGCCTCAAGCAGCCGCTGCCGGCGGAAGTGCGCCACCCCCTCCCCTGCTGCCATCAATAGCAGCCAGGACAACTTGGAGCGTGTTGTAGCGTCTGTAAGCTCTCCAGCGGCCTTGAAGACGAGGCACAGAGCCTCGTCGTTGTGGTCGTTAGGCAGGCCCGAGGTACACCCCAGCTGCTCCCACACCCGCTGCAGCCCCACCAGGTCGCAGTGCTGCACCGCTGCCACCAGCGTGTCGGTCAGGTCCAGCGGGCACCCGTGCTGCACCAGCCAGGGCAGCAGGTGGGCGCTGCCGGACCGTACGGCAGCGGCTCCGGCGTCCTCATTTTTAAGCCGGTCGAGGTACGGCGTGGGTCCGGCGGCAGACGGCCGACGCAGCAGCTCCGGGAAGAGGCAGGGCCGCAGTAGGCCCCACGCCAGCTCCAGGTTGATTTCGCAGCCGCTGGAGGCCGCGGTTGGGAGCCATAGGAGCTTGTAGCGAAAGGAGAGGTGCTTCAGGGCCTGCTGCAGATGAGGCCGCCAGGCGGGGTCGAGGGCGTGGGCCGGGAGCGGCAGGCTGAGTCGCGCAGAGCATTGGTCCAGCTCGCTGAGGTCCCGCCATGCGTCCTTGCAGACCAAGCGTCCAACCAATGCACATTCGTTCGGGTGTAGCAGTCTTAGGATGGGGTTGATCAGGTCCCGCGGAAAAGTTGGGGTGTCGGAAGTCGCAGCAAGCTGACGCTTTGCCATCCTTGCGAACACAGACAGCATGGATGTATTTGTACGTGTGCTGAGGGCCTTCTAGAATCGTACGTAGAGCCGCGTGGCTCCGGTTGAAACGTTGACGTGGTGCCGGACGCTGCCGCAAATGCTAGCAGCGGCAGGCAAACCGAAAAGTGCTTGCGACTATGTTCATGATGACTTGGGATCATAGCCTGTGTCGTAGCAGGAAATGGGCCCGAAACAAGGAGATCCGAGGCAATGCGGGGACTCGGGCCGACAGCCTGCTCTGTGGATGTGCCCCGCCAGTACAACGTAAACGCTTCCGTACTGTGCAGACTACCGTACAACCGATCTGAGGCTCGTGTACCGTTGCCTTCGGAGACCCGTTCCCTAGCTGCAGCGTGCTGCATGCCTCGTCTGCACCTGACCTGACCCGTATCCCTGCTTTCTGCCTGCAGCCTCATATTGTATCCACCTTCCAGGTATGGCTGGATCACACTTGCTGCGTGGCATGTGGGCACGTGGCGCAAGGGGGAGGCACTGCCGCAGTGGCCCAACTGTAGGACTCGGCACTTTTTTTTCTGTGGAAAGGTCTGAAACTTCAGACGCCCCTGAGCAAGAAGGCTCAGCCCATTTCCCCAGCTTTTGCAAAGCTGACATCGCTTGTTTTGTTCCGCAAGGCTTGCTTTGTTCCGAGAGGCATACCTTTTCCTGTTGGCGGGTGAAACAACACCAATTGTGCGTGCCTTGCCACGTGGCCACAACCATGAAAGCCGGGTGCGATGTACATTAGGATGCAGGCTGTGAAGAGATGTGAGCTAGCTGTCATCACCAATTATCAAAACCATTCAGGTGTGTCCGGGGAGCTGCATACCAGCATACGGTCATGCCGGTGCACCAGGGGAGACCTGTCTCCCCTGCGGTGCACCTGCCATGTGAGCACCGATGGCAGAGACCAGATGCCCGCCCTGCACCAACAAAGCAGCTAACGGTATCTTACTGAACATACCTGTTAGCTGTAGCAAGGTTGCATCTGCTTCATATATTACAGCTTCATCTTCCAGGTACCACGTGGCGTACATTTTCCAGGATTGACCCAGAAATCCTGGAAAATGTACGATTGTCAGGATTTTCAGACCCGAAGGCTCCGAAATTATGAACGGTCAGAATTTTCCGCCAGATAAGACCGGAACACTGGGCGGGGACTCCCTTCAGCTCCCTTGCACCGCAGACAGCAGCCAGTCTCCCCGGGCCGACAGCTACCTGAGTCGTGCTTGTCGCTCCCCTCTCGGCTCTAGCTCTGAGGTCCTACCTCCTACACCTGCCTGCCTGGTATATGAGCAATGAGCAGATGACTAGGGTGGCGCAGAACGGCGTCTGAGCAGAAGGTCGGGAGCACCTCGGCGTCTGTCATTACGGGGCTAATGCACAGGCGTGCACGCGCCGGTACTGTGGGGAGCTGCGCAGTGTGTGCTCCTCACTGTTCCGCATGTTACCGATGCCTCGCACCGTTGCGGGCAGGCACGCGGGCAGGTCCTCCAGGGTCCTAGTTTGCCGCCCTTCCCCATTACGCGTCCAGGTCGTCCGTTATTGTAGAGCACATAAGTGAAAATCAGCAATAGATCGACAGCAGTCCGGCCCCTCAACGGACTATGTCCAAGTAGCACATTTCGCGCTACAACATCTGCTCCCCCTCCAGGAGCCTTGCGTCCTCGCAGGCTCATTGCCTTGGATCGCATCGTGCATTCAGTTGTTAGGTCAAGTCGCGGGGCCGCTACCTCCCGCGCACCAGCAATCAGCATCCAGCAGGTTTCAATCCCGTGATCGAACAAGCTCTGATATCAGATATTGTAGAGCACATAAGTGAAAATCAGCAATAGATCGACAGCAGTCCGGCCCCTCAACGGACTATGTCCAAGTAGCACATTTCGCGCTACAACATCCGTACAGAGGCCTATCATGGCCTTTAAATGCAGTGCATCATGACCGTTACAGGTGGTGTGGCCACACGATCCTTTCTAGTCCGCCACACATGTCAGGAATATGATCAAGTAGCGTTGCGTCGCTGCTGTACAGCAACAAGGAAACGTCCAACCTTAACAGGGCAGGGGTCCCACCACGGGAGGGGTCCCACCACGACTTGAAATCTTGCTCAAAGCCAAGCTCACTTCTCGACCAAAAGTCGTCATAATCAGCACATTCAAAAAGCTGTGCCCATGAGCCTGAAAATGAGACCAAATGAGCATGTGCGTGTCACCTTGACGGCCAGTATGGTCACGCTCGCAAGTTCCGAATTTTCTGCCTGCCCGAGCATGCGCTGCATGCTTTGCACGTAACACCATAGGCTTTACAATCGAAATTGGGAAGAACTCGTGCGTGTCACATGCCACCGTATCCACGAACACTATGCAACCCGACGCTGAACACGACACATGCGCCACATTTGTATGCGTTTCCGTCCTGCATGTCCTACGATCACCGATGCATCTTGCGCCCGAAGTAAACGCTGCGAACAATCCTGCGCCCCGTTCGATTACACCTGCGGACAACGCACAGCAGAGAAGTACAGCACCACCATCGATCAACGCGCACCACCTTGCCACAAGCCACTCTACACGTGCACGACATCAACCAACGCTGCAAAATCCGGTCGCTACTGCAAACAGTCCTAAGTATCACGTGCCCTGGCCCCGGCCCGTAATGTCCGAACAACATCCCGTCCCTCCAACACCTCAAACCGTCCCTCAAAACGTAAAAACCACGGCAACTAACCTACCTCTACCCTCCCTGTTGTTGCAATCGCTGCGGGCCCCCCATGCCCCCATGCCGGGACCCCGCCCAAAGCACCCGAACCCCTCCGCTTTACGAACTCCACCCACTCTCCCCCTCCCTAACGCCCGTTGGCCCCCTTCATCCCCCCCTTGCCGCACGCCGGACACGCGCTTCCCTCCCTTGACCCCTCACCACGTGCTCCACCCTGCCCTCATTCCCCCCTTTATACGCCCTCTTCACACCCCTTGCCGCATGGCCATCAGCACGGCCCCCCTCCCTGCCACCCCTTCCTCACCACCAGCTCCATCCCTTTCCCATGCTTTCCCCCTTGCCCTCGTTCATGCACTCCCTGCCGCAACCCCAGTGCTGCCCTGCTCCCCGTCCAACTCACCACCACGCTTTGCGGTTACCCCCTCACCACCAGCTCCACCCGGCCTCCCACTCGGTGCGGTCCGTGGGGTGGCGCTGCAGCACCAGCATGCTGCGGCTGGCCGACGGGCCCAGCGGCACCACACCGCCCTCCACCTGGGCGATCTGGGAGGAGGGAAAAGGAGGGAGACGTGCAGGGGCCGGGGACGGATATGTGAGCGTGTAGTGGGCATGAAAGGCCGGCTCAGCGGACGCCGCGCGGCTCAAGCGCCGCATAGGCAAAGATAGAAGTGCGTGCCGTGCTGCACTTGGATACGTGCAAAGGAACGTGAGATGACGTGCAGCAGCGGCGCAGTCATGAGTTGACGTCCCATCCTCCTGATTGCACCCCCTCAGTTATGAAGGTCTACATCGCCACCACAGCCCCACCGGCCGCCTGCTGCCCTCTAGCCTAGTTGATGCAGCCGACCGACTTCCCACGTGCACTAGTGCTATGTACACCTGGAGACCTGGTGGTACGGCACCCTCCTGGTCCACTACCCCGCTTACGCTGCTCCCGACTGACAGGGCTGCCTTCCTACCCACTGTGTGCCTCAGCGCCCAGAGTCGCGATGCCCCTCCCTGGCCCCCACCCCACCCGGCAGCGCTGGCAACGTGGCAGTGCCCTTTTTCTGCCCCCCATCTACTTCGCGGCCCTGCGGCCCCCTCCCGCACTACTGCCTGACTGTCACGTGCCCTCACGTCCCCGCTCCCGCCCCTCGCTCCCGCCTCTCACCCCGACCCCTGACCCCCGCCCCACCTGGCGGTACTGCGCGCCGGTGGCAGTGGTGCTCCAGTCGGGGTCCTCAATCCAGTTGGGCCAGCCCAGCAGCTTGTCGCCTGGGGGACGCAGCGCAGGCGAAGGGAACCGGGATACGGATCAAGTGCATACATGGCAAGGGCCGGACCCCGGGCCTTGACCCCCGGGCGAGCAAGAAGTTGCCAAGACTGCCAATGGAGTCTAGTCGTAGGGGCTCCTGCCATGACCTCTGCCCACAGGCCACGTCATACAGGTAGGCCCTGCTTGTTCCTGGTCGGACCCCAGCCCAGCAGCAAGGACTGGAAAGGTCCCAGCCCAACCCCAACTTAGCCGTGCCCTCATGATGGTGCTGCACAGCGCAGTGCGCTTGGGGTGCCCCTTGGCGCCACCCAACCTCCGCCCTGTGCGGCCAACAGCGCAACACCGTCCCCCGCCCCACGGCACTTGGTACATGTCACATGACCGTTCCTGCGGTTGCCCCCACCGGCCCCCTTACCCTCCACGGGCACAAACACCCCCGCGTCCTGCAGAGCCTCCAGCACCTCCCGCGCGGCGCTGCGGCCCACCTCCATAGTGAAGCGGGACAGAGCATCCTCCCTGGGGTAGGGAGCGGGGTCGTGGGTTCACTCGGTTACGGTAGCAGGTAGCCGCGGAAGCGAACGAGCGGCCCCAAGTGCAGGTCATGGGTGTGTGGTCGACGCTATGCCAGGTTCGTTGCAGAGCACGTAACGCGTTGTACTACACTGCAGGTCGAACATGCCGATGGCGGCCAGTGCGTGTCTGCTTCGCACTAAGACCGGGATTTAGACCAGTTCAATTTGGTATGTAGACCGGCTGGGCAGGTGGGTTGTCTGGTAACGAGAGACTAGTGCTGCTGCCGCTGTGCACTAACTGTGTTTGCATATGCTTTCTGGGCCCAACCCATGAAGCAATGACGCCACCCGGGTCTCCCTAGGAACCTGCTACAGCTCCCTTCCTGTTCCAAAACTACGCAGCCTTCGTTAGCGACCCCGTGCCGGTACCCGAGCCAACCACTTTCTCTCCCCGCCACCCCAGCGTCTGGCATCGTGCCTTCCTATCGCCCATGCCCTCCCCTCCCCTCCCCCTCCCAAACCCCTCAGCCTGACTCTTGCAACACCAGGCCTCCGAGGCCCAGCCCCCCGCCCGGATACGAGGAGGTTGTACGGGGCCATTATCGGCCCCCGGGTGCATGCTCACCTGCACGGGTAGTCCGGCACCTCGTCCCACCCCGTCAGCCGCAGCTCCGGCAGCGCCATGTCCGTCATGCCACGTGACACGTAGTACGGCATCCCCAGCGGCTCGTCCCCGTCCTCCCACTCCTCCCCTTGCCCCTCGCGCCCTCCATCGGCCCCTGCTCCTGCCCCTGACCCCATCGCCACCTCGGGCCCAGCTCCTGCCCCCGCCCCTGCTGCCCGCTCCCCTTCCCCTGGCCCAGTTGCTGCTGCTGCTGCTGCCCCTGCTCCTGCTCCTGCCGCTGCCTGGCTGCGCGCCACGTGCCACGCAGGCAGGGGCGGCGGCACCACCTCCGCCCGGTCCCGGTGTTGCAGCTGGTGCTCCCCCAGCACGCGCGCCAGGAACCACTTCCCTGCGGCGGCAGCGAAGGATGAGGCGACATAGGGGCGGGCGAAAGACGGCTCACGCTGGCCGGGCCACAGAAGACACGAATCAGCGTGGACGCGGGTGCAGGGTGCGTGTTGCCAGGTGTTGCCTACCAGAAACTCTCCACACTTTGACCCAGATCGGCAGGATGCCAACTGCCCAGCGACATTCAGCAGCATCCGTGGAAAGTCACCCAGACTGTGGCCGTGCGCTCAACGCTGAGCACGGTCTTGCACCCATGCGTTGCCCACCCAACCCGGTCTGCGTCACACCACGGGCCGTGGCCAGCGGTACTTGCGACAAAGTGTTCACCCAATCATTCATGGACTTAAGCAAGTTCCATGCAGACCCACCGTCCGTTGAGGTAGCCAACCGCTCCGCCGACACGAACACCTGCATCAGCCCTGAGCTGTACCCCAGCTCCCTCCGCACGGCACGGGGCAGCTGCGAGACGCGGAATTGCCACAGAAAGACCTGGGCGGAGGAGTAGTAGGCGGAGCAAGGGTTGCGAGCAGCAGCAGCAGGGAATATGTGGGAAGGGAGGCGTTTTTGTGCGGCTTCGGGGTTTGCGCCCCTCCTGCTATGTCTGCAGCGGCCGAACGACAAGGCAATGACAGCCTCCCAAGAACCATATTAAAGGGCCAACCAATTCAGCGACTTGTGCACTCTCAGCTTCCGCTTGAGCATGCTCCCCGATTCGCCGTACACGTGCCCGCGTCCAACAGGCTGTACTGCACCGCGCACCGTCCGGCACGCACCATGGGGCTACCGTTGTGGCTGGGCCAGCTCTCCCCTGCCACCAGGTACGGCCGGCCCCCTATCTTGGAGGCCAGCAGGTCCAGGCCGTCGGGGGCGGGCTCCACCTTGGGAATGTAGGCGGTCTGCGGCGGGCGTGAGGGCATGTGGGGTGTTGTGGGGCGTTGCGGGCAGGGGCGTGGGGTGGGCGTGGGCAAGGGTGAAGGCAGAGTTCAGGGGCGGGAGCGCGAACACGGTGGCGTGCGCGGTCTGCACTGCTCATAGGTCCGCACCGACTGCGCTCACCCTCTGCAGGGAGAAGAACCGTCGCAGGATGCTGCACAGCACGGGGTCGTCCGCTTCTGCCTCGAGCCCGCTGCTCAAGAGAGCAGTCATCGCGTTTTCTTTAAACAATTCATAGCTGATGCTGCAGGAGCATTCCTGCTCTGTGCCGCTCTCGTCATCAGAGTAGACGATGAAGGGCCTCCCCATAATGCTTGGCCTGTCTTACGATAAAAGGAGCTTACGTTCAAGCGAAACGTTGAATTGCCGCTGGTTAGGCAGGCTTGACACGTGAAGGTGGCAAGACTTTCGCTTCAGATTGCGTTCTGCCGGCGGATAACCCTCGACGAAGACGGCTGGGTTATGAAGACATAAAGCAGAAACTTTTAAGTGTGCGAATTTGTCAAACCGTTGACCAAATTGATGGAGCAAGTCATCAGTCAAGGTTCGGAGCGATGGAGAGGGATGGCGCCTTCTGCCCTTCGCACAACACCCATGTTGCATGCTTGGCCGGTCTAGGGCTCGCCAGTTCACGTAGGCGATACCCACCACCCCTTGCATGCCTCTACATTACAAGGCGTGTGCGCACAAGCGTCGCTTGAAGTCACATGTCGAAGCAGCTGAAGGTTTACGCCCACTGGGAGGGAGACCCGGAACCCTTTACGAAGGCAAGATCGTGTCAGCTTATCGTTAATAGTCGCATCGCTACTCCGATGGCCTGGCCTAATGAACTGGCGCACGGTCTGGGTGCTCCGCCAGGTGCTCAGAGCGGACCCGTCCTGTCACTGCATCTCGGACCTGTTGGACAACTTCCTGGAAGCATTCCGGTCAAAGTATCCAGCATCAGCCGCCGCAGCAGCAACCATCAGCCGCACCGACCTGCGTGTGAGCGTGGGCGAGGCGGGTCGGCCCTTGCCCCACGGCACACCCGCCTCGGTGCTGCAGCCGGGCTGCGACCTGTTCATCAGGTGCAGCGCCAAACCCACACCCTCATCCCCTGAAGCTCCAACCGCTCCGCCATCCCAGGCAGCCCAGCAGAACACACAACCGCCTGCTCCTGGTACAACACCAACCTCCGTGCTGGATGCTGCGTTAAGACAACCTCTGCCTGACCCTATACACAAGCAACTGAGCGACAGCTCCACACAGCAGCCTGCCTCCGCTTCCAGCGCCACCACAGACCAACACAACGTGAAGCAGGCAGCACAGAAAGGGCCACAAGGTGCCTCCGCCAAGCAGCCAGCAGGCCCTGTTGCGGGGGATGTCCTCGACGGCCCCCAGATGGGGCTGGTGGTGCGGGCGCTGTGGGCCCGGGCAGGGCAGGCGCAGCAGCTGCAGAGCTACAGGGCGGCCAGCGATATGCTGAGACAGGTGCGCCATCCGGGCATGACTCATGAGACGGCACTTGTATGGGTTGCCGTACAGCGCGCTTTTGCCCTAGCCTTAGCATGCAGGGAGTCTGGCAACGTCTACTGTGCGCAGGCGCTTCTTGGGCGATTTGGTTTTGATTGCAATGAAGACATGGAAGTCGCGGTGGCCTTTGGCCATACAGCGCAAGTCAATACTTTAAGCGTCGTGCGTGCTCTGCATGCAAGCGCACACCGCCAACCCCTACCCTGCTACCCACCAGACACTGGACCTCATACCCGAGGCCCCCTCCTCCGCCACCTCCTCCGGCTCAACCCCTGCCGGCTCGCCCACGGCTCTTCGTCTGGCCACCCTCCGCCGCCTGGCCCGGCTGTGGCTGGCGGCCGGTAACGCCAGGGAGGCTGCGGCCTGGGCGCTGGAGGCGGCGCGGCTGCGGCCGGAGGACCCGGGGGTGCTGGAGCTGGCGGGGGACTGCCTCAGGTGGGGACGGGGGGTTACCGGGTAGGCTGAAAGTTTGGATTGCTGCCAGTCGTCCTTGTTGGCCCGGTAAGGGGGCAAGCGGAGTCACTGGAGAATTTGCATGGCTACGACCTACCAGTGCAGCGGGCGGGCTGGTTTGTCAGGTCCCCGCTCCGCGCCTCTCTGGCCAGTGTGGGCACGGTGCTTGGGGGCCGGGCAGGACGGGAAGCTAGTAGATTGTTGAGCGGGAATTGTTGGCATGGAGTTCGACGAGGTCCAGCAGCAGGGCAGGTAGCGCTCGTGCAAATAGCACAGCGGGGTGGTTTTGTTCCTTGCGTGCCCTGCCGCTGCAGGGAGGGTGGGCGGCCGCGCGAGGCTGCCGCGCACTACCAGTCAGTCCTGGAGCTGTGGGAGGAGGCGGAGGCGGCGGAGGCAGCGGCGGGGAGGACAGGGACGGGGGGAGCAGCTGCAGCCAAGGCAACTGCAGCGGCAGCGGCGGAGGAGGCCGGAGATGGGGACCAGAGGGCAGGCCCAGGGCGGCCGCCAACGCCTGCAGACCAGCGGCGGGTGCGGCTGTCCCTGGCGGCCTGCCTGTACGACATACCTGGGCAGGAGGCGGGCGGTGCTGGCGGCGGCGGGGTGGCGGCGGCGGCGCTGCCGTACTCGTCGCCGGAGCTGCGCGATCTGGCGGCTTCCCTGGTGATGGCGGTGCTGGAGGAGGACGCGGCGGACTGGGACGCGCTGTACTTGTACGGCAGGTGCGTGTGCGCCGCACGCTTACTGTACGGCAGGCGCGTGCTGTGGGCTTGGTGCAGTAGGTTTCCACGTGGGGTAGAGTCTTTGCGTGCCGCTTGACAATGACGAATGCCGACTGCGGAAGCTAGAGTGGTCCGTCGCCTTGTGGAGGCTGAAGCAGCTGCCAATTGTGCAGCTAAGACCCCACCAATGGCCCCCATGTACACCTCCCTCTGCTGCCCAACAGGATCGCTCTGGACCGGGGCCTGCGTGAGGACGCGCTGCGTGTTGCGCTGCGGCTGGTGGTGGGGCGGCCGCAGCACGCGGGGGCCAAGGCGCTGCTGGCGAGCTGCATACAGGTGGGCGGGTGGGCAACGGGATGAGAGGAGCGCGTAGTGCAGGTCGTGGCCATAAGCAGCGACATGTGGGGATACCCATAACATCTGACGCAGCTACGTGTGGGGAGAGGGGCAAGAGCGTGTTTTGGCGTTAGGGCTGAGGGCGCGATCGAGCAAGTAGGTGTTGATGGCCCTGGACATATAGAGGCCACTAGGCACATGAAATGCAAGTCGGCACTACGCCTGGCCGTGACACGGGGCACGTGTGTGGGTTACGCCTGCTTCGATTCGCATCCAACACCCAGGACGAGGCGGGCTGCCAGCTGCTCCTGCGGGAGCTCCACGTGCCGAGACGCGTACGGCAGCACGTGGCGCAGACGGAGGCAGCTGCAAGCAGCAGCAGCAGCAGCAGTACCATCACCACCACTGTCACCACTGCCAACGGCAGTAAACGTCAGCAGGAGCAGCAACATGAGTCAGCTGCCAGCGGCGTCGCTGTCGATGGAGACGGCCGCGGTCCTGATGGTGGGAATGGTGACGAGGCGGAGAGCGAGGACGCGGACGGCGCAGCGCCGCCCGGCACGGCTGCTGCCCTGGGGTTCGTGGCCACGGTGGTCAAGGAGCGCGGCTGTGTGGGGGCTGCCGTTGCGCTGCTGCGGGCGGCGGTGGCGCTGGCGCCCTGCTGCGGCAGCTACGCCCTCAACCTGGTGCACGCGCTGGAGCTGAGGCAGGTGGGTTAAGGGCGTGGGTTAAGGGGCAGCAACGGAGGCAAAGGTGGGTAGCTGCCTGCACCTGGTGCATGCGCTGGAGCTGAGGCATGTGGGTTGAGGGGGTGGATTACGAGGGGCCCACGGGCACAATGCCGTCGGGTGGGGCAGTGTGGTTGTTGGAGGCCCAAATCTGTGCAAGTCTGCTCCAGATGCCCAAGGCCAGGCCACCACACTGGCGGACAGGATAGGCACGTGACGATGTACTCGCATGCTCTGGACCGGTGGCAGGTGGAGTGGCAGCGGCACAGCAGGGCACAGAATGGCCGGGTTAACTTTCCAACGACAGCGCCCACCTGCCACTCATTGCTGCTTCTCGATGCTGCCGGGGGCGAGGTCCGGAAAGCCCAACCACAAATGGCAAGCATGGCTGGCCGACACATGGAAACGAGTAGCACGTGAGCTCATGTGTGGCGTGTCATATGAGTCGAGACCCACAAAGCTTGCTGTTCACCGATAGTGTGCCCCACCGTACCTAGCACCCGTCCTCATCCCGCTGCCACTGCTCGCCCCGCGCCCTCAGGCCCTGGGCGAGGCGGTGGCAGTGGCGGCCGCGTACTGCCAGCAGCGGGGCGGGCAGCTGGCGGGGCTGTGGCTCACGGTGGGTGGGTGGGTGGGTGGGTGGGTGCGTTGGGTGGTGTGTGGTGTTGGGCTGGCTCGTCAAAGGCGCTTGCAGGGCGGGTGGGCGCCGTGGGTCAACTGCCTAGGGCTGTGGCTCACGACAGATGGGTGGAGTGGTGTGCGTTGGGTCAACAGCCCGGGGCTGTGGCTCACGGCAGGTGGGTGGAGTGGTGTGCGTTGGGGGGTGGCAGCGTTGGGAGGTTAGGGTCAATACGGGCGCGTGAGGGGCGGGTGTGTGGCTTGGGCCAGCAGGTCGCTGTAGTTCCGGGATTGCAGGCAGCCGCAAGCTCCGCAGTTGCGAGCCCGTGTGCGAAGATGGCTACGCAAGTGCCGCACACATCCCGTTGGCGACGCGGGGACACGCCGTGACCACCCTCATGCCTGTGCTGCAATCTCACGTGGCGGCTGCAGCACAGGCATGTCCCGGTGCGTGCCAAGCCACAAAAAGCATGACACGTGACTGTGGTGTGCACGGACACTGAGCTTCGCTGTATGTGGCAATCCGCAGGACGTCGCGGCACTGCTGCGCAGCGTGCCGCCTCTGGGCTGCCTCACGGAGCTGAGGTGGTTGCCGCCGTGGCCAGGGCAGGGAGAGGGGGCGCGGACGGGGCAGCAGGAGCAGGAGGCAGCAGGCGGGTTGGCGCCAGGGGTTGCCGCAGCCACGCCCCAGTCCTCGGAGCCGGCGGGCCCGGAGCACCAGCAGGGGCGGCAGCAGGCGGTGCCTCAGGTGGACAAGGTGCGGCTGGGACGGTGTGGGGAGTTGCATGGTGCACGTGCAGGGATGAAGCGACGGTGAGGGCTGGGGGCCTGGAGCAGCGGTGTTCGTCTGTTGCTGCTAGCGCATGGGCTCGCTCGGAGCGCTGTGCGCGACACCAGAGGACCAACACCCCTAGTTTCTATGTTGTGGTGCGTTAAGACCAGGAGTCGCTCGCGTCGAGCGCCGTTTGCTCCGATGCTCCGACCCAGGCCTAAACGCCGCTGTTCCGTGCACGTGTTACAGTGAGATGCAAACAGTGACAAGGCTGTTGCTTTGCGCCTTGCCGTGACGCGGACGTGGCTGTCGTACGGCACAGGTGACATACAGCTCGGAAGAGCTGGACGAGCTGGCGCTGCTGTTCACCGCGGCCAAGGTGCTGTACGTGGGCGGGGCGCTGCGGGAGGCGGCGGCGCTGTGCGACATGGTGGAGCCGCTCGCAAAGTATGGATGCATGATGTCCATTACGTACTGAAATGGTGCAGATGCTGCGGTTATATTGTACTCGGTAGGGGCGCACTGTGCGCGCGCGGCCTCGCGCGCAGGTCACGCACATGTGCTTATGACGGTGTGACTGAGGCGGGGTCCTCCAACCTCACAACCTCACTGGGTTCCTCGCGCCGGAACCTGAACCGGTACTCGACATGACCGTAGGCGCAGTTGCTATGGTGGACACCCGCCCCACGCCTGCCACCCCCAGGCGCTCCGCCGTTGAGCTGCACACCACCCTCATCCGCAACGAGGCGGCGTACTTTGGCTGCGTGATGCAGCTGCTTCGGGACCACCCGCCGCCGCACATGGGGCAGCGGGGGCCGGCAGCGGCGGGCGGCGGCGGGAGCAGCGGGGGCAGGGGCGGGGAGGTGGGGCAGCAGGAGCAGGGGCAGGAGCAGGGGGAGGGGAAGCAGCTGGGGCCGCGACCGCTGTACCTGTGCGGCGACTCGCACTGCCTGTCAGGTGAGGATTGGGAACGGGGAGGCGGTGGGCGAGTGGGTAACCGCTGAGCGACAAGGAGGCAAACAGGAACAGCCGGTCTGGGAGAGCGAGGGGGGCGAGGGAGTGAGTGAGACGAGGAGGGTCGGTGGAGTGCCACGGATGGAGTGTCTGGTGTACCGTGCAAAGCGCTCAAGGCACGCAGACCGCGCTCAACTCAGCAGGCACCCCAGGGTCAAGGCAGCTGCGCACTGCGCCCACGTGCACACACCCGCAACGCACGTGCCCGGTGCACACACCCGCAACACACGTGCCTACGCCTGCATGCACACCCTCACTTGCTGTCCCCTCAGGCGGCTGGCGGGTGGTGAGTCTGCGCGGCGAGCCCCGGCTGCTGGTGCCGCTCCTTGTCACCGGCGTGAAGGTGTGGCACCTGCGCCCCGCCTCCGTCTTCTACCCCAAGCGCCAGTTGGAGGCCACTCTGCAGCTGCTGCCGGACGGGGCGCAGGCGAGTGGGGCTCCGTGAAGGCACGAGGGCATGGGATGGCCATGCATGCAGCATCAGTGTGTGGGATGGCCGTGTACTGGGAATTTAGTGGGCAAGGACACGCTTTGGAGGCATGGTCGGACCTGAATACCTGAGCAACGGCGATGAGCATGAATGCGTGGCGCTATGTGCAGCACGTGCATGGTGTGCCTGCGGAGTGCCGGTCGCCTGGAGCTGCAGGTTACCGGTAGTGCCCTGGAACTTGGCGGCGCACGGCCTTCTGCCCCTCTGATGGAAGCTTACTTCGCGTACCTGATTGCCTGCAGGTGGTACTGGTGCTGGGGGAGATTGACTGCAGGGAGGGACTGCTGCTGGCGGTGCAGAAGGGCAAGGTGCGAGAGGGGGGTGGAATGTCCAGGAAGGGCCAATAAGTGAAGAACCAGTACTGATAATGTGAGGCACGTCAGCTCGCGATACGTGTGGGCCGGACCCAGGTCTCAAGAGGAACGGCTACCTCACGTCTCCCTCCATCGGCACGTGCTTTGCAAGCGAGCAAGTTGCCTGTGCAGCGAATCGTCTGCACATTACAGCATGTGGGTCGGCTTCTCTGTCCCTCTTACGCCGCACCAACACCCCCATAACCCTCCTCCAGTACGACAACCTCGATTCCGCCATCGCAGCAACCGTCGATATCTACGTGTCGCGCGTACGGCAGCTTGTGTACGACCGCTCGTTCGAGGTGTTCGTACACGCCGTACCGCCCGTACTCAACGAGACGCGCCACCTGGTGACACCCTTCGAGGCGGCGCTGGGTCGCGCGCTAAAAGCCGCACGCGCCGCCGACCCAATCCTGGCCCAAAAGGTGCACCACCTGGACTTCTTCGACGACCTCCTAGTCCCCTCAAGCAGCAGCAAGAACAACAGTAACAGCAGCAGGAGCACCAGCAGTGGCGGCAAGGAGGCTTCAGGTACTGAGGGCAGCAGCAGCGGCGGCGGCGACGGCGGGGGCGGGGGCGGGGGCGCAGGGGCCGTGGCGCAGGGTGTAGAAGCGGGCGGCGATGGGGCCACGGTGGCGGCACGTGTGCTGCGGCCGGACTTAGCATTCGACGGCACCCACCTGTCGCCGGCCTACATCCCGCTGTTGGACCGAGCGCTGAGGGCTGTTGGGTAGCGGAGTGGGCATGGGCCATGCCATCCGACAGGGTCGCATGGTTTGGTTGATTGTCGTACTGTTGCAGAGTTTGTCCGAGACATCTTTGGGGCGTGGGAGGGCTGGGCAGGTTGCGGGCTATTGAGGGCCGTCGAGTGGGTGTTGCCGAGCTTGTACTTCCTATCGATGCAGGATGCGCGCGGCTCGGGCAATGGTAGGCGGGGAGCAGGGGTGGAATCGAGGCAGCGTGAGGAGTGAGGGATGGCGCTGCTATGGGGCCGGTGGTGGTGTGAACCCTGAACGTGCCGACACCTGTTTGCGTGCCGGAGCAGAGGAGAGGCCGTGTCGGAGGGTGTTGCCGGGTCACTGACTCGCTGTACCGCGAGTGCACCTGTGCGGTGCAACGTGTGTTGGCAGCCGTTGGCAAGGAATGGTAGACCGTGGGTGGCAGGGAGCTTCCCCCTGGTGGATGGGGTCTGCAACCTCTTTCATGTCAAGCTGGTGTAATGCTACCAGCTGAATGGGTGGTGTGAGGCGGACTTTCTTTCAGCTTCACAATCCGTGATTGGGTGGTGGACCAGTAAGGATCGTATTCCCCCAACTCATGCGTGGGCGCCAGGGGAAGGGATTTCCCCCGTCATTTACCTCATTATTTTACCTCGTCAGGCGGTCAGGGAGTGCACCTGCCCCGCACCCACTAGGATGCAGCCAACATGGGAGGCCAACGCTAATCCCTGTTCGCTCCTTGGCAACCGCAATACCGCATGCGTCATGTGCATCCAGGTTGGCATTCTGCACAAATGCGGGCGCCGTTTCTTGCGCTGCAGGCGGGCACGGGTTTGCTTCCCCGCATCCCCGGCACGCAGGTGCTAACCGCTCCAGCAGCTCCGAAGCACAAGCATGCCTCTTGTTTCATAGCACACGTACACCGGTTTAAAGATGATGACGTTGACAGTTCGATGCTTACCATATGGCTTAATGGTAGCGTTCTGCACATGAGACATGACCATGTGGGCCACGCTGCTATGTACTACTGGTATCAGGGGAGACCATGACGTACGTGCACTTTTGGGAATGGCCGACTGGACTGTCCTCGCAAACTGATGTTGTCTATCGCGTCACCGTTATATAGATAGCGTTAGACCACAGCAGTTACATCAAAGGGAAAACACCATGGGTGCTCATCCTTTAGTGTTGGACCAGGCGGTCCGCGACTGGGTGTTTATACCCCTGACAATAGCCATTGTATTGATGAAACTTCTCACGCAGTACATGCACCAGGTGCGTTTGCCGCTCTGGCGCGCGTAGCAACCTAGCACCGAGCGGCCGATCGATAGCCCTTCTGCCCCTTCAATGCAGCTCTTTAACGCGCCACCAACAACCAACAAGGAGCTCAAGGAGATCCGCGAGATGCAAGCTGTTTCCCGGTCAGGCAGGCTACGCGGCTTTGCCCGCTTCATTCCGGAGACCTCCTTCAAAATGCGCAAGGAGTACTTTGCTGGGGTAAGTGCCACGCAACTGCTTTCACGCCAGCTCGTCACAGCGTCAGGGGTTGCAGTGCTAGGCGCAGATTGGTGGCAAAGGTAGCTACATGCCCGCCCCCGCCCCTCCTGTGCCCGCCCCCCAACCCCGACCCTCGCTCTCATGACCCTTTCATTCCTCTGACACAGCCGCCTCCCTCAACTCTCATGCGCACAGGAAAAGGGCCTGTTCAGCCAGAAGGCCGTGACCAGGTCTCCGCAGGTGCGTGGGGCTCCGGATGAAGGGCGGGGCGGGGCCCTGCCAAAGACGCCGGGGTGTGGCAGGCTTCCTCCAGCCCGCGCTGGTACGGGCCAATCAGCAGTGCCTATGTGCGCAGCGGGGCGCTGGAGAGGGTAGTGCCAGGAGTTGGGCAACACCGCAGCTGCCGTGCCAGCCAGGGAGCTACCTACCCGGAGCAGCGGCAAGGAGGGGTGCCTGGGCGGATGGGGGAGAAGCGGGCCGGGAGGGAAGCCTTGGACGAAGCCTTTGGAGTCTTAGAGTAACAGCTGGATGGCAGCAGCGGATGGGCTGCGGGCGCCAGGGCTGCAGGCGTTGGGCAGCATCAGCAGGGCGCATGCGGCGGCGCTTGCTTGAGCACCTGCACCGCGGACGCGGTGTGGCCCGGGCCCCATGGGTGTGGCCGCAGTGGGGGCACACACAGGCCAGTTGATGCTGGAGAGCGCGTGGCGGGCGTGTGCCTGCGAGGCGCACTGCGCGCCGGGGGCCCGCTGTCCAGCTGCAGGCTGGCGAAGCGGCACCGGGGGCGTGTCCTGCTGGGCAGGGTCCGGCAGGAGGTGGCAGGGCGCTAACCTGCCAAGGCACGGGCACCCTGGAAGCACTGGCGGCGGGGCGCCTCAGCAGAGGCACTTGGCCGCGCGCATTGCCTGGGGGTTACAGCAGAGTGGGGAAGCAGCAGGAACGGAGGAAGTCGGACAAGGGGTGTGTGGTTTGGACTGGCCGACCAGTTGAGTGGCGTTGATCCGTCACCCTGCCTGCTGATGGTGGCAGCGCGGTGGCCCTGACCGGGATGGCAGCCTGGGATGGCGGCAGCTTGGCCACAGCAGCTGCACTGAACGGGACGATTGGAGAGCAGGGGATGGGGAGTGACGGCAGGGCCAGGTGCTCGGTGGGAATATGAGTCCCGGCATGCCGTCCAGCGTTGGGCGCGGCACTCGCGTGCATCAAGTAACGGCTGTGCTCTTCACACGCACCTTGCCGCAGTAAACAGTTGCTGCGGTTGCTGCGAGCATGACACGGTGTCTAGTCCAGAGGCGGTCCTTGTCGTGGCGCGCTGGGCCCCTGCCCTGACTTCCACACTCGCACCCCCCCTCTGCTGCAGGAGACCATGGCCACCGACCCCAGCATGATGGTGGACATGATGAAGAAGAACCTCACAGGCATGGTGCCGCAGGTGGGGATGGCAAGGGAACACAACCACAAAGGGCGTGGGCAGGATGGCGGGAGGGGGCTGGTGCGGCGCGTGGGATGCTGCAGTATCTGGTAGCGTGTGCCTCAGGGGCGCGCCCAGGAGGCCATGCGCCATGCGCCAGACGCGATGTACGGTCCGCAACAGGAAGCGAAGGCACCCCGTTGGACCTGAGCGGGAAGGAGCAGGCGAGCCTGCTGCAGCGGCTCTTCGTGAACTGCACAGCGCCCTCTTCCGGGCTTCCATCCCGAGGTTACGGTTGAAGGCAAACCAACCCTTCCCAGCCAATGTTGGCAGCTTTTTCCCCTGTCCCGTACCTGCTCTCCCGCCAATCCTGCCTCCGCCCCCGCCCCTGCGCACGCGCGTGTGCACGTGCCCCTCATCAGCTGGCCATGGGCGTGTCCCTGTCTGCTCCCTTCCAATCCGCGCCTACTCGTGCCTGCCCCCACTGCGCACGTGTGTGTGCATGCGCCCCTCCACAGCTGGCCATGGGCATGGTGGTCAACTTCTTCTTCCAGGGCTTCGTCATCGGCAAGGTGCCCTTCCCGCTGTCGCCGCGCTTCAAGCCCATGCTGCAGGTGGGGCTGGGGTGGGGTGGGGTGGGGCGGTGCGACTCAGCAATCGATGATGTAGCCAAACTAATGACCACAGCCGAATGGTTCTTGGACAGAACTTGAGCGGAACTTGGTCTTGAAGAGCGATGGACGCGGCCGTCGGCGACTCCAGCAGCAGCAAACACCGCTCGTGCAATCTATGATGTATATGTACCAGTCTAATACCAAAGCCGTGGCGTTGTGATGATGTATGTATGCAGTTGTGCAATCTATGGTGTGGGGGTGTGGGTGGGGGCGGGACGGGAGTAGGGCATGGGGCGCTCATGGGCATGCTGTAGGTTGGGCTGTGTGAGAGGCGGGCAGTGGATGTGGCTTTGGAGTAGAGGGAAGGGGGTTGCTGGAGGCATATGCTGCGAGTGGACCTGTGGCATGAGGGTACGTGTAAAAGGAGCGAGGAACTCGTGAAAGGCGTCGGGGAAGCATGGAAAAGAGGGGGCTTCCACTGGTGTGAGGGGGCAACGGCAGAGCGGCTGGCGGAGCGGGGAGGATGGCTTCAAGCCCATGCTGCAAGTGGGTAGGAGTTGCGGGCAGGAGGCCCTAAGAATTAAAGGCGTTTACCTGCCGTTCAAGGCACCATGCAATACGCAACTGCGCTGTCATCCCCCGTCTATCCGCGGCTGCCGCACACTGCCCTACCCTGGCTGCTACTCCTGCAACGTGTGCGCCTGTTCGTGTCGTGTCGTACCGCAGCGCGGCATCGACCTCGCCTCGCTGGACGTGTCGTACTTCACCAGCCTGTCGTACTACATCCTGCTGCTGTTCGGGCTGCGGGGCGTGTTCTCCCTAGTCTTCAGGTGCGTGGAAGGTGGTGGTGGGGGGGTCCGAGGCCGGAGGGGTTCTTGCCTTGCGGTCTGGGATGAGATGAGGTGCGATCGGGTTACGCCAGGGGCCCCCCGGGCTTGCTGCCTCTTTCGCGCTGCCCGCGGGTGGCCGCGCACGCGCCACCTTACGTGGCATCGCTGCTGCGGGGGTCGGCCCTCCCAGTTGCAACGCGGCCTTGACAGCGCCGCAGAGACACAGGGCCGCGGCACGTGCGCGCCGGTGTCCGCGTCTGCCAGAAAACGTGTACTGACGCGTTTGCCATTATCCCTCTCCTCCCCCGCCCTGTGCCCCCCGCCAGGGAGGACGTTGTTGACGAGACTGAGATGATGCGGCGGCAGATGAACCCCATGGCCGCCAACCCCATGGGCGTGGACATGGACGCGGCCTTCAAGCAGGAGAAGCAGGCGCTGGGGCAGGTGGGGGGAGCAAGAAAGCAGTAACGCAACTAGGTGGTAGTGGTAGTACTATTAGTAATGGCAACCGTTTGGTCAGCTAATAGCGACCCACTGAGGTATCGGTCGGCCGTCCGCTCCAGGTCCCACAGCATGCGCCGGCAGGCTGGCCGGCGCGGAAGGTCCGCGAAGCATCAGTAGCGTAGCCTAAAGGGGGGCCGGGGGAGGTGGATGTGCATGGATGTGGTTTTGAAGGAGGGGGATGACTGGCACTGAGAGGAGAGCTGGCGAATGGAAGTTACGGTGGTACTACACCATGGCTGTGGACGTTTTTGAGGGGCGTGCCGAAGCTGGGGAAGCGGATTCGGCGTCGGGGCGGGGACGGCGAAGGATGAGGGAGGAGCACACAAAAGGGTCCGGGTGAAACCGTTCCTGAATGTGTCCAAACTGGACGCTGGGGTTAACATCCACACTCCGTCACTGCATGGTGGTGTGTGCATGTTGCTCACGTCCGGCACGCATGTATATGTATGGCATGTACTACCGCGCCGAGCAGTAACTAGACCAAGCTTTGACATGGCATTGGTAACACCTCGGCCCTGCACGCAGATGGATCACGAGTGGGAGCTGGAGACGGCGGAGGAGCGTGCGGTGGAGGTGCTGCGCCGCCAGCTCAAGGCCAAGAAGCTGTGAGCAGCTGTGGGAGTTTGCGGAGAAACTGCGGGAAGGCGGGGGAAAGCGGAGGCGTGAAGGAAGAGTGGGAAGCTGTTGGGGTGCAGCCCAAACGGCCGCGGCAGGGAGTTGGAGATGCTCTTCCGAGCAGCGAAGGGCGTGATGCCATGAGCCCAGAGGGGGTTGCAGGCGCCGGAGGGAGGTAATGTGGCGCGGATGCGGAATTGTGGGGGAGGCCGTACAACAGCTATAGGGAGCGGTGGGAATCTCGGACGCCAGAGGCGATAAAACGCGTCGCCATCTAGGCGTTCAGGGAGCAGGGCAGGGTGGAAAGGTGTGTGCACTCAACGTTGACGGAGCGATGTGCAGGCGCCCCCTCAGGGTATGGAGCCATGTTGTCAGGTCAGGATTGCCCAAATGTGGCGCGTGCGGGGCACCACAAGGTTTGGCGGACCGGACGGACCAGCACGTAAGCACATGACGACCTCGCCTCTTTCGGCCCAGCCCATGAATCGGAGCACACGGTGCGGAACCAGAGGCCAGAACGCCAGGCTGCAAACAGCGACTGACCCGTTTCGCGTCTGCTGCTCTTCCGGCCGCGTCTGGCGACGCGAAAGTACGCATTGCAGAGCCTGCGAAGAAGACAAGAAGTACGCTCCCGAGACCGGATCATCACCGGAGCGACCTTTAATGTTGTCCCTGAATAACTATGGATCAGCACGAGACGGAACACGGCGGCAGCGCAGGCGACAGCGAGCACGCTCGGCTCGAGCTTCCCGCTGGGCTGCAGGCCCGCGTGCTGCAGTTCCTGCCGCCCAACGAATGCGTCCTGTCAGGACGTCTTGTTGACAAGGACTTGTATAAACGTCTCAGCCAGCCGCACCACCGCACGGCACGTTTCAGCCAGCCGTTGCCGCAGCACACCGTTGACGACCCCGCCTGGCAGCCGCACCTGCAGCAGGCCTTCAGGCAGGCCCCCATGCGGGCCAAGCTGCTGTACCTGTCCGCCGCGGCGTCCAGCGGCAGTGTGTTGAACCTGGAGGTGGCGTGGCGCCTGCTGCGGCCCTGCCTCTTTCCGGAGCTGCTGCCACACCCGGTGGACGACGCCCAAGAGCCTGACAACCACCACCACCACCGCCACCACCCTGTGCCAAACATCTACACCCGCTGCCTGCGCACCAACGACCTTGACCCGGGTGCAGCTGCCGTACCTTCTGGTCACGCACATGCCTTCGAATGGCTGGTGCAGCACGGCTGCCCACTGGAGCCACAGCGTACGTTGGTTGCAGCAGCGGAGCACTGCGACCTAGCGAGGCTACAGCAAGCGTGGGGGCTGCTATGGCGCCGCCTGGACGTCATCCGCCGCATCGAGGTGCCCTTGCTCGCCGCCGCAGCTGCCGTCCGCTCTGTGACCCACCAAACAGCGCGTGCCAAGCTGGCATGGCTGCTGTCGCTCAGTGCCGAGGCGGAACGGCAGCAGGGACCAGCCGCCGAGCCATGGCCATGCAGGTCCCATATCCTCACAGCCGCCGCTGTGGCCGCGGCAGCCAGCGGGAACGTGCAGCTGCTGCACTGGCTGTGCGGTGACCAGGGCTTGGACCTGGGGATCTGTAGCCCCCGGACGCTGCTGCCCTCAAAGGGTCGCAGGTCTGAGAGTGTGCTTGCAGCTGTCCTGGAACGGGGGGACATGGATCTAGTGAGGTGGCTGGTGGGGGAAAAGGGCTACCCGTTGCCGAGCGGCCATGCGGGTGGGGACTGGCGGGACGAGGACAGCGGGGATGCGGGCGATGCGTGGGAGGGTGCGGCCAGGGGAGGGTGCAGCCAGGGGAGGGTGCGGCCAGGGGGGGCAGCATGGAGGCCATGCGCTGGCTCCTGCGGCGTGGGGTGCCGGTGGAGGACGAGGCCTTGGAAGTCGCAGCAAGAGCGGGGCGGCTGGAGGTGGTGCAGTTCCTGCATGGGGAGTGCGGCTTGCGGCTGACGGAGGGGGAGTTTGCGGAGGCGGCGGGATCGGGCAGCAAGCCCACCGTGCAATGGCTGCTGCAGGCGGGCTGCCCCATGAGTCCTACGGCGTACGACAGCGCAGCAAAGGCGGGCGACGCAGAAATGATGGGCTGGCTGGCAATGGAGGCCAAGTGCCCATGGACGGGAGACACCGTGCGGGACCTGGTACGGCTGTGGGGTTGGAACAGGGGTGACACGAGCAACAGTACCGGTGGTGGCGGCAGCAACGGTGGTGGCAGTGGTGCTGCCGGGGGCTGCGTATTGGCGGTCGTGGGGGTGCTGGTTCAGGCTGGCTGTCCCGTCGGGACAGATGCTGTCGACACCGCAGCCGTACTCGGCGACCTTCCTCTCGTGCGCTACCTGCACGAGGAGTGCGGGGTGGAGTTCGGGCCGGGGACGCTGGCGGCGGCAGCAGAGGGCGGCTGCGAAGCGGTGGTGGAGTGGCTTGTGGGGGCGGGGTGCGAGCCAGGGAGCAGGTGGATGGAGATGCCTTACATTGCGGCAGGGCAGAGCGCGGGCCTCGGGACCCTGCTGTGCCTCCGGCGGCTGGGGGTTCCCTTGAGCACGGATGTGGTGCACACGTGGCGTCGAGGCTGGAGCTGTGCCTGCCTGTTGTGCGGTGGCGGGTGGAGCAGGGGGCGGCGTGGAGCTGGGGTCACGTGGCAGCGCCTGTGGGCTGGGCCCGGCGCGAGGGGCTGTTTCGAGAGAGCGTGGCGTTGCTGGTGGAACGTGGCGCTGCCAGGCACGGAGGGAACTGGGGTGCACAGACACAGCAATGCCGCACGACTCGCAGGCGATCTTTGGATGTGGTAAGATAGGGTGATGCGCACGGAAGAGCAGCTGGGTGGTGTGATGACCTCTATGGCATTTGTAATGGTAGGGGCAGGGACCGAGCCACGTTGGTGAGGGAGGCATTCGTGCACGTGTTGGATCCATGACAGCGCGGGAGGCTTGTGTGTTCAGTCCGAGACGTCCAATGGTGCACCAGTCTGCCTTACAAACGTCCCTGTGTTGCATGTCACATATAGGCACTGGAAACAAAACGTTTCCTGGAAATGCTTGGAAAGCACTTGGAAACACCTGGAATGCACCCACGGAATACCAAGTGGAAATCACTCTGGAAACACAATGTTGGAAGCTAGAATGCATCCATGGAAACAGGGTATGTTTCCGAGATATTCCGTCATTCCAAGCTTTGCAGGGTTTCCAAGCCATCTTGCGGCCTGGAAACACTTGGTTACCCTGCCCCACCCCCCATTCCAGCGTTTCCAGCGATTCCAGCGTTTCCACGATTCCAAACTATCTTCAACTTTGGAAACGCCAAGGTATCTTTCCAGCCATTCCAGCGTTTCCACGTTTCCAAGCCACCTCACAGCTCTGGAAACGCCAAGGTACCCCGCCCACCCCCGATTCCAGCGTTTCCAGCGATTCCAGCGTTTCCACGATTCCAAGCCAAGGCTGTTCCACGTCCTGGCCCCGTTCTGTATAAGTATATGTAAGATAATGAACGTGTTTTGCTATACATATGCTACGTATGTGCGCATCACACGGCTTTGTGCAAGCCGGCACAGCTCGCACAAAGTGGTGCCGCGTGACACCTGTTACGCCAAACGGCATATCAGATTGGTTCTCCTTACCAGTACATCATTACTGCAAGCCCGCGTTCGTTGTCTATTACGCGCACGATGAGTTGGCGTTCCCGAACACTGCAAGTCAAACGCCCAAAAGGTGTCGCGATTTGAGCCAGTTAGCATTAGGGGTACAATGCTTTCAACCCAACTGCTAGCTCAGTGAGCAACAGGGTTTGCGGCAGCTTGCACATTCGCGGGGCATCGCACGTAAGCACAGCCGCGAGGGCTGCTATGCAGCCGCACAGGACGTAGTGAAACCTTATCTTTGGATGCGCTGTATCAAAAGCATATGATATCTGTACCACCCTGATGCCCAAGCAGGGGAGGTCCCCTGAGCACCTTGCCACGCAACACCCACATCAAGCAAAACCAGGACCCCAGCCTTGTAACACCAGGGCTATGCACAATTGCAGCCATAAACTAAGCCGCAAGGAATGAGAGTTGCGACCAGTCACAGCACCAGGGAGAGTGTAAGCCCTGTGCTGCTGGCAAATAAAGCGGCACAAGACCCCAAAGCAGTGCACTGAGACCACCTGCAGGGAATGAGAGCTGCAGCCCATTGCGGCACCAGGGTAATGCAAGCCTGGTGCTGCTGGAGGCCTCTTGTTGACAAGGCAAACAGCCCGGACCATATGTAGAATGAAAAAGACGACTAATGAGCCCCAATGTACTAGTGAGTCATGCATCGGCATGCAGCAGGTGCCAATGCGACACGCTGCAACCCTTGGCGCATCCTATCCAGCACCTCAGCACGCCAGCGGCCCCCCATGCACGGCAGCACCGGCACTGGCAGCAGGCCCGCAGGCGCCGCCACCTCCCCGCCCCCGCGCGGGGCCGCGCACACAGTCCTCCCTCGGCCCCGACCACGCCTGCCACCACAACGTCAGCCCCGCTTGTCCACGTACAAAACATCAGAGCATGCAGCAGGTGCCAATGCGCACCTTCCCGCCCCCCCTCCCCCAATCCTCCCCACACCCCCAATCATTCCTCAGACCCCAGGCAAGCTGAATCAAATATATTATCTATGGGAGGGGGGTGAGGATTGGGGGAGGGGGGGCCGGCACACACAGTCCTCCCCACACCCCCAATCATTCCTCAGACCCCAGGCAAGCTAAACCAAATATATTATGGGAGGGGGGTGAGGATTAGGGGAGGGGGGGCCGGCTGGGGGTAGCTTGGAATCATGGAAACGCTGGAATCGCTGGAAACGCTGGAATGGGGGGTGGGGCGGGGTACCTTGGCGTTTCCAAAGCTGGGGGTAGCTTGGAATCATGGAAACGCTGGAATCGCTGGAAACGCTGGAATGGGGGGTGGGGCGGGGTACCTTGGCGATTCCAAAGCTGGGGGATGCTTGGAATCATGGAAACGCTGGAATCGCTGGAAACGCTGGAATGGGGGTGGGGCGGGGTACCTTGGCGTTTCCAAAGCTGGGGGATGCTTGGAATCATGGAAACGCTGGAATCGCTGGAAACGCTGGAATGGGGGGTGGGGCGGGGTACCTTGGCGATTCCAAAGCTGGGGGATGCTTGGAATCATGGAAACGCTGGAATCGCTGGAAACGCTGGAATGGGGTTGGGGTGGGGTACCTTGGCGATTCCAAAGCTGGGGGATGCTTGGAATCATGGAAACGCTGGAATCGCTGGAAACGCTGGAATGGGGGGTGGGGTGGGGTACCTTGGCGATTCCAAAGCTGGGGGATGCTTGGAATCATGGAAACGCTGGAATCGCTGGAAACGCTGGAATGGGGGTTGGGGTGGGGTACCTTAGCGATTCCAAAGCTGGGGGTAGCTTGGAATCATGGAAACGCTGGAATCGCTGGAAACGCTGGAATGGGGGTTGGGGTGGGGTACCTTGGCGATTCCAAAGCTGGGGGTAGCTTGGAATCATGGAAACGCTGGAATCGCTGGAAACGCTGGAATGGGGGGTGGGGCGGGGTACCTTGGCGATTCCAAAGCTGGGGGATGCTTGGAATCATGGAAACGCTGGAATCGCTGGAAACGCTGGAATGGGGGGTGGGGCGGGGTACCTTGGCGTTTCCAAAGCTGGGGGATGCTTGGAATCATGGAAACGCTGGAATCGCTGGAAACGCTGGAATGGGGGGTGGGGCGGGGTACCTTGGCGATTCCAAAGCTGGGGGATGCTTGGAATCATGGAAACGCTGGAATCGCTGGAAACGCTGGAATGGGGGTTGGGGTGGGGTACCTTGGCGATTCCAAAGCTGGGGGATGCTTGGAATCATGGAAACGCTGGAATCGCTGGAAACGCTGGAATGGGGGTGGGGTGGGGTACCTTGGCGATTCCAAAGCTGGGGGATGCTTGGAATCATGGAAACGCTGGAATCGCTGGAAACGCTGGAATGGGGGTTGGGGTGGGGTACCTTGGCGATTCCAAAGCTGGGGTAGCTTGGAATCATGGAAACGCTGGAATCGCTGGAAACGCTGGAATGGGGGTGGGGTGGGGTACCTTGGCGATTCCAAAGCTGGGGTAGCTTGGAATCATGGAAACGCTGGAATCGCTGGAAACGCTGGAATGGGGGTGGGGTGGGGTACCTTGGCGATTCCAAAGCTGGGGGATGCTTGGAATCATGGAAACGCTGGAATCGCTGGAAACGCTGGAATGGGGGGTGGGGTGGGGTACCTTGGCGATTCCAAAGCTGGGGGTAGCTTGGAATCATGGAAACGCTGGAATCGCTGGAAACGCTGGAATGGGGGGTGGGGTGGGGTACCTTGGCGATTCCAAAGCTGGGGGATGCTTGGAATCATGGAAACGCTGGAATCGCTGGAAACGCTGGAATGGGGGGTGGGGCGGGGTACCTTGGCGATTCCAAAGCTGGGGGATGCTTGGAATCATGGAAACGCTGGAATCGCTGGAAACGCTGGAATGGGGGGTGGGGCGGGGTACCTTGGCGATTCCAAAGCTGGGGGATGCTTGGAATCATGGAAACGCTGGAATCGCTGGAAACGCTGGAATGGGGGGTGGGGCGGGGTACCTTGGCGATTCCAAAGCTGGGGGATGCTTGGAATCATGGAAACGCTGGAATCGCTGGAAACGCTGGAATGGGGGTTGGGGTGGGGTACCTTGGCGATTCCAAAGCTGGGGGATGCTTGGAATCATGGAAACGCTGGAATCGCTGGAAACGCTGGAATGGGGGTGGGGTGGGGTACCTTGGCGATTCCAAAGCTGGGGGATGCTTGGAATCATGGAAACGCTGGAATCGCTGGAAACGCTGGAATGGGGGTTGGGGTGGGGTACCTTGGCGATTCCAAAGCTGGGGGTAGCTTGGAATCATGGAAACGCTGGAATCGCTGGAAACGCTGGAATGGGGGTGGGGTGGGGTAAAGCTGGGGGTAGCTTGGAATCATGGAAACGCTGGAATCGCTGGAAACGCTGGAATGGGGGGTGGGGCGGGGTACCTTGGCGATTCCAAAGCTGGGGGATGCTTGGAATCATGGAAACGCTGGAATCGCTGGAAACGCTGGAATGGGGGTGGGGCGGGGTACCTTGGCGTTTCCAAAGCTGGGGGATGCTTGGAATCATGGAAACGCTGGAATCGCTGGAAACGCTGGAATGGGGGTGGGGCGGGGTACCTTGGCGATTCCAAAGCTGGGGGATGCTTGGAATCATGGAAACGCTGGAATCGCTGGAAACGCTGGAATGGGGGTTGGGGTGGGGTACCTTGGCGATTCCAAAGCTGGGGGATGCTTGGAATCATGGAAACGCTGGAATCGCTGGAAACGCTGGAATGGGGGTGGGGTGGGGTACCTTGGCGATTCCAAAGCTGGGGTAGCTTGGAATCATGGAAACGCTGGAATCGCTGGAAACGCTGGAATGGGGGTGGGGTGGGGTACCTTGGCGATTCCAAAGCTGGGGGTAGCTTGGAATCATGGAAACGCTGGAATCGCTGGAAACGCTGGAATGGGGGTGGGGTGGGGTACCTTGGCGATTCCAAAGCTGGGGGATGCTTGGAATCATGGAAACGCTGGAATCGCTGGAAACGCTGGAATGGGGGTGGGGTGGGGTACCTTGGCGATTCCAAAGCTGGGGTAGCTTGGAATCATGGAAACGCTGGAATCGCTGGAAACGCTGGAATGGGGGTGGGGTGGGGTACCTTGGCGATTCCAAAGCTGGGGGATGCTTGGAATCATGGAAACGCTGGAATCGCTGGAAACGCTGGAATGGGGGTGGGGTGGGGTACCTTGGCGATTCCAAAGCTGGGGGATGCTTGGAATCATGGAAACGCTGGAATCGCTGGAAACGCTGGAATGGGGGTGGGGTGGGGTACCTTGGCGATTCCAAAGGGGGTAGCTTGGAATCATGGAAACGCTGGAATCGCTGGAAACGCTGGAATGGGGGGTGGGGTGGGGTACCTTGGCGATTCCAAAGCTGGGGGTAGCTTGGAATCATGGAAACGCTGGAATCGCTGGAAACGCTGGAATGGGGGGTGGGGTGGGGTACCTTGGCGATTCCAAAGCTGGGGGATGCTTGGAATCATGGAAACGCTGGAATCGCTGGAAACGCTGGAATGGGGGTGGGGTGGGGTACCTTGGCGATTCCAAAGCTGGGGGATGCTTGGAATCATGGAAACGCTGGAATCGCTGGAAACGCTGGAATGGGGGTGGGGTGGGGTACCTTGGCGATTCCAAAGCTGGGGGTAGCTTGGAATCATGGAAACGCTGGAATCGCTGGAAACGCTGGAATGGGGGGTGGGGTGGGGTACCTTGGCGATTCCAAAGCTGAAGGTAGCTTGGAATCATGGAAACGCTGGAATCGCTGGAATCGCTGGAATGGGGGGTGGGGTGGGGTACCTTGGCGATTCCAAAGCTGAAGGTAGCTTGGAATCATGGAAACGCTGGAATTGCTGGAAACGCTGGAATGGGGGGTGGGGTGGGGTACCTTGGCGATTCCAGAGCTGGGGGTAGCTTGGAACTGGAATGTATGTAGAAAACACTTTGGAAACCTGGAAACAAAAGGCATACTACTGGCATAATGTCTTGCATGTCCTGGCTGCAGTGTCCTTAGACCAAGGCATATAGCATTCGCGTGAACATCATGAATTATCATGCAACGGCACCTGCCCACGCCAGACGCAACTGGCACCGGCACCGCCTAAGTTCACCGTTCCTCGACAGGCCAAGGCAGGGTAGTAGCGCATGCACTTCCTTCGTGGAAATGCTGTCTGGTGCCGCGTTGCTTGTGCGCTATGTGCCCATGTCCTCATCACGTCTCGAATGCCAGGTACTCAAGGTGTCGAGCGCCTCGATGGTGATTACAGGGTGCAGTCACGAGGATAGGCTGGGATAGAAAAGAGACGGTACTCCGTGGATAGAGCACAAACGGTACTCCATGAGGTTAGCCCAGGAAGGGAAGCACAGCGCTGATGCCACCTCAAAAGCACCACACACACACACTTGCTTGTGCTCTTCTCGGGCTTTGGGCTCTCTGGTGGGGGGTGGGGGGTACCGGGCTGGGGGTGCAGGGTGGGTGCCGCTGCTCGGCAGCTGGCTGCGGCGCGTTTCTGGGGTCTGGGCTGGGGGAGCAGGTGCTCGTGGGTTAGGGGCGCTGGGTGGGGGCTCTTTGCCTGGGGGGGCCGTCGGGCTTGCTGTTCGCGTGGCGCCGCTAATGTGCTTTTGACCCCGGCAGGGGGTCGGGCGGCTTGCCTGGGCCTAGGGCGTTTCCCGCGTGGCTGTCCGTTTCCTTGCTCTTGCTCCGTCCAGGCTTGTGCCCTGGGTGCGGTGCGCTAGCGTGTGCGTGTGGCCTCGCCTGTGCCGTCTTTCGGGTGGCTCTTCGCCCTTGCGAGGGGGGTGTGCCTAGGGGGCGTGCCCTTATTTTGGGGGCCGCTCGCTTGCCTTGAGGACCCTTACAGGGCCTCCGTGCTGTGAGCCGGCTCTGCGGAGCGGCGTAGCAGTGTAACAACCGTACGACACACACACACACACCCAGCTCTGCTGGAGGCCGAGACCACCTCGTGCCGTGCACGGCACGCGCAGTGTGAGGCCTCCGTGTCCGCCCTGCGGCAGCAGCAGTCGGCTCCGTCGCGTCCCCAGGAGCTGGGGATTGACGAGGGGAAGGTGCTGCTGCGGGGGTTGACGGAGGGCCAGTGGGTCACTGTCCGGGATGGCGGCGTGTATATGGGGCCGCGGTCCGAGGGCAGGCCCATGGGCAAGTACGTCCGCCACTGGCGGAGGGAGGACGGGTTGTACAACGTGGTGGTGGAGGTTTCCCCGCTGCAGAAGGCCATGTGGCGGCTTGTAGCCAAGGACGGCGAATGGGCGAAGTCGAAGGGAGTCAAGATCTCGCCATACCTCACGCCACTAGGGCGTGCACTCAGGCGGCAGATGCAGAGCCGCTTTGACAGCCTCTGGGAGCAGGGCCTCAAACCGCGCTGGCAGGGGGTGTGCGGCATCGTCTGCCAGCGCAGGGCGAGGTCCGGCCAGGACAGCGACCGCAGCAGCATGAGCAGCGGGGACAGCGACCGCAGCAGCATGAGCAGCGGGGACTGAGAGAGGACGGGAGGCATATCTTCAGCGCTTTGGGTAGGCGGAGGCGCTAGCGGACGCTTTAGGCGGGGCCCGGCAGTGAGGACCTGCTGGGGGCCCGTTAGCAGCATGGCCCTTCCTTGCGAGGGTTTGGGCGTTTTCCTGCTTGCATACTTGGTTTACGTAGGAGCCTAGGCCCAGTGCTGGGCGAGACGCATTGCAGGACATACCAGGCTTTGGTCTGGTCGCATTTGCAGGCTTCGTGCCTGTCAGGACATACCAGGCCTCGAGCCTTGGTCGTCATACGGCGGACGGCAGTTGTTCGCTCACCATGAGGCAGTTTCGTGTGCCTCTGCTGCGCGGCCTGGTCGTGTTGTGGAGATGCTTGGCTGTCGTCTTCCTGCCCCAAGGGGTGGGGGCTCGTTTGGAGTGTGACCCGTGCGTGCGTTGCAGGAGCTGTTGGTTTGTGGGCGTGAGAGGCTGCCTAGGGCAACCCAGGGGAGCGTCCCCGAGGGCCACCTAGGCTTGTGCCGGCGTTTTTGGGCCGTCCACTCTGGGAACGCGCTCTTCTTCATGGGCCTCTTTTATCTTCATTTTGTCTTCATTACCGCTTCATAGCTGCTTCATGGCAACCCATGAAGCGCCGGGACGGCCAGTCCGGCAAGCCTCTTCATGTAGCTGTCGTCTTCATGCTGTCTTCATACTGCCCGCAGCCGCCTCGCCTACTGCCCTATAAGATACAGGGAACTTACATTGCCGCGACTATGATGTGCAAAATACGAGCAGTGCTAGCAGTTGAAATGCTTTCTTGCCGCACTAGCTCGCGGTCGACTGACCAAGCCTCTGTGCAGCCTCGCTTTGTATACTTGGGTTTTATCGCAACCAGTGTTCCTATAACATGACCTATGACATTGTAACAGCCAATTAGGGATGCTCTGCACGTCACCTCCATGGCAACTTGCAGTTTGCTCAGGTTGAACAACCTCAGCGAACGCCTATCTACTCTCCCGCATCTTTGCATCAACTGTAAGCTGGAGTGGTCGCCGGCGCCGACAGAGGTGTACTCTCACAGGTTGGCCCTGCACGTGCCTCCAGTGACGCCCCCCGCTCCCGGGTGTGCCTGCGTCACTGCTGCTGTGGGTGCTGTCCTGAGTGTGTGTTTCCATACCATGTCTACGTATCTGGGGCGAAGTATGGTTTGATATTGATTGAGGCAAGGGCGGCGTTACAGCGGGGTACAGGCGCACAGGAGCGGGAATGGGCTGGTAGGTGCACCCTGCCCCTCATGCCGTTTGTTTTGCACCCTGCTCTCGAGAGGAGCGCTCTGCTGCCACTCAAGCGCCATTCTTTGCGTCCAATATATGTTTATGAATGACGGACAGCAGCATGATATTGGATGACGTACAGGGTGGGTGCGCAGAGGTGGAAAAGGGAGGAGCAGGTGACCTACCCTGCCCCACCCATGCCGTTTATGTCGCACCCTGCTCCCGTTCGTGTGCGGGCCACTGCAGCTCATGGGAATTACCTTCTATCACGTGTTACTTTATAAATGACGGTCGGGCGGCGTTACAGCGCGTTACATTTGGTGAAGGCGCATAGGGGCCTGGATGGGCTGGTAGGAGCAGGTAACCCACCCTGGCCCCGCATGCTGTTTGAATCGTGGGCGTGGTGCGGCCACTTATGCGCCATTCTGTGTGTCTCTCGTATACCTATTAATGGCGGTATGGCGGCATGCTCTTGGGTGACGTGAAGGGTAAGCGCGACAGGGGTGGGGCTGGGGCGTAGGAGCAGGTGCACCACCTGCTCCCACCCATGCCCTTCGTTTCGCACCCTGCTCTTGTTTGTGTGCACCTTGCTGCCGCTCTTGCGCGTTACCTTCTATCATGTGTTACTGTGTTAAGGGTGGTCGGGCGGCGTTACAGCGCGTTACATATGGTGCGGGCGCACGGGGGACGGGATAGGCTGGTAGGAGCAGCTAACCCACCATGCCCCTCGCATGCCGTTTCAATCGCACCGCGCCCTCGTGTGTGAGCGCGGTGCGGCCACTTATGCACCATTCTGTGTGTCTTTCGTATACCTATTAATGGCGGTATGGCGGCATGATCGTGGGTGACGTGAAGGGTAAGCGCGACAGGGGTGGGGCTGGGGCGGGGGCGTAGGAGCAGGTGCACCACCTGCTCCCCACCCATGCCCTTCGTTTCGCACCCTGCTCTTGTTTGTGTGCACCTTGCTGCCGCTCTTGCGCGTTACCTTCTATCATGTGTTACTGTGTTAAGGGTGGTCGGGCGGCGTTACAGCGCGTTACATATGGTGCGGGCGCACGGGGACGGGCTGGTAGGAGCAGCTAACCCACCATGCCCCTCGCATGCCGTTTCAATCGCACCGCGCCCTCGTGTGTGAGCGCGGTGCGGCCACTTATGCGCCATTCTGTTTGTCTTTCGTATACCTATTAATGGCGGTATGGCGGCATGATCGTGGGTGACGTGAAGGGTAAGCGCGACAGGGGTGGGGCTGGGGCGGGGGCGTAGGAGCAGGTGCACCACCTGCTCCCACCCATGCCCTTCGTTTCGCACCCTGCTCTTGTTTGTGTGCACCTTGCTGCCGCTCTTGCGCGTTACCTTCTATCATGTGTTACTGTGTTAAGGGTGGTCGGGCGGCGTTACAGCGCGTTACATATGGTGCGGGCGCACGGGGACGGATAGGCTGGTAGGAGCAGCTAACCCACCATGCCCCTCGCATGCCGTTTATATCGCACCGCGCCCTCGTGTGTGAGCGCGGTGCGGCCACTTATGCACCATTCTGTGTGTCTTTCGTATACCTATTAATGGCGGTATGGCGGCATGATCGTGGGTGACGTGAAGGGTAAGCGCGACAGGGGTGGGGCTGGGGCGGGGCGTAGGAGCAGGTGCACCACCTGCTCCCACCCATGCCCTTCGTTTCGCACCCTGCTCTTGTTTGTGTGCACCTTGCTGCCGCTCTTGCGCGTTACCTTCTATCATGTGTTACTGTGTTAAGGGTGGTCGGGCGGCGTTACAGCGCGTTACATATGGTGCGGGCGCACGGGGGACGGGATAGGCTGGTAGGAGCAGCTAACCCACCATGCCCCTCGCATGCCGTTTCAATCGCACCGCGCCCTCGTGTGTGAGCGCGGTGCGGCCACTTATGCGCCATTCTGTGTGTCTTTCGTATACCTATTAATGGCGGTATGGCGGCATGCTCTTGGGTGACGTGAAGGGTAAGCGCGACAGGGGTGGGGCTGGGGTGGGGGCATAGGAGCAGGTGCATCACCTGCTCCCACCCATGCCCTTCGTTTCGCACCCTGCTCTCGTTTGTGTGCACCTTGCTGCCGCTCTTGCGCGTTGCCTTCTATCATGTGTTACTGTGTTAAGGGTGGTCGGGCGGCGTTACAGCGCGTTACATATGGTGCGGGCGCACGGGGGACGGAATGGGCTGGTAGGAGCGGCTAACCCACCATGCCCCTCGCATGCCGTTTATATCGCACCACGCCCTCGTGTGTGAGCGCGGTGCAGCCACTTATGCGCCATTCTGTGTGTCTTTCGTATACCTATTAATGGCGGTATGGCAGCATGACAGTCCGTGGCGTACACGGTGGGCGCATAGGGGCGCGGCGGGCTGGCAGGAGCAGGTGGATCACCTGCTCCCACCCATGCCCTGTATCGTACCCTGCCGTGTGTGAGCGCGGCGACGCCGCTTTTGATCCATATCATGTCTCATGTGTATACCTATGAATGGCGGTATGGTGGCATGATCGTTGATGACGTTAAGGGAAGGCGCGACGGGGTGGGGCGGGGTTTTAGGAGCAGGTGGATCACCCTGCCCCTGTCATCCCGTTTGTACCGCATCCTGCTATCGTGTGTGAGCTTGGTCTACCTATTGTTGCGCCATCTTTTGTCTCACCTGTATTCCAATGAATGGCGGTACGGCGGCATGATACTGGGTGACGTACAGGATGGGTGCGCACGGCGGGTTACTGTAAAGAAGAGCAGGGACAATCATCAGTGCAGGGGAGCACCCCGGTCCCACCAAGCTTTACGGCATGACGCCCCATGCTTCCGTTCGTGCCCGATTCGCAGCCGCGCTTATGCCAGTGGGCGTGTCATAATGATGTATAAGAATGGCGGTGATCTGCCGTTACAGTGGTTACATTTGGTTTGGGCGCCAAGGGATGGGAATGGGCAGGACAGGTTGGTACAGGTGGTGCTGAATCCACACAGACCGTGCTGGGTCCAGTGCCGAATTGTGGTTACATGAGAGGTAACCATGTAGATATGGCACGAGGGTGGCGTTCCTTTAGCCGCAACCCTTGTACCATGCTGTGCACGCTGCTTGCACCACAGGAGAGCTGGGGGAGTACCCGGGGAACTGCACTTGCATCCCACTGCCCCTGCCTTGCGTGACGCCCGCTGCCCGCCCGCTATGCTACCTCACTGGCGCCATTGGAAGTACCATACAGTTGTGTATTGTTGTCAGCAACAAAGTGTTGCAGCGGGTTACGGTTGTATAGGGCGCACAGGCGTGGAGTGGGGCAGGCAGTAGGGGAAGCCCCTGCCCCTGCGCACGCCTTTTATGATGCACCCTGCCCGCATTGCCGCCGCTCTTGCGCCATATGACGTGTAACAAGGAAATATTCCATAACAGCAAGTACCGTTACACTGTGCCACCGCAGGGGTGATAAAGGCACGCAGGAACAGGGAGGGCCCTAACCCCGCCCACACCTCCTGTGACGCGCCTTGCAATGACTTCTCCCGACAAACATTTACACACTCTTTCATGCTTGTGAAACACTATACACGTGCTTAACTAGCGCACTGCGCGTACACTACTGGTTTAATTCGGCACATCCCGCAGTCCCGGCGTGCTGGCAAGTCAGCGTGCCGGCATCTGTTGCTGTAACCATTGAAGCGCTGTTTCTGTAACAGGACACAGCAATGTTTCCAGAGGCGCAGTGGCTCTGTAGCTCCAGTTGCACCCATGGGTGCCCATGCAGCGTTGTGTTCCGCCTGTTCCCTTTGCGCTTTGGTTCTCGCCACCATGTCCAGCTATTATCACACACTGCAACTCATTCAAACACATATAGAGATAGTCCCTCAATTAACTCTTTGCACAACCTCAGCCGGTCGAGTTTAGCTTGGTCAACGGCGTCCCCGGCGTCCTTTGCTGTCTGGTCGCCATGTCCATCATATGCAATGCCGGAGCATTGATACATTCTACTTGTATCAGCAAGGTAAGAGGGAGCAACTGCGTTCCGCGGCAGAGCGTTCCGGACTCGCTGCTCGGGAAGAACGGCTGCCTGAGCGCCACAGCAGGTCAAGGGCACCCTTTCTCGCAATGGCTTGTGGTGTATGCGCTGCGCATATATTATGTATCCGGTTCTGCTCGTGTCCAGTGAAAGACAACTGCGTTGACCGACACATCCTGCCTCATTCCCTGGCCCTGTTGTGATGCCGCAGATGAAGGCCACTCACAGCAACTGCAATAATGTTGGACGCTACCATCGCTCCGATTGGCGCTAGCCTCAGCCAAGGTCAACGCGCCTGCATGACAGTCGCGACAATTTGGCTTATCTTGCGAGGCAGCTGAAGGAAGGCCCTCATTTACACGGTGCGTCATGCACTATAAGGGCGTTCAAGATCTAACGGCAGGGGCCTGAGACCTTGCTATCGTGGCTAGTCGTGGTGCCGTGACGCCGCTTGCGTTGACTTTTCGCTGCAGGTGCTGACGTGCCGCTCAAATGGGAGCTGCTACAAACGAGCCTATGGTGCAGCGTACTGCAGAGGGTGAGTCCAAGCTTCTTGGTCTCCCAAACTGTACACCGCAGCTTTGTACTGTATGCCCCAACCTGACGCCTGGGGCACATGTAGTATCACCAGACCGTGACTGGCAACTTACTTGTGCGCCCTCGCCTCCACCCTGGGTGGCACCTTTAGCGGCAGGCATAAGCTCTGCACTCAACAGCTCGACTACAACTTCATTGGCGCTATTGTTGCCATGGAAAAGAGTGCTCGCGCAAGAGGGGGAGTAGCCCCGAAGCAGTGTCGCTATCACGGCAGGGTGAGAGTTGTGATGGGTAGGCGATGCTGGGGCAGGGAAGCGATGTGGCTCGGCCGCATGGGCACAGTGTGAAGGGGTTTGTTTGAGGAGTGGCTCATAGCATTTCCTTGAGGCAGCAGCAAGCATTGTGTTCCTGGGTGTAGTGTTACCCGGTGCTGGGGCAGCAGAGCGCGTTGTAGGTGAGGGGGGCCGGGAGGACTGGTGGAGTAGTGCGGCCTGTGGTACGCATTATGACTAGCACACCCTTACGTACCTGGAATCGGCCCCGTGCGTGAGGTGTAGCAGTGTTTGCTATGGCGGGTGCATTCGGCGACTGGAGTGCGGGGGTCGACACCTAAATGCTACAATGAAGCGTTCTGTGGCGTCTTCATACAGCACACGCACATGAAGTATTCATGGCGCCTTCATGCACATGAAGTGATTCATTTTCGTTTATGAACATGAAATGAAGATGTAATGAAGGGAATTAATAGGAAGAGGCCATGAAGTGCCACATGAAGACTGCTATGAAGAGGCTTATGAAGTGCTTGGGCTGGCTCTTCATGTATGAAGATGTTATGAAGATAAAAGAGGGCGGGGCGTTCCCAGAGTGGTCTCTCTGCTTGCTCGGTGGAGTGCTGCGAGTCGGAGGGGTGTGGCCTGCTGGGCGTGCGTGCTTGTGCTCTTCTCGGGCTTTGGGCTCTCTGGTGGGGGTGGGGGGTACCGGGTTGGGGGTGCAGGGTGGGTGCCGCTGCTCAGCAGCTGGCTGCGGCGCGTTTCTGGGGTCTGGGCTGGGGGAGCAGGGGCTCGTGGGTTAGGGGCGCGGGGCTCTTTGCCTGGGGGCCGTCGGGCTTGCTGTTCGCGTGGCGCCGCTAATGTGCTTTTGACCCCGGCAGGGGGTCGGGCGGCTTGCCTGGGCCTAGGGGTTTCCCGCGTGGTTGTCCCTTTCTTTGTTCTTGCTCCGTCCAGGCTTGGGCCCTGGGTGCTGCTGTGTGCGTGTGGCCTCGCCTGTGCCGTCTTTCGGGTGGCTCTTCGCCCTTGCGAGGAGGGTGTGCCTAGGGGGCGTGCCCTTGTTTTGGGGGCCGCTCGCTTGCCTTGAGGTCCCTTTCAGGGCCTCCGTGCTGTGAGCCGGCTCTGCGGAGCGGCGTAGCAGTGTAACAACCGTACGACACCAGGTGCCCACGGCCAGCGAGCGGCGGGGTCAGCACTCAGCAGTACAACAAGCCCCAAAGCAGGGAAAAGCAGTTTGCAACACCTGACACGTGTGAAGTGCTGCTGCAACGACAAAGAGGCCAGGAAAGGGTCACAGAATGCTCGAAATCCTTATGCAGTGGGAGTCAACACGTCCCTAGAGTAACGCAGAGTAACGCAGGCAACCTGCACGCAGGCCCACCCGGCCTGCAACTTAAGCTTGTGTGCAGGCTGCAAAAATCCCCAGCAGGGGATAGCCAACGAAGACACTCTGCATGCACGCGCTGTTAGTCCGTACGCGTCGCTGGTTACTACCGGTTCATTTGCAACTTAGTTATTTGGCTACTGAAGCCATGCACACGCACGCAGCAATCTGCATCAGTGCACGTCACGCGCTGCCCGCCGCCAGCCGCTTGATCTTGTCGTACGCCTCCTTGCCCATGCCCCTGCACATCCGTACCGTGTCGTCCACCGAGCGCTTGAAGTGCACGCCCGCCCATAGCCGGCTCATAGTGCAGTCCTTGATGAACTCCTCCGTGCTCTCCCACATAATCGGCGTGTCAACAGCGGGCACCGTGCCCGGCTCGCGCATGCTGCAGCCCTTGGGGAACGTCCAGCCGTAGTTGAGCTTCCCTGGGCTCCCTAGGTACGACTCCATGTACTCTGCCCACGCCACGCAAATGCAGGCGGTGCCGGACGGGTAGTCGCTGTGCGGCATGGTCCGCAGGTAGGAGTTCCACTTGGAGCCGGGGAAGGCGCGGACTCCCTTGTACGGCCCTGCCCATGCGGTGACGTTGGTGTTGGGGTACAGGTACCGCACCACGGACACGGGGCGGATGGCCTTGTGCCGCATCTTCTGGTACCTGGATGGGGGGTGGGGCAGGGGAGGAAGCGGGTGGGGTGTGTGGGTTACCGTTGTTAGGGCGTGGCACGGGGAATCCTGGCACATAGTCTGCACCGTCCCTGCAAAACCAGTAGGTCCGCGGCTTCACCCCCTTAGGAAGAAGGCCAATGGGATGGGCACAGCTACGGGTAGAGAAGGGTGGGGGAGCTGGGGGATGGGTGCGTGGGCTGTGGGCTGTGGGCGCATGGCGGCGCAGGGTGGGCCGAGTGTGGCTGTTGTGGGGTGCGGGTTGGGGGTGTGGGGACGGTGGCGAGCCAGACAGGAGGTGGCCATGGCTCATCCATTATGGTGAGCAGCAGCGCGCAAGGGCCAGGGGGCCGAGCGGGGGTGGCGTGGGACGCGGAGCAAGGGCGAGATGGTGGAGCAGCAGCTAGCTGCTCGTCCAGGGCGGCGGCAGCCCGGCGGCGCACGTGGCGCCGCGCAGGCGTGTCACAATGCTGCTGGGGCGAGGCTACGACCAGCGGTTGCGTTCGTGCGCACCGTGCGGCGCAAGGCATGCAGCAGAGCGCTATAAACGGGAGTATGGCGCAGCCACGAGGGCAACTAACCCACCACGCCGCCAGTATTACGTTTGCGCTTACGCATGGACAGCGCTATCAAGAGAAAGGAACGCGTGCGACCCGTTACCCACCACGTCGCAAGGTTCGCGTCGTACACCGTCTCGTGGCCCATGGCGTACTCAATGGCGTCGAAGATGCTCCACTGCAGCCGCTGAGCGTAGTTGAGCAGCGGCATGAAGCCGAACGAGATGAGCTTGTTGTCGAAGAACTCGGCAATGAGCTTCTGTGGGTCGGCAGATACGTGGGGTTGCGGTACTGGGCCTATTCAGTGCGTTGCTTGGAGGCATGGTCAACATGGTCATTACAGGCACAGGGGATGGGAGCCATGGCCGCGGTCGTCTACATTCGCGGGAACTTGGGGTAGCCTCCTCGTTAACTCGCAACAGCGGTCACTTGTTGTCCCAGACACTGTTACAGGTGCTTGAACGCGCGGTCACTGACATCCACATCCAGGGCCCCACACCCGCATGTGCTCTCACACCTTGTATGGTACTCCACGAGTTGTACCTCACTGCTCCGCCCCAGCCGCTAGCCCCTGCCCATCGCTTCTTCCCTGCACCTGCCGTTCTGTCAGACCAATCAAGCGTTGGCCTGTGTGCTGCTACGGCCTGTGTACCACTGCCCCTGCCGCTTCAGCCTTCACCGACCCGCGCACTCACCTGCCGGTCCGTCAGGTTGGCGCTGACCTCCAACACAATGTCCGCCTCCCTCTTGAGGGCCGCGAGGTCGGAATCCTTCAATTGGTTCTGCGGCGGGTACAGCTTCTGCTTCAGCGAATACTTGGCGTAGAAGGCGCCGCGGTTGCCCACCAGCGGGTTGACGCGCCCGCCTCCAATTTGCGACCCCACGTGTGTTTGAACGGTAAAGTAGCCGACGCCGGTGGTCTCCAGCAGCGGCTGCCACCTGCACAGGGCCGCGGGCAGGCGGCATCAGCGGGCTGGTGGTTGGCAGTACGCCGGGGAGTGCAGTGCAAGGGCGGGATGTACCATACGGCACGACAGCAGTGGGCCGCTTGGACATGGCACGTGGCCGCAAGGCTGCGTGTCATTTGGGAATTGGAATCGGCGGGCGGAATGAGGTGCGGTGAGCTTTTCAGAGCCACATGCATTCTGCAGCAGTGCTTCTCTACAAAGCAGCGCGCAGACTAGCACCGGTGCGGGGCTAGATGGTCCCTTTGAGACCTCATCCTTGTGTTGGTGACTTGATGCATCGCTGAGGCACCCTTATTTGGCTGTGGGCTGGCCCCTGGGGGCTGCACCAAGACGCGCCACGAACACCCCACCCCATGCCACCTCGCACACCCACCGTGTGATGTCCGTGAGCTTGTACACCGTGTTGGTGGGCACGAACTTGGTGTAATCGGAGTAGGGCTGCGGCATATCGGGATTGTCAATCTCCCCAAGCATGTTGTAGCCGTCTTTGAGAGCGTACGCGGCAACAGCAGCGCCCGCGGCGTTTCCAATGTCCCGTGGGTCGGTCAGGTTGGTACGGGAGGTGTAGGCAGGGTCCAGGCCCATCTGGACGAGCACGGGCCGGATGTAGATCTCGGCGGCACGTGGCAGGATGCCCTGGAAGGTGCGGTAAAAGCTGTAGGCGATGGCGATGTTTCGGTTGTTGGTGGTGTTCTGGGCGCCGTAGATGCGGGTGGCGAAAGGGAGGCCGTAGCCGGGGGCGTAGAATGTGGGCGCCCATGTGGGGTGGAAGGCGGAGAGGGAGTTCCAGTTGGAGGCGTCGCACAGGGCCGTGAAGCGAAGGGTGATGGGCGTCTCCACGGACAGGGCCACGAAAGCTTGGCTGGCTTGCCTGGAGTTGCAGACGTGTGGGAGGGCAGCGCGTTTCAGGAGTAGCAGCAGTTGTGGGGTTGTGAGGTGGCGCGGGGTGAAAAGAGGGTCTGACACAGGCACGTTCTGGCTGTCGGTTGGCCGAGCATGCCTGGACTGCATAGGCGTGGTTTGTCGTTTGCTTGTTTTGTTGTCCTCAAAGCGCAATACAATGTATCGCTCAGGGCGCGATGCCCCGTTTCGTCGTGCAGTCCGTCGGCATGAAGGCCCGGCATGAACACACGACTGTTGGAAAAGTGTTGATCGGCATCAACAAGCTGCATGCAGGGCTTACCAGAACAAATTAATGACAACGTTGAAGTCGCCATCTGTGCCAACGATGGGAGGAACAATGCCAGGGCCTCCGCCGGGGAGGCACGCGAACGAGGAGCCTAGGTAGCTCGCGGACTGTGCCACTGGAACAGTCGTCGTGGTAGCGCACTTGAGTCCTTTGGGACACGGTAGCTTGTTGCCTGCGGCGGTTATCGCCACCAGCAGCAGCAGAGCGGCCGGTGCGTGTCGCAGCATGAGTGTTGCTCTGACGTCTTAACAGACAGCTGAAACAGGGGAGGTGGTGTACTGGTATATTCTGTTCAACCGCTAAATCAGAAACATACTCCGGCACTCCTGGCCTGCTCTGAAGCAGTGGGACTGGTGTGCTTCGACAATGCATGTACGGGTACGGCAGCAGGAGGACGTGGACAACCCCCAGGCAGTTAGCGACCTTTCTCGGTACAATTCAAATGTCTACTAAGCTTTCGTATGGGACAGCCGTGCCTGCGTGACAGCTGGACGCCCCCCTGACGCCGTCGATGAAGGAGCTGTTTGGCCCCGAACGAAGCAACCCTCACTTCTACCATGCAATATGCGAGACTTGAAGCTTTATAGGTATATCAGTGACTCACTCCATGGACACCCGCGGCAGTTGGTCCCTACGGTTCCGCCCGAGTGCGTGGTGCTGTCCCGTCTCCGTCCCTCCTCGTACCTGGACTCCGGAAACTCGGTGTGACAGGCATAAAAGCATGGGACTGACCAAACCCCCTTATGCCCCATCCATTATGCCCCCATATGCACACGCTGGCGTCTCGCTCAGGCGCACTACGCCACAGCTGTAAACCTTTCCACAGAAAAAAAACAGCCAATTGCGCCCAGGGGCCAGGACGGGGGGCGGTGCATCCCCTGTTCCCAGCTGTATCGCCGTGCAGTGCCTTCCTCCAACGGCCCAACGTGGCCTGTCTGGGGCCGTCGACGCCCTATTTCCTTGCAGTCAACGCGTACCTGACTGGATAGCTTCACATTGCCGTCAATGGCTTCGCTGCAAGAACTTGCGCAGGCAGGCGCAGGGCGCTCCCTTGCCGTCTGCACGCAGGAGGGGGCCGACCCGCCCGTGTGCCCGCCGGCTCAGGCACACTAATTTGCTCTTTGGGTCATGGTAAGCAAAGCCGCTCCTAAGGCATCGTGCTTCTTGCAGGAACCCGGCTCCCCTGTACCCAAACTGCAGGTCCGGGCAGGGCTGATGAGCCGAGGAAGGTAGCACGGCAGTTGGCTTGAGTGCTGGCACCACTCACCTGTTCAAAGCATAGCGGCGCACACATGCTCTTGTACTTGCCGCCCAATAGCTGCCCTTGGACATGGTGTGGTGTATGCCGCAACAACTAAGAAGGCTTGTTGCGGGCTCCATGCCCGCATTTGCGTAGCTCTGCAGGGGCGCTGGGCAAGTCCACACCTATTGACGAGATGCATATGCATATGTACTAGGCTGCATGTTCATGTTCAATGGGAAGCCATGGACGCTTGACACTGGGGGCTTTCACTGTCGAACGTTGTCGCTTTGACCATATACGCCACAAGGCAGGACCATTTGGATCTCATACTTCTTGACCGGGAATTAGACGTGTTGTAAAGTTGTAGTCAGCGTTGTCGGCAGCTTTGACGTAGCCGCGGGCCCCAGGCGCCGATGGGGTCTGGGCTGTCGTGCCGCAGGCGGAAGGCGGTGGAGGTCGTCGGAAGCGAGGCTGCAGCAAAGGTTTGCCTCTGCTAAGGCCCAATCCATGGAGGATTTAGCGACAGAACCAACAGAAGCTTCTTAAAACCAGGCCGTTGCTGTGCTGCGCGGGCAGCTGAACATGTGTTGCTCTGCATCCTACCGGTGCCATCACCAGGTGCACCAGGGAAGCTCACCTCCCTTCCCCCCCGCCATCCCTACCCCTGCAGGTCACAAACGCTGCAATACATGCACGGGGCGACGAGCCATTAAGCACTTGCCTCCAGGAGCATTCGGGTGCACAACGCTCTCCCGAGCCTCCTGCTGCTGCAACCACAGCTGCGGTAGCTGCCCCCACCGCCACCACTCCACCCTCAACACCAGCAACAGCAACAGCAACAGCAACAGAAGCAGATCGCGTGCCCCGCCACCGGCGTGTGCCCCACATCGGTGGTCTGGCCATGTCGCTGTCGTTCCTGCTGCGCTTCGCCTCCCGGCACGTGCAACGTGGCATGCCCACGTGGCGGGTAGTGCAGCAGCTGGTGCAGCCCCACACGCAGGAGCGCGCGCTGCGGTGGGTGGACCAGCTACTGCAATCGAGTCCATTGCTTGTGTTCCCAGGAGTAATGCGGCATTTTAGCAGGAGGAGGAGACGGAGGATCCACACCCCCGACCATCCATGCACCAATACATCAAAGAGACGATCCGCCCCCTACATGCCGCAGCTACGTGGACCTGCCTGACGTGTCCGCACACGTGCTGCCGTACGACCGTACAGACTACTATTTCATCAGTCACGCGTGGGGTAGGCACATGCATGCGTGCACACGTACGTGTTCCTTCATGGCTGCCTCCCATGCTCAAGCCTAGCCGAACACGTCACATGTAATCCTCTTGAAGGCAGGCCAGACGGGGCGCTGTCTCGGCAACATGCATCGTGATGTCGATGCACGTGCTACCTGGCTGTGAGGTGCTGTGGCCGCACACTGCTGGGCGCACATTGCTGTGGCTGTCACAAGCGCAACGTGCTGGAGGATGCAGGCACAGTGGTTCATGATTGCGGGTGTTACGCTCCGTGCAGGCCGGCCGTTCTGGGAGATGGTGGGCCTTGTGGCGCACCACCTGAGAGGAGCAGGTGAATCCGTAGTGTGTTGCAAGCTAGAAGGCATGGTCGGGTAAGCGCTGGCGTGGGACTGGTCGGCATAGGGTTCAGGGTGTGGGCGGAGAGATCATACAACGCCCAGACAGAGCTGCTCAGGCAGCATAGCACCTGGCAGCACTCGCAACGCCGACTGCATCAAGGGACCTCGTCACCGCGCTGCCTCTGCCCGCGTGCTGGGCCGCGCAACCCCCTGATCCGCCTCGCAGTTGCGTCCGACATCTTTGTGTGGTGCGACATATTTATCATCAACCAGGTGCGTCGGTGGCGGTCTACTGCAGCAGTGGCCTTGTGCGGTGTGTGCAGAGTTCTTGGTTGCGTGCTGCGAGGTGATTGCCGGGGGTACAAGCGGACGGGGTACAGCCATGGGAGTGCTTGGACGCACGCCCAGAATCCTGCTGCCTCCATGTCTTGCGCACTGGCATAGTACCAGCCGCCCTCTGCTGGCTGGGTGCCTGGTGTGCGTGGAACATGAGTGGCCAATGCAGTGGTTGGTACTCCTTTCCACCGAAGACTGACTTTGCCCACCAAGCTGTGTCCTCGCCACAATAGCCATGCCACGCGCACTAGCGGTGCGCAAGGTGTTTCGCTAGCAAACGCTAACACACACACACACGCGTGTGCACCACACCGCAGCACCCGGGGCAGCAGCAGCAGGACGACCTGCAGCAGCTGCGGCTGGCGGTGCGGGATGCGCGAGCAACGCTGGTGTGCGTGGACGAACAGGGTGAGTACCGGTATTTCGGGAAGCATGAGGAAGCTGTGTAGGGTGTCAAGAAGCCAGTGGGTGCATACTGCGTGGGCGATGCGAAACAGAATCATTGAAGCCGGTTGTGGCTCGTGGGCGGGATTTGCAGCATGTGGTGCGGGTTATGGCCATTGACCGTAGCCTGCATGCATGGGCCTGCTGTGCTGTTCCATTGCAGGCTCCGCGTTTGAGCGCATCTGGTGCCTGTTTGAGATGTGGACGACACTCACAGTGCGCGACCAGGATCCGCTTGACCCTCAGCAGCAGCAAGGTGTCAGCACACGACCGCAAACCATCTCAGCTGAGATAGAGGTGGTGGAGGACGAGCAGGAGCAGCAGGCGCGAGCGGCGCGCCTGACTGTGGCAGCAGGGATGCTGGGCCGCCCTGTGCCCCCATGCCGCCGTACGGCCTCACCCAGCAGTGAGCGACGAGCTGCTCTGGTGATGCTAAGCACTGGGTTGTCGGCGGCACAGCGGGCGAGGCTGTATGCACAGGCAGGTCGCCCAGAGTGGCAATCGCACGTGGTTGGTGACCGGGGAGCTGCTCTTGGCCGATAGAGTTGTTGGCTCCCCCGCTCACTGCTGCGATAGCATTTGACGTCACAGCGTGGAGATAATGGTATACTCATGCTAGCTTTCGCAACTGGTAATGCTGCTCGCAGATTGATGCTGCGAGCGCCAAAGCGACCGTCCCAACAGACAAGGAGCGCATCCTGTCAGACATACGGGCGTCCCTGGCGGCGCGCAGACGCGTCGGACGCTGCCACGTGGCAGCCGGCCATGGCGTTGTTACCCCACCGCACGGCGATTGCAACAACGGCGGTGGCGGCGGCGACGATGACGGTGATAATGGCACAGTCCAGGGGGTTAGTGGCGACAAAGGCGACGGCATCTCGGCGTTCAATGCGGCCCTGCGCTGCCTGCTGCTACTGAGGCCGCTGGACTGGCGGGGGGAGCTGGGCAGGGGGACGGAGGCGGCGGCGGAGGCAGGAGCATGGGTGAGAGGCATGGGTGGGTGGTTGGGCGGGCGCACGTCATGTTTTGGAGCTGTGTGTGTGTGTGTGTGTGTGTGGCAAGCCGTTTGGGCGGCCGATCCCCGTGGCGGCCAGATGCGTGCATCAAAAGGCACAAGGCGGCGGAGCGTCCAGTCCAGGACGCAACGTGAGGCAAGGTGTGCTCTGTGGGGTGATCAAGGTGACGGTATGGGCCTTCATCCTCCTGCCGGCTGCTCAATGGCGAAACGCGCACGATTGGCTGCCTGCTGCAGTGGCCGTCGCCATGGAGGCGCAGTACCGGGTATGCCAGTCCCCAATCTCACATTTTCTGACCACCAACGCAACCCCACGCGCCCATTCGTTCCTCGCCGATGACCTCGCCACCCGCGGGCCGACGGTTTCCGGTTCAGTTGCTTTGCCGCTCTGCGGTTGCCCCACGTACCCATGTGTCGTCGCCGGCCGCAGGACTTTTCCCTGCTCCGCCGCTGGCTGGCCCTGCCGCCCACCGACCCGCACCACCGCGCCCTGGCCCTGGTGGGGCCCGCGGGCAGCGGCAAGTCCACCGCAGCAGCGGCAGCAGCGGCGGCAGCAGCAGAGGCCATTCCGGGACGTGACGCAGAAGGGCACGTATCAAGGACCCAAGCCAGGCCTCCAAACAAGCCCACGGCGTCTCCGGGGTCCACCGCTAACCCAACCACCCTGAACGCCACACCCACGGCCAGGCCGGTGGCGGTGCATTTCTGCCGGTCAAGCGACCTGGAGGTGAGGAGACGGAGTGGAACAAGGAGTCAGCGCCTGGCCAAGAGCAGTTGTTTTTGCACATGCGATGCACGTACGAGTTCTTCCTGCCCCCGAGTGCATGCTGTGCCCCACCCAGTGTGTCCCCCTCCCTCTCCCCCTCCCGCTCCCGCTCCCCAGACCCTGGATCCCGTGGCCGCCCTGCGCTCCCTGGCCTACCAGCTGGCGCTGCTGTTCCCCGAGCGCCTGCAGGTGGGTGGGTGTCTTAACTGCATGCGATGTCAGCTGCTTCACTGTTCGCCAGGGCGCTGGTCAGGGTGGTCCTTCGAGGCAGGCCAAGCGGGCTGCGTCCCCGCGATCCTCTTGATTGTTGCAAGGACAGGGGTACCGGTATTTACGTGCAATTCCAGGGAAGTGTGTGTTCTTCTTCATGGGTGCAAGGGCAGGAGTAATCATATGCACTTCCAGGGAAGTGTGTGTGAAGTCAGGATGGCATCATCTGCTGCCCAACGCCTGCACAGAGGTACTACGCCTTCGAGCTGGTGGGGGACGGCGATGCTGATGGCGGCAGCTGCAGCGGCAGGCAGGGGGTGGAGGCGGTCGCCGGGGTGCCTGCGGGTGTGGGGGAGGGCGGGGCGGGGCCCGGCGGCGGTGGGTCAGGGTCGGAGGCGGAGGGGGGGCGGGATGTAGTGGCGTCGGCGTTTGAGGTGCTGCTGCTGCGCCCGCTGCAGCTCTTGTGGGAGGAGTATGAAGATGAGCTACAGCAGCAGCAGCAGGAGCAGCAGGAGCAGCAGGAGCAGCAGGAGCAGCGGGAGCAGGAGCAACAGGAAGGAGAGCGTCAACAGCAGGACCAGGAAGAGGGAGAGCACGTTGTGGGAGCGGGTGGCGGCGCCGGTGGAGGTGCTGCGGGGGCGGGAGCAGGGCCCAGAGTGGGATGTGTGCAGCCCCCGAGGCTGCTGCTGGTGTTGGATGCCATTGATGAGGGCGGCGGTGCGGAGGATGCGCTGGCGGGGCCCGGCGACGGAGGCGGCGGTGACGGAGGAGCAGGCGGGCAGGAGAACGCCATGCTGCAGCTGGTGCAGGTGTGTGGGGGAGCTTGCTGCCCCGCGGCGCCGCCGCCCACGGATTTGCGGGTCCGCATACCAAAGCAAGGCGGGAATGCCGTATCTGCAAGGCGGAACCGAGCGTATTGCTAGAATTGCCACCGTCCTTGTCGTGAGAGGCGTATCATATTGGACTGCGCGATGAGCTCTGTGCCCCTGCTGCCTCCCTCCTCTGTCACTTCCTGGCTCCCTCCCCAGGAGCACCTCGACCGCCTGCCCCCCTTTGTGCGCCTGCTGCTCACCTGCCGCCCCCACCCCCGCGTGAGGGCGGTGCTGGCCGCGCCGTCGCTCCGCGCGCTAACCGCGCCACCCGCCGCCCTGCGGCCCCTGCCACCAGCGTGCATTACGGCGCTGGCGTCGCGACTGGCGGCGCGTGCCGAGCTCCGGCGTGCCTTCCTGAACGAATCGCAGCCTTTGAGGGCTGTCGGGAGTAGGGTTGGAGACTTCAGAGACGGGGGTGCAGGCATCGTGGGGCACGCGGCGGCGGCCGGGGGCAGGCCGGGGTCTGTGGCTGGGTATGGCAAGGCGGAAAGGGCATGGCCGCAGGCGCGGCCCAGCCCGGAGCCGTGGAGCCTGGAGGTTGCAGAGGTGCTGTGGAAGGTGCGGCAATGGGGGGCATCTGGCACAATGGGACCCTGTCATCCCTGTCGTACGGGCTACTGGAGCACGCTGTGCGTGTGCGCGTGGGTTGGCCAGCCTGGGCACTCATGCCTTAAATTGTCACCTGGGATTCGCGTTTGGTTCAGGGTCGTACACCGTGATGGTCATCAGCGTTCCTTATGTGCCCTACCGGCTTCCGGTCGGCCCCAACCTGCCTCTGGCGCCTGGCCCTGTCCATGCACCTGCCCCGTTGTGCCCCCAGGCCAGCAACGGCTGGATGCTGTACGTCCAACTGGCAGTAGACATCCTGGCGCGCGTTGCCGGTAAGCCCACGTGGCAACACCGTGCATGCATCAATCAATGTTGCAGCCCACCGAGTGTGTGTGTGCCGATGTTGCACATGCAATGGGTACAGTGATAGCAGATGGGCCTTTGTCGCGAAGCATGTCGAGATGCTCCTTTGGCGGCCGCATCCCGCAGGTACTGTAACTCCTTCCGCCGGCCGCCCGGGCAGTGGCGTGAGCCGCCCAAGCAGTGGGGCCAGTGGCGCTAGCAGCAGCACGGCCGCCAATAGCCGCCTCGTTAGCAGCAGCGGCGTGGGCGTGGGTGTAAGCGTGGGGCTGCCCGTGCCCGTGTCCGTGTCTGCCGTACTGGACGAGCTGCTGGCATGCCATACGGCTGACGCGCTGTACGGGCTGTACATGCGGCACGTGGTGGGGCTGGGCCCCGGGGCAGAGCGCAGCGGCGGAGACGACGGCAGGCTGCTGGCGTTCCTGCTGCAGGTGTGGCTTGGCACCGTGTGCGTCAAAGAAGGAAAAGCGTATATTTTTGGTCGTGCACGACTGTCGCACCACCTGTGCGCTTGCCGGTGGGTCCATGCCGCCTGCCTGCTACATGTCGCCGAGCACGCTATGCCTCTCCGAAACGACGCCAGCGCCACACTGGGCCCCTGCCCCTTGCCAGCTGGTCCGGTCCGGTCCTTATGCAAACGCCGATCGGTCCCATGCCCCTGCCGGCCCCAGGTGCTGGGTGCTGCGCGGGAGCCCCTGTTCCTGTCGTAGCAGGCGGGCCGGGGACGTCGGGTCCTGGGGCGATGCACGCTGCCGGCCAGGTGCTTGGGCAGCTGGTTGCGCGGCTGGGCGTGCTCGTCAGTGTCAGCGGGTACCGCCTGCAGGGGCTGCACAGGTGCGGGGCTGGGGCGACCTGGGACTCGTGGTGGAATTATGTACACGAGCATGGTGGCAATGCTGCGGTGTGCGTTGACCCGGCATGCATGAACGCGATGCTGCTGTGGGTTTGGCGGCGTTGTAACCCACCATGCAGTTGTGGTGTTTCGCTGACCTGCATCATCACGGTGGATTGGCTGTGCCAGGTCGCTATTTGAGTGGCTGGGGTCGCCGAGCGGCGCAGGGCTCTGTGCGGCGCTGTCGCCGGAATCACCTGCATCGTATCCTGCTGTCAAGAGCGTTGGTGGCAACGGTGGCGGCGGCAGCCCACTGTCGGCGGGGCATGCGGCGTTGGCCGCCTGGTGCCTGCGAGACGTGGCAGAGGCCCGAGCGTCACGCGTGTTGACACGTGGGTCAGCGGACGACAGCGAGGTGGCCCACGGGTCGCGCGGCCTCGGCGGCGGTGGCGGCTCGACCCACGGGTCGGCTGGGGACGGCGGAGCGACCCACGGGTCGGCGGGCGCAGGCGACACGGCGGCACGTGGCCCGCGGTCGCCTGAGCCGTACACGCTGCGCCACGCGGTGCACCACGTGGGGCGGTGGGCGGCGGATCGAGCGATGGCGGGAGACCATGCGGGTCAGGCCGGCAAGGCGGTGGGAAAGGGGTGAGGTGTTTAGGTAGCTGCCTGACGGTGCAGCCTCAGGGCAGCTTGCCGTGGTTGCAACCGCCACAGCGTCGCCGGGACACGCCCACCTCTCCTCTATAGCGCAAGTTGCATGCATGCGGCATAGGCATCTGCCGTACAATGTTTTTGCGGTGACCGATGCGCCCATGACTAGTTGTGTCGTACACGGCCTCTTCCCATCCAGGCGCCCTGCACCTGCTGCGCACACTGCTGCTGGACCTGCACTACTGGCGCTGCGTGCACGCCGAAGGGCGGGCGGCGGCGGGGCCGGCGCTGGCCTCCCTGCTGGCCCTGGCGCAGCACCCAGCGTGGGTGTCAAAACATGGGAGGGCTGCGAGCGGCGGCGGCGGCGGTAGCGGCGCATTGTACGACGCGGCGGTGCTTGTATCGGACGCCGCTCGATGGCTCCAGTCATACCACCGGGCACTGCTGCGGCACCCCGAGGTACGGGATGCAATGTGGATGCAAGGCCCGCGTGGTGGTGGAGCCCTCTACTGGTTTTAGCTGGGGTCCGTTACGTGGGATTAATGTGTGGTGCTGAGGTACGGAGGGCTCATGGCAATCAGGTGCATGCGACAATGCGCCCCACAGTAATGGGCCTGCCATGCTTCAGGTTGAAGTGCACTCAGCTCTTTAAATTAGCTTTCTGCACGTACCGTACCCTTTCCATGCCCTCTCCGTACCCCAGGGCGTCTTGCAGTCTGCTCTTTCACTCCCCGCCACCTCCCCCGTCCGGGCAGCAGCCTTGGCAGCGCTGCAGCCCCGCCGGGGGCCCGCAGCGCAACACCAGGCCCCGCCGTCAACCCCAGCCATGGATGCCACAACCAACGCGGCTGGTGGGATAGGAACCACAGCAGTAGCAGTGAATGACACCCCTGAGCCCACGGCGGCGATGCTGCAGGGCGTGGCCTGGCCGCCGGCGTACACGCTGGCCAACCCCTCGGGGGCCTGGGAGCCGTGCGCCCTGCGGCTGGCAAGCAGGGGCACCACGCGGGGCGTGGCGTGGAGCGAGCAGCAGCGGCTGCTGGTGACAGCGTGCGGTGGGTGGAGCGGAGGAGAGGGACGCCGTCACAGGTCAGGCTTTGATTTTGATGGTCAAAGTCAAGCCGCGCTTCACTGTTGCCGTGGGGCTTGCTCGTTTTGCAGCCTCTTTCAAGTTTCCCCATCGCCCTTTCGGGCTCCCTGCACCGCTTGCTATTTACTAGAAATGACCTCACTGGCCCTATCTGCTCCCGTTCACCACGTCATCTCCACAGACGACTCCGACGTGCACCTGCTTTCACCCGTCAGCGGAGCACAGGTGCGGGTCACGCGCAAAGCCCAGTCCTTGCCCAAGCGCCAAGGGATATGCATTCGGGGCTACACGTGCGGTTGGCGAGCAAATACGTAGTAGAGACAAGGCGAGATGTCAGGTTCATACCGCATGGTGGCTGCGCGCTGACAGGCCTCCACGTGCACGCTCCCCCTCTGCCCCCACAGGTTGGGCTGCTGCAAGGCCACACGGACCGCGTGTACTGCCTGGCCCTCGGGGCGGTGCGGCAGCGGCCACAAGGAGGAAGACAGCAGCAAGCACACCGTCAGCAACAGGTACAGCAGCAAAAGCAGCAGCAGGAGCGGCAGGAGCAGCAGGCGCAAAGGCAGTCCCGCCTACTGCAGCTGCAGCTGGTCGCATCCGGCTCGCTGGACGGCAGCGTGAGGCTGTGGGACCTGGGCAGCGGGGAGCAGCTGCAGCTGCTGACGCCTGGTGGGTGGATGGCTGGGCGGGTATGACCAAGGGGCGATGGCCCCTGGCAGGGGGACACCAGGAAGATGTTGGTGTGTTGGGGTACTCTTTGCATGTTCCGCATGCGGTACCCCGGCCGCTTCGTGTCTGGCACATGATGTCCCCAAGGGTTCACTTTAGGTGCGCCGAACGCAAGCGAGCGCCTTCACCCCGTGTCGTGCATCACCGGCGCGCAGGCAGCTCGCCGGCGGGTACTTCAAGTGCCTTGCCGGAAGCCGCCGGCTCCGCAGCTACGGCAACGGTGTCGTTCGGGTACGACACGGAGCTGGACCGACCCACGGGTCAGGGGGCGGGGGGCGGCGGATGCGGCTCGGTGGATTGTGTGGCCTTCTCCTCGGTCAGCTCGATACCGCGGCAGGACGGAGCTGGCCAGGACGAGCAGCAGGAGGAGGGGCAGGAGCAGGAGGGCACGTGGCTCGCGGCCGGCTGCGGTGAGTTGGTCAATGAAGTGCACTACGCCACTGCGTTCGTTGCTCGTTCGCTGGTGTTTTCGCTCGTTGGTCAGGTATATGAGGGAGTGCCACGTGTGCCTCACCTCCACAGCACAAGTCATCCGTGCTCTGTCTGGGCACTGTTTTGCACCGCTGCGCTGTGGATAGAGTATATACATTACAGGCATGCTCCGTACGCTTTGCCGATGCAGCTGACGGCAGCATCACGGTGTGGCAGGTGCATGCCACCGCAGCGCGGTCAGCGGGGGCGGCACCGCGAGCCTCAGCTGCAGCCACCGCCAGGGAGACGCACGCCGCTCATGCAGCACCCGGTGCGGCCGCGCGTCAGCCGCAGGAGATGCCGGGGCAAACAGCAGGAGTTGGGGGCGGGGCAGACGTGGACGCAGTCACCACGGCGGGGGTTACTGCCTCGGTGCGGTGTGTGCTGCGGGGACACTCGCAGGCGGTGGCGGGGCTGTGCTTCATGGAGCTGCCTGTGGGGGAAGGCGGGGCCGGTGTGGGTGGTGTGGGTGTGGGCAGCAGCTGGGGCGGGTGGTACGGCGGCGTGGACGTTGGTGGCGTTGGTGGCGGCAGCAGAAGCAGCGGACCAGGCGCTGCACAGGCCCGGGAAGGGGCACGTGGCACGCTGGTGCTCGTCTCATGCTCAGGTGAGGCTGAGGGATGCGCCAACGCAGCCCGTGCCGGGCCGCGTTGTGACTGCAGTGTGGGACGCAGGCATAAAATGCCTGACGACAAGCGGTAACCAAGTAAAACAAGGCAGGGTTTAGGTGCAACGCAAGGCAGGCGGAAGTGGGCGGTGGGTCGTGTGTCACTGTAAGTTGTTGCTGGTGTGACGGCATGGACATGGGGATGCATCAAGATCACCTAGCCCTCCTACTCGGCGCACCGGCTAGGGCGGATGCAGCTGCTGCTGCTTGCCGCTGCATTCCGATGTGCTTTGACCTTCTGTTGCGCAGAAGACGGCAACATCAACCTGTGGGAGATCAAGACCGCCCCAGGAGGCCCCAACGGGGACAGCAGCAGCAGCAGCAGCAGCTGTGCCGTGCAGCTACGGTTGGACAACCCGCAGCAGCAACTGCAGCCGCAGCCTCACGAGGACACCGGCGTGCTTGGCCAGCAGCCTGGGGTAGCAGCAGCAGCAGCGGAAAAGGTCGCAGCCGCGGGGCGGGGAGGTCCCGCACTAGCGCTGGCAGCCGCACCAGGGCTGGGCCCAGACCTCCTATCAGGTGTTGCGGAAGACGCGGACGCACCTCAGTCGCGCTACGAGAACAGGGCGCACGAGGTGCACTGCGTGGCGGCAGGGCAGGGGCTGCCGCCGGGGTGCCTCCTTGCCGGGACAGGTGGGTGGGCGGGGTGCTGGGTATGCTTCACCTGCCGTGTGCAACTGCTACTTCGGTGTTGGTGTGGATGCGGACGTGCCGGTCCTTGGTACAGCCGTGGCCTGGTCAGCACGTGGCCTACGAAGTACAGACTGGTACAGAGTGCTGCAGTCAAGGTGCCTGACCTGGCCTGACAACCATGGCGCCAACTGGCAGGAGTTGGGAGACAGCAGCCGGGCCATGGGGCACCGAGTACTGAAGAAAGGACCATGTTACACACCTAAACCAGCTTTTTAAGCACCGCAGGTCACGTGTGCGTCCCTGCACGCAAGGTTGCGCATGTGGCACCGTCATAGTGTACTCGGAAGGCCTCGACTGCCACGTGGTCGCACCTCTCCCTCACCCTGGCTCACCTGTGTGCCTCTCCATTGTCTACCCGCAATAGGCTCCGGGGCTATAGCGGTGTGGGACGTGCGGCACGGCGGCGCGCTGCGGGAGCGGCTGCGGGGGCACACCGCCGCGGTCACCTGCCTTGCGCTGCAGGTGGGGACGGGGCTGGGGGCATGCTCTCGACGGTACATGCGGCAGGCCGCTGGGAATGCAAGAGCGTGGCTTGGTGCAAGGTTTTTACTGGTGGACTTCAGCTAGTTCAATTCGAAGCCTGCACACGTACCTTGCCGGTGCGGCACGCTCCCAGTTGATGCGAGCTGTCGCAGCGCAGCGTCGCCTGTCTTTTGGCTCGCGGGCCCCTACACGCATTTCCGCACCTGCGAAGGAGCACATGCACGGCTCGGTGTGCTGAAACTGTTATCCCAGAGTCGCGCCGGTGATGTGTCGCTCCCCACGCCCGCTCCTATCCCCAGGATGGCGGTCCACATGTCGCATCGGGCTCAGGTGAGCGGCATGTCCCCCAACCTGTTATTCGTGACACGTCCCTGAACCTACTGCCCATGTGCCCACTGTGGCTGTGTGTCATACCGCCGCGTCACACCGAAGTACAGCTCCTTTCCCCTGTAAATTCAACGGCAGCGTGAGCATGCGTGTCGTGTACCTGTCGCCCCGCTTGCCCGGCTTAGGATGCGCGAGCCTTGCTCTCATGCACCCAAGGATCATTTACTCATGGATCACCTCGCTTGTACTGCGCAGCCGACTGCTCCGTGCGGCTGTGGAGGAACGTGCCGACGGACGACGCGTCGGGCTGGCGGGCGGCGCTGGAAGTGGGTTCGGGGCAGGGAATGTGCATCCCAGGATCCTACGAATTAACGGAAAGGCTGTGAGCAGCTGAGGAAGGTGCACTGGAACGGTGTGCTCGGCCCCCGCCGTTCCCAAGTGTTTACTTCTTTGGCACGTGTCCAGTGCTGTTTGGCGGTACGCTTTCAGCACGCTGATGTATCCTTGGCTGTGTTGCTTGTGCGCCAAGTAGTGCGTCACGTTTGCGCGCAGGCAGCTGCGAGGCTTGCCCAGGCTGACTCAGCTGCAGCTGCAGCACCCCACGCAGCTGACATCGATAGAGGCGGAGGCGGAGGCGGAGGCGGAGGCGGAGGCGGAGGCGGAGGCGGAGGCGGAGGCGGAGGCGGAGGCGGAGGCGGAGGCGGAGGCGGAGGCGGAGGCGGAGGCGGAGGCGGAGGCGGAGGCGGAGGCGGAGGCGGAGGCGGAGGCGGAGGCGGAGGCGGAGGCGGAGGCGGAGGCGGAGGAGGCGGAGGCGGAGGCGGAGGCGGAGGCGGAGGCGGAGGCGGAGGCGGAGGCGGAGGCGGAGGCGGAGGCGGAGGCGGAGGCGGAGGCGGAGGCGGAGGCGGAGGCGGAGGCGGAGGCGGAGGCGGAGGCGGAGGCGGACCCAGCGGCGGGCAAAGACGAAGAGGCGGAGGCTGAGGGGCCGTCTGAGAGCCGCGCCCCGCCGCTCTGCTGCCGGCGGCCTGTGCAGTGGCAGGCGGTGCGGGTGCTGCGGGGGCACACAGCTCTGGTGACGGGGGTGGCGTTCCTGGGGCGCGGCGGGGAGCGCCTGGCCAGCAGCTCAGGTAAAAGCAGCAGGGTTCGGCGTTCAGGAGCGGGTTGCCGTCTTGTGCTTGGCGAGCCAGCTGACGGAAAGTGCATGTTCCGCTGCAGGACGACATGGCGTACCAGCCTTTGTGTCACAGCTGGCCCGTGTTTCTCATAGCTGCGCCTGTTAGCAGCTGCGCCAGTGCAATCCGCCTCCTTTGTGCCCCGACCTCTGCCACTGCGGCTTACGTTCCCAGCCCCCCGGCCCCCCGGCCCCACTGCCTTCCTCCCACAGTCGACTTCACCACCCGCATCTGGCTCACGGGCACGGGTGCAGCAGCAGGGCCATCCGGCCAGGAGGAAGGGCCCCCGCGCGCACGGGCGAAGCTGCCGCCGCCTCCCGCGGCCTCGCCCGGTACCTCTTCCTTGGCACCCTCCGCACCAAGTGCACACGCTTCCTCCCCTACCCCCGGCCACTGGGGTTACGACGTGTTGGCTGTGGCGGTGTCCCCGGACGGCAAGCTGGTGGCGACAGGGGCGGGTGAGTGATGATATAGGTGGTTGGGGGTCTGGGGAAGTGAGCGCACAACAGCTGCACGAGCTCTATTGGCGGTTGGGGACTGCGCCCGGGTTTCCCAGTTGCGGCGCGGACACCCCCCCCCTACCTGGCAATCCCCTTTTCCTCTGTTCCTGCACTTTCGAGCATGTGCACGGAATAACCACCGCCAACGTCTTTTTGCCTTCCCTGCTGCCCCGCCCCTCACTGACCGCACGCCCGTACGTCACAGCCCATGGACCCACACCCCATCATACCCCACACCACACATCCCTCCCGCCCCCATCCCACCCCAGAGGACTTCACCGCCTGCCTGTGGGACGCGGCCACGGGGGCCCACCTGCGCATCCTGCATGGCGGCTGCGGGGCGGTGGGAGCACTGGCCTTCAGCGGGGACAGCCGTGTGCTGGCCCTGGGAGGGGGTGAGCGGGGGAGGGCGAGGGAGGGAAATGCCGCGCAGCAGAGGTGTATAACTGAATCAAGCGGGTGGGAGCGGGGGCTTGAGGGATAGTATCTGGCTTGGTATGCAGCAGAGTGCTTGTACCGTGGATTTTAGAGCGGGGGCCCTTGAATTGGCCGTTGGGGAAGGATACGCGGGAAGCGCACGGTAGGTAGCACCCTTGAACAAGCAGCTGCGCTGCCGGGCGTCCATTGGTGCGCGGCAGCATGGTTCCTCCCTGTTCCTTGCAAGCTCCGTTTCCTGTGTCGTACGATGTGCTGTACGGCAGGCATTGGCGAGGTACGGATGTACGGCACGGCGGACGGCGCGCCGCTGGCGTGCTGCCGGGGGCACACGCGGGCGGTGCGGGGGCTAGCCTGGTCCCCAGATGGCTCCAGCCTCCTGTCGGCGTCGGGTGGGTGCTGTGTGGGTGCGGGGTGGGTGCTGTTAATACTGCACGGTGTGCTGGCATACCACCTCCTGTATGGGAGGGATGGTCCGGGCGGAGCAGCCGCTGCACGCTGACCTCCGTGCAGCACTCGTGTGGTTACAAAAGCGCCTTGCCTTCTTCTTAATAGCTTTCCAACCCATTGGACTTGCGGCATGTGCCTTCACTGCGTGCCGCAGAGGACGGCACAGCGCGTGTGTGGTCTTCGCGCGGCTTCCAGGTGAAAGCGAAGCGTGTGGGTACGAGTTGAGCGTGAGGGTACTTGGATGGGGCCGCGGTGAGGTGGCCACGCATGCCACCACACAACGCAACCCGCCTTGGGCCTCGCGTTGGAAAGCCCCACACCGGTAGCTGAACACCTCCACGCTGCTGCCTGCACTTGGCTTGCATGCTGCATGGGACACGTGCCTGTGCTTGAGCCCTGAGATGCCCTCCATACGGTGCGGTGTGCAGCTTGCCTTGAGCACCGTCGGATTCTTCCCGGTTATGAGACTGTCAAGCTCCCAAGTTGGGTGCTACCCCTTTTACACCTGCCCTGCTCCCCCGCCAACCCCTTTCCCCCCAGACTGCCTCACTTGAGGGCCACCCGCGGGGCGCCACCGCCGCCGCATGGTCCCCTGACGGCGCCATCATGGCAACGGGATGCGCCCAGGGTAAGGACTTGGCATGGTGCGTGACACCTGCTGCTTGCGTCGGAGCCTGGACCGCACACCGTGCATGAGTACCACGCCGGTCCGACCTGACAGGGCACGTCCAATCTGCTAACAATATTATCCTTGCCGCACATGCAGGCAGCCCGGGGGTCATCCTATGGGATGCCCGCTCCCGCCGCCAGATCAACACCCTGCGCTACCACGTGTCAGACGTCGTACACCTGGCCTTCGGGGGCATGTACGAGCAGCAGCAGCAGCAACAGCAGGAGCAGCACGACAGTTGCCCTGGCGCGGACGGTGATGACGCTGGCGGCGGTGTCCGCCGCCGCCGCCACGTGTTGCTGCTGCTGTCGTACGATGCACGTGGTCTGGCGTGCGTGTGGGACGTGTGGGGCGGCGGCTTGCTGCACGCCGTGGAGGGCGTGCGGGGGGCGGCGCTGGTGGGGTCGGTGCTGGTGTGGCTGCAGGTAGGGGTGACCGCAGAGCAGCATAGGGGCCACAGGTAGAGGGGGGGGCCGTGGGTGGAATGTGCGGGGGTGGTTCAGGGCCAGAGCAGTGGAGGCAGGCCAGGGGTTGCCACGCGGCAACGCAACTTTATGCGCACTGGTGCAGTGCGTATATTGCAGCTCGTCTAACACAAGCCGTGCTGTTGTCGAACGGAAGTTGGTCTTGGGAGAGGAGTGCGTACATGTTACGCGGTGTGGCTCTTTACCCATCCCCTGCCCAACCATAATTCACAGTACTTCACCTCTGCTGATGCTCGCCTCCTGCCTCACCCTCCCACAGGACGATGCCTTCACCCGGCTGGACCTGCAGCACCTGGTGGATGCGCGGACAGCCGCACGAGCAGCAGCAGCAAAGGCAGCAGCAGCAGCTCAGGAAGGTCGGCAGCATGAGGGTGCGGGGGGCGGCGGACACGAGCGGCAGCAGCAGCAGCAGCAGCCCGATCCGGCGGAGCTGCAGACACTGGTAGCCCTCGCGCCGCCTTCACAACGTGTGAAGGTGTTTGCGGTAGGAGAGGCTGGCGACGGTGCATCCGGAGTGTCGAGCGTGGAGGGGCAGCAGGCGGGGACTGGGGACGGCGCTGGTGGTGTAGGTGGTGCTGATGGTGTGCACGGGCGTGGGTTAGTGGTGGTGGCGGTGACAGACACACAAGAGCTGTTGGTGTTCAGACAACCCAACGCACAAGTGGCGCGGGGAACAGGGTAAGGCGTTCGTGCTGTTCTGGCGGGAGCGGGGACGTAGTGTACGATGCGGCGGGCGCTTGCACATCGAGTGCGGCAGAATGGGGAAAAGCACGTACCAAAGCAAACTAGACCGCGATGGCATGAGCGGCTCACAGCGGGTATGGCGGTGTTTGCATGCAGCGTGATTCCTTGCTGCAACGCTCGTTGGAGCGCAGGTAACCAGGTGCAAGACCGGTACCTACTGCTTTGCCTCAGCAGGGGCTTGGCAAAGGCTGCAATGAGCTGACTTGGCTTGCCGCCTGGCATAGGCCAGCCGCCGGCCCCAAAGCACGCGCTGAAGGCGCTTCAAAGACTGAAGACCCTGGAAGACCCTTCACCATTCACCATTCACGCTCTCCCTGCTGCCGGGCAGTGTCAGCCTGAGGATCCTCCTCGGAACTGCCCGGAGCCAAGGGGGAAGCTCGCAAGCACAACCCACAAGTTCTGGAAAGGGATTGGTACTATAAAGACATGAACGCGACCCCGGGGGAAGAACCCCTCGCTTATCCCTCTGCTAGGGATGCGCCACAGCACCTTACGACGCCAGGGCGTGCCTGCGTCATGCCTAAAGCCCAGAGGCGGCACATACACGTGTGCAGCACAGCTCCCCTGGTGTAGCCAGCTGAACGCACGGCTCCGCGTGTCAGCAGCACGTCCTACCAGCTTCTACACCTTGGTACTACAAACGGGGTTCCCTGTGACGCGGCTCGGCATAATGCGTGGCTGCTGGTATCGCGAGGGGGCAAACAGGACGGGGGATGGCACGACCTGGGAGCCAGCCACGCCCGCCCAGCTGCACTCAGCGCGGCGTCTCAGCGCCCAAGCACAGTGACTGTCATATGCCACCACGCAGTTTGCTTTTTGGCACTTGGCTGATCATGCGGAGCATGCGGCTCATGTGAGACCTGGGTCGGAAAGTCATCGCCGCAGCATCGAGGAAGGACAAGGACAGCGTGTCAGCGCGTTTCTAGCACATTGGCATGCCTGTGAAGGTCTCCCTACCACGTGATAAGTACCGACACGACTGACAGCCGAGGGCCGTGCGTCCGTCCTTTTTGGGCGGTGCTCCGCTGAGTTGGAGGTTCGGGGCCCGTACGGACCAATCCAGGCTGCTCCGCTGAAAAAGCCTGGCCTGCCCCTCCCCTGATACTCTTCGGGTCAACTGTCCCGACACACCATCTTGTGAAAATGCAGACCACCATGCGCAGCAGGTGTGCCCTCAACAAACTTTTTGCGCTTGCGGCCGCGAACGACCCACCCTAGACGTCTCATAAACCCGGTCCCTATAACCCGCATTTTGCAGTGCCATCAGCGGCCAGAAGGTTGGCAGCGCCCGCGTGGCCACCCGCAGCGTCCGCAGGGTAAGGGAAGCTGGCAGTCCCAGGGCCGACTTGACATGGGTGCACTTTTTGCTGACCGTCGCCGCCTCCCCTACAGGCCAACCTGCAGGTTGTGGCCTCCAGCCGCAAGCAGCTGGGCCGCTGGCGTTCCATCGACGCCGATGTGGACCAGTCGGACGACCAGGTTCGTTGGGTCGCTTGCAGCGAACTTGGGAGCTCGTGTGACCCACTGGCTTTCATCAAACCCATTTCGTGTCTACAAACAACAGTATTCAATGTGCTGCTGTTACCTTGGCTGTGGAGTTTCCAGCCTTCGTCCCTCGTGTGCATGTGGCGCCTTATCCACTTCAGCGTTATCGCCGGCCGTTGCAGGCCCTGCATTGTTACACAATGGATTCGAGAGGCTGTGTTTTTGTGCAGTGTGCGGTGTATTTGCCTGTGCCTTGGTCGTTCTTCGGATCGATCGGGCTTGCTGACGCGTCTGTTGGTCAAGGTCAACCGATACTCCGTGCCCTTTGGTGGCTCGACAAAATGCAAATCCTGTTTGCACTGATCCACAGCAAGACATCACGCGCGGTCGCCAGATGGTGGACGACCTGTTCCAGGGCGGCTTCGGCGCCGGTGGCACCCACAACGCCGTGCTGTCCTCCACCGAGTACCTGAGCCAGGCCCGCAAGTCGTTCAACAACATCGAGGAGGGCTTCTACATCTCGCCCGCTTTCCTGGACAAGATGACCATCCACATCGCCAAGAACTTCATGGTGGGTTTGCGTGCCCTTTGCAGTCACCTGCGCTGTACCCACAAGTCCTGACGCGCCGACAACTTCCACTTACTTGCCCGACACAATGAGTGGACACGTATCTTACCCGAAGCGCCCTAATGTTTCCACGCACAGGACCTGCCCAAGATCAAGGTGCCCCTCATTCTCGGCATTTGGGGTGGCAAGGGTCAGGGCAAGACCTTCCAGGTGCGTTACAGCAGAGCGCGCCCCCTCTCAACTGCTGTCACCTGTGCCGTTTCCGGTGTCTGCGCTCCTGTTGATGCACCACCTCACAAGTACCACGCTCAACCACCGACACCCACTGTGCCGCTCCCTCCATTGCTAATCCCCCCTAGTGCGCTCTGGCCTACAAGAAGCTGGGCATCAGCCCCATCGTCATGTCGGCTGGTGAGCTGGAGTCCGGCAACGCCGGTGAGCCCGCCAAGCTCATCCGCACCCGTTACCGTGAGGTGAGATGTTTTCCTTCGAGTCGTGTGGTAGTGGGGTGTGCACCATCAGTGTCATGCAGCACTCCGAAGTTACGGTTCCACAGCCGCAAGGAGCGACGTTGTCTCCCTTGTGTACACTGCTGCACGGGACTGTGCCCTTGAGCACCAGGGTGGAATTCACTGAAGCGCAATCAGTGCGTGTAATGTGTAACACCCTTCTCTGGAATCCACACGGGTGCTCGGAACCGTTAGACCCCCTGCCCCGTACAATACCCTGTCGTATCAGTGCCGACATACCGTGGTTGTAACACACCGCCTCCGGCACGAGCATCAGTGTCCACTACGCACTCCCACACAGCTCCTCCTCACCGTCCTGCTGCTGCTTCCTGCCGCTCACCGCCCCAGGCCTCGGACATCATCAAGAAGGGCAAGATGTGCTCGCTGTTCATCAACGACCTGGACGCTGGTGCTGGTCGCATGGGCGACACCACCCAGTACACGGTGAACAACCAGATGGTGAACGCCACCCTCATGAACATCGCCGACTCGCCCACCAACGTGCAGCTGCCCGGCGTGTACAAGAACGAGGAGATCCCCCGCGTGCCCATTGTGTGCACGGGTAACGACTTCTCGACCCTGTACGCTCCCCTCATTCGTGATGGCCGCATGGAGAAGTGAGTGATTGGGTCTGCGGGGGGATGCGGCGTGGCACTGACACTATCTGAGCAATCAAGTCTTGAGCCATCAGCTCGGTCCCTGCTTAACTTGCCCGCTGGTGTGGATCGAACACGTGCCAAGCCTTCATAAAGCTTGATTCATGTAGCTGAAATGTCCAGTACGGCACCGATGCCACAGCTTGCCTTGGCATGCGCTGAGCCCCCTCGTACTTCGGTTGCTGACCCGCGCTCCTGCCGTTGCCCTCCCCACGCAGGTACTACTGGAACCCCACCCGCGAGGACCGCATCGGTGTGTGCATGGGCATCTTCCAGGAGGACGCCGTGAACCGCGACGACGTGGAGCGGCTGGTGGACACCTTCCCCGGCCAGTCCATCGACTTCTTCGGTGCCCTGCGCGCCCGCGTGTACGACGACATGGTGAGCGGTGGCTGGGCAGCCTGCACGACGCGGCTGTGGGTGGGCATGGGCATCAGTGTTCATTACCCGCACCTGTGCCCGGTGGAAAGTATGTTTGGGCCCGCTGGCGAATGTTGGCCGAATGGTTAGTCCAGAAGGCGTGATTCTGCAGATCGGCGCAAAGCCGGCCTGAGCAGCATAGGTTGCGCTCTTGGCGGGTTCCTGGTGAGGGAAGCACAGTTGCAGGGTGTGGCACCATGCGCATGCGGAGGAGTCCATGTGCGGAGGTGTAGCTTGACCTCGCGAAACCTGCACCTATCTCGTCTTCAGGTGCGCAAGTGGATCTCCGAGGTGGGCATTGAGGCGATCGGCGGCAAGCTGATCAACGCTCGCCAGAAGGTCACCTTCCCCAAGGCCCAGATGACCCTGGACGTGCTGATCAAGTACGGCAAGGCCCTGGTGGACGAGCAGGAGAACGTGAAGCGCGTGCAGCTGGCCGACGCCTACCTGAGCGGTGGGTGCTTTGTTTAGTCAGCAGTATGTGGTCCTTTGTTTTGTTGGTGCACTACAGCGGCCAAAAGAGCCAACGCCGACCTGAGCCGTGCCTTGTGCCTCCGGGCTGTTCGGTGACTGCTGGCCTCTGGGCCGTGGAGTGACCGTTGAGAGCAGCTCACTGGAGCAGCAGCTCAATTGAGGGTACTTGCGGCGCTGCTGGGAACCTGCAGCCCGTCTCGCGTGTGACCGACTTTCCCTAACACGTGCACTTTGCTCTTGCATTCCCGCGCAGGCGCCGAGCTGGCCGGCAAGTCCGGCTCTTCCCTGCCCGAGAACTACAGCATGAGGTAAATGCTCTACCTCGGCGAGGGCGAGGAGCGGCAGGCGGCGGAGCCGGGGCGGTCGGCAATTACAGCTGGAGCCTTAGGCGGAAGCCGTTGTGCGGCCCGTTCTTGCGGCGCGTGGCGGCAGCGGCTATGGGCGCAGTGTCCGCTAGCTTGGTCGGTGCCGGAGCGTTGGCTTGACGGTGTAGTTCGCATGCGGTCGGCCCGTGGCGAACAGGGGAGTCCAAACGAGGCGCCCCGAAGCACGTGGCTGGCTGCTGTTTTGGTGGTTAGGCGAGAGTGGTGGAAGCGAGGGCGTGGGTGGCGCCGGGCTGCATCGTGCAGCTGCTTGCTGATGGTGGCCTGAGTAAAACTGGGACCCTCTTGCATTTATAAGAGCAAATCCCCTTCACGGATGCGTTGTTGGTTCCTGCGGCGGTGGTGCGCTCAGTTTTGTTGAGTGAGCTGTAAACTTTTGAACGAGTGCGGCGTCCTGTGAAACGGACCCGAGAGCGGGTTGCGCAAAACGTTTCAGGAGAGCCAATGCACGGGTTGATGGTTTTGGAGTGGCTGGGTCTTGAACAAGGCCAAGACTGTCGTTTGGAGAGTGAACAGTTTATGTTGGAAGGCTGATGCACAGCACGTTCGTCTGCGCGTGTGTGCATTGGAGGTGGGCCACACGGGCGACCGATTGTCTCCCACCCGGGAACAAACCTGCGGCGTGATCCCACATGTAAAATACATATCGGTGTTCCTTGGTTTGCGACTGACCCCTTCGTGCACTCGAAGTCAGGCTCTTCACAGCACAAGTCCTGCTGGTACAAGCCCTATTAGCGCATGCATTATCTGATCAGCCTTAACTAGGACACGAGGCGCTCTGCGACTTAACGTATTACCCAGCGGCGTGACCTTAGAAAGGGGCACCTGCACCTCCAGAGACCCCAGTATTTCGGGGAATGACCTTACTACTAATTGCTACAGCGCCTGCTGTGATCTCACATAAGGTCTCAAAGAATTACCGGCCGATCTCTTGGCGCACCCATACGGCGGGCAGCTGCTCTTCAACCGTCTCGCCGGCTGCTGGAATGCCTACATCCGGGTCGGACACAGGTGTAGCGGCACCGCCGTCTCCATCGCCACCACTCAGCCCGCTGACCGGAACCTCAGTGCCGCCGGTCCCAGCTCCGCCTGTGCCTCCAGGCCCTGCCAGCCGACCACCATTCTCCCCGACCCCGGCACCACCTGACCACACCACGGGCAGCTCCGCCGGCACGGCTCCTGCCCCCAACACAGCCGGTACATTCCCACTGGCCTTCCCGCCTCCGATGCCGCTGGAACTCGCCCCTGGCGGCGTGCCAACAGCTGTGGGGCTGCTGCTGCCCACAGCCGCTCCTAGCGGCAGCCCCCACAGTGTGTTCCAGCCGGCTGCTCGCCAGGCGCTCCTGCGATGCCGAGGGTCACAGGCGGGGAGCCACGCGTCGGTTGTGGGGCTCCATGGCAGAGGGCACCGCACTGTCACAAGGCACGGCCTGCACCGCCTCTCGCGCACTGACATACAGGTCCCAGGTCCCAGCACGGAAAGGAACGGGGCCACACGGTTTGTCGCCCACAAGTGCATGTGCGCCAAGGGGTGCAAAAGGCAGACAGAATCCAGGATCAACTCGTGTCCGCAAGAGGCAAGACCGCAACGCAAGACCCTGTGCAACGAACGGCTTTGTTCTACGCAGGTTAAAATGGACTGTTTGGAAAGGACGGTAAGGGACACAGGTGACATGTTCAGGACCACAGCACGCGAGCAAACCAATGCAGGTACACCGGTATTGTAAGCATGCTTGTGCCAGACTGTGTGTTCCCCGTCTCACTTGAGCGGCTCCGTTACAGTGCTGCGCCACTTGGCAAACGTGTTGTCCAGACGGCTGGCCACCACGCCAGCGATGGTCGTACCGTTCAACCCGCCGGCACCATCGGCGCTGCCGCTGCCGCTGCTGTCCTGGCCGCCACTGCCGCCGCCGTCGCTGCCGCCGCCGCTCCAACGTGTAGCTACATCACCCCCACCGCCCTCCGTCGAGAAGCTCTGCACTTCGCCCCCGTCGGTGCTGGAGCCTGCGGGCCCAGCGGCACCCTGAGCTGTCGGGTCGGCTGGGGGCAGGCCGAAGGCGGCACGCAGAGCGTCCCACCGCCAGCGCAGGTCCGCCGCTGCCGCCGAAGCCTGTGGGCAACCGAGCGTCACCAGTGCCGCCCTTGTGGGCCTACCAGTCGTTTACTGCTTATTTCCTGAACATGGCCCGCTCGCACGTGCAACCTGCGCACCAAAACCTCCATAACTGCACATATCCATCGCGTCAAATGTTATACCAACAAGGCAACACGTCCCGCCGAAGACTCGCAACCCCACCCAGCCAGCCACCTACGTGGGGAACTGTTACCACAAGAGGCCCCAAGCCACCCACCGATACATTTACCGCCTCCAGCACGGCTTCGCCCGCCCGCCCGGGGCCGCTGCGGTTGGCCAGCGCCGTCGCCGCCGCGTCCAGGCGGTCCTGCCGCGCCGCCAGCGCCGCCCCCACGCGCTCCTGCACGGAGGTGAGGGCCGCCTCCAGGGGGCCCACGGCGCCGGTGGTGTTCTGCGAGTGGAAACGGTGGGCACACGTGCGTACGGCGAGGAGGCGTGGGGCGAAAAAGTGAAGTTGCGTGCTGTCTGCTGGGCGGAAGGACACGGCAATCGCGTACTAGGTGCACCGTTCTAGGCGCTGCAGTCAGGAGAGGACATGGCAGCGTCAGCCTTTGTCGGCTGCGTCTGTCAGTGGCCGTTGTCACGACAGTCAGCAGCCTAGCGCCAATCCTTTCCTGCCTATCTTTAATGGGAGTAGCCAGGCGCCTGTGGTACCGTGCCGGCCCGTTTAGTGGTTGCAGCTGGGCGATTGCGCAGCATGTGGTAACAGTCGTTAATCCACGCAATTTCCACACAGCCAAAAGTCCGCGCACCTGCCCGTCACCCAGCTCCAGCAGCAGCACGAGCCCCTCCTCCAGCCCCTGAGCAGCACGCTGGATGCCTGCCCTCCACCTGCCCACCCTGCCAGCGCCGACAGCACCCACACCAATGGGCCCCTCGCTGTCGCCGCTGCTTCCGGGCCCCCCAGTGGTGTTGTGGGCGCCCTCCTCTGCTGCCCCTGCCTTCAGGCCTTCCCTGCTTTCCTCTGTGCTGCCATCCGTACGGTTTGCCGCTCCCGCACTACTTCGGAAGCCGTTGTCAGTGCCGTCGCCAGTGCCACTGCCATCCCTGCCCGCGCCACCAGACGCACCGCCACCGCCAACACCACCTCCAAGCAGCTCCTCCCTCAGCACCCCAACCAGCGCCTCAGCAGCGTCCAGCCAGCTGCCATCTCCCTCACCCTCCCCTGCCCCTCCCTCACCCAATCTTGCCATATCCAGCCCACCTAACAGGCCCAGGCCACCACCCAGACCGCTACCCAAGCCAAAGCTGCCTAAGCCACCTGCCCTGAGCCCAGCATTCAGCATATCCTGCACCTGACCTCCTAAGCCCTGGGCCCCCACAGCCTCCCACCTGTCACGTAGTAGCTGCACTGCTGCTGCAGCTGCTGCTCCCGTCCCCGCTGCCCCTGCTCCAGCGCCGCCAGACAGGCCCTGCAGCACACCAAGCAACCCCTGCCCCGCGGATGCCGTTCCTGGAGTAGCAGACCTAACGGTAGTGGGATCGAAGGCTGCGTCACCGCCGTCGACGACGCCGCTGCCGCTGCTGCCTTCGCCGCCAGGAGCTGTGGTTCCGTTGCCGCCAGCCCCGGTGGTTCCGTTGCCGCCGCCCACGGCGGGGATGCCCCCCGTCACAGTCGCGGCCCCCGTGAAGGTAGCCTGTGCACAGCGTGTTGCCAGGTGTGTGACTGTTCAAACAGGGTGTAACTGGTAACGGGGTTGGATCGTGAGAGGTGCCACATGACCAGGGCCCCCCGCAATCAAGGCACTGAAAAGAAGCCCAGCTGGGCCACCCCGACTACCGTACCCGCATGGGCATTTGTGAAACGAACAAGGCCACATGCTTTCGCTGTTCGTGACAGTTCGGCGATGCCACAGCTACCTGAACATCGTGGCCATTCTGGCCACCGCCGGTGGTGCTGTTGCGGGCACACTGCTCAGTTTTAGCTCGGGGGCTGAACGGTGCCATATGCAGTATCTTCCACCGTCCGCGCAAAGGCACAAGAGAGTTTGTATGGGTGCTTGACTGCATACCGTATTTTGCTATACCACCGCGGCACGTGCGCCGATCTGCGTGACAGAAGCGAATCCACATCAAGGCGCCGCTGAGCGCATGGCTGCCACGGTGCGCCGCCACCATGATGCATGCGCTGGGTTGCGGACCACAGCGTGGACTGGATACAGACCGGACCAAATTGCGCAGGACTGCGTGACAGTGTGGGGTGAGCGGCCAAGGGCATGTACCCGTGCTACTTACACACCTGCACGATGCCTGTCAGCACGGACGCCACCGCGCCGTCCAACACGATCAGCAGCAGCCGGGTGACAATGAAGCGGGGATTGATGGCCAGTGTCTGGGAAGCGGGAGTGGGCGAACGGGGCAAGGTACGGCACTGAAAACGGCCATATGCCTGTTGTGGGCTGGCTCCAGGCTGTCGACCACTTGGATGGCGATTAGCGCGGCCACTTGCCCGTTTGAACCGCAAGTGCATGACATGCAGCGTGGGACGACTGCGGTAGGACAGCGCCCAGCCGTGTATGGCTTGATTGCCGTGCACAGACATGGGAACCGGACCCACCGCGATCTTGCCGTACAGCGCCACCCCGATTACGGCATCCAGGTAGGCGGATGCGTACGCCACGGCGGACGAGCGGTACGCGGCAGCGTACAGGCGGGCGGTCAGCGCGGCGCGTACCAGCTCCGTCTGCGGCCCGTACGCAGGCTGCTTTGCTGAGGGAGGAAAGGACCAGCAGGGTTGGGTCAGGGGCGACGCGCTACACGTGTTGCAAGAGGCCGAGTATCAAGTCAGCCATTACTATGCTTCATCATCCTTGATTGAGGAGTAGGGTTCGCAGGGGTCTGGAAAGGGCATCACTCAAGTGTGGCTACCCTGGCATCTCGGGATACTGAACAAGCCACGTGTAAACCTTTCCACAGAAAGAAAACGTGTGCGGGGTGGCAAGCGGGTTCCATGTTTTGCGTTACACCCCCCTCACCGTCGGCCTCGCCCACCAGCGGCTCACCTTTCAGCGCATCCACGCTGTCCTGTACGTCCCTCTGCAGCTGCACCAGCTTGTTACGTACATCGGCCGTACGCCTGCTGTACGACTGCTGTACGGCACCTTCAAACCGCGACAGCCACGCGCGGTAGCCAGCACCCAGCCGCCCACCGTCCCCGCCTGCCGCCCCCGCCTCGCCACCACCTGCACCTCCCTCCACGCCGCCGCCCCCGTACCCATTCCCATCGCCATAATCACCACCCATGGCCCCTCCTTCCGCACCACCCCCTCCCCCGTCCGCAACCCCGCCATCTCCACCACCGCCCGCGCCTGCACCCTCACCCCCGCCCCCTCCGTCACCCCCGCCCGGCCCACCACCACCATCACCACTCCCCGCCCCACCACCACCATCACCACCGCCAGCTGCCCCCGCAGCGCCCCCCGCCACGCCGTTTCCTGGCTGCCCAAAGTCCGACCCTGGCCCCGCATAGTACCGCTGGTAGCACAGGTACAGATCCCTGTGGCACAGAAGCACACGGTTCAGCCTAGCACGTAGCAGCTGCTGCACATCCACCACCACACCCACATTCAGGTCCACGTCTTGCCCGTACGCTGCCGCCGCTGCCCCTGCATCTCCTCCTAGCCGCCCAACACCATCGCCCATGACACTCAGCAAGCTGTTCCCCAGCCCGCCATCCATGCCCACCCCACCGCCGCTGCTGCCGAGACCCAGGCGGCGTAGCTGCTCGCGGACCAGCGCCCGCCAGTCACCAACTGCATATTCACCAACAGGGAATGCCGACGCCCCATCACGCAAGCGCTGGGCAGCACCACCTGCTCCCGCATCAGCCCCCACCCTTGCCACCGCACGTGGTTGCGCACCACTTGGCACCCAGCCCCCCACCAGTCTGTCCAGCAGCCCCTCACCACCGACCCTGGCTCTAGGGCTGCGCACCGCAGCCCCAGCAGCAGCCTGGCCCATGCTAAGGGGCGCTGTCGCCTGGGAGCCCTGCGTCTGTCCATCTACGGTGCTGTTTCTACTGCCTCCGGGCTTTAAACCTCCTGCTGCTGCACCGGCCAAAGCAGCAGCTGGCTGTTGCTGTTGCTCCCGCCGCCGGAGCTGTCGCTGCAGCATGTCCACCGCGGGCACACGTGCTCCGCACAGCTCCAGCTCCCAGCCCACAACATGGACCCCATCCCCCCTCGCCGTACCCACAACCTCCTGTCCCACCACTGCCGCGAAGACGGTGCCACCGCCACCACTTCCTGGGGGCACATCTTGACCACCATCCGCCCTGTCGATACTCCCCTCCTGTTCTCTCCCCAAACCCCTAACTCCGCTCATGCCGTTACCACCCAGCTGGACCACCAGCCTCCAGACGCCAGCGCTACCGCCCAGCCCGGCAAACACACCCATGGTACCACCACGTGTTCCGCGCCTTGTGGCATTTGCAAATGGTATTACGCTGCCAGCCTGTGCAGTCCCGTTGCCAGCAACGCTGTCAGCGTTATTAATTTTGTTGCTGGGGTCCGCGTCCGTGTTGCTCGTGCCTCCGCTGCTGCACTCGGTGGGCCCCTGCTGCACGCCCACGCCACCTGGTGCGGCGCCGCGTGCGGATGTGGCGGGTGCAGGGGATACCACCAGGCGGGCAAGGCCCTGCGGGGCCGGCTGCCACCACACGGCTGCTTGGCTGTTGGCGCTGGCATTTGTTCCCGTGCTGCCGGCACCTGCACAGGGCACATGAATGCCCACGTATATGCATGTCCGCATGCAGGCACCCGTTATCCACATGCGTGCAGTTTGCCGAACATACTGTACGCGGTTCAAAGCCGCCTTCCAGCCTTGATAGGGCCTCATTTGGCGTATCCTGTGATCGTCGTACTGCCGTACTAACTAACAGACACAGCGCCCACCTTGCGGGTCTTGCTCCCACCGCCACGTGGCCGTGCCGTTGCCACCGCTGCCAACGCCGGCACTCATTAAGTTGGCAGGGTTGCTTGTAAAGCCTAGCACGACCGCGCCTCGCTCCTGGGTATGTTTGGGCAGTGTACCCACTAGTGAGAACGAATTCCGGACACGCTGCTCCACGTGTGTGCTACTTGTATCATTCACTAGACGGAATGCACAGGCCATTCGTACGGTAGAGCGCACTACCACCACACTCATTTCCGTTGAATGCGCGGAAACGCACCTGGTCAGAGTCGGCCTGCCCGCTTGCCGCCTGGGGCGCCCACGGAGCACCACCTGGCGGCGGCCCAACGACAGCACGCCCCGCCTCCTGCGCAGCCACAGCCACCGCCCCGGGACGTATTAGCTGCATGCCCGCAATTTCCAGAAACGCAACACCGCTGTTACCAAAGACCATGCAACATGTGCGCAAGCTCCCGCATTCCGCATTGAGACATGACCCGCCCACCGTTCTGCCCCTTGGCACACTGGATAACTGGAAACGTACCGGTACCCTGCACGCTAGCTGCCAGCCTCGCACCCACCTTGACCACCACTGCTGCTCCCCCGGGGCACATAACCCATCGTTCCACCGCAGCTGCGTCAACACCTTGATCTCCATCTCCCTGCGCATCACCGACTGCTGCTGCAACCTCCGGAGTCCCAGGCAGCGGCTGGCCATCCCCATCGCCCCTTGCCCCTGCCTCCCCTCTCCCTGTGTCAGCGGACACCGGCAAGGCCCCGCCCTCATCCGCCCCTAACGATGATGCCAGACTCGCCGAGACCGCCACAGACACCCCCTCTGCGGCCGCCCTTTGACCGGAAGGCATGCCTGGAGTTACGGCTACTGCTGCAAAGACGGATGACGGGACCGCGGTACTGTTTTGTTTCTGGTCAGGCCCTGGTGGGTCGCTTGCCAGTGCCGGCGCTCGAGCAGTGCCACCCAAGCTGGACGCTGAAGCAGGTCCCGGGCCTGGATGAGATCACAGAACGTGTTAGGATTGGTTGGACTGCAGCGGGCCACTTGAGTGTTAGGCAAGCACACGTGCCGCTGTCCCGCTGTGTGAGCCATCGCGCGGGAGCAGCCCAGGCGAGCAGGGGGTGCCGTACCTTGCGCATGTACCGCATGTGCCGTATGTATGCAGGGGGAGCAGGTTGCCGTTCCGGTGCCTGCACGCTGCGCGACGCAGCGTCATATTTGTTGTACACCCCTTCCCCCTTACCAAACACACGCCTATCAGCAAACGCACAGCAGAGCATTGAACATCGGTGTACTCTGTTCACTTCTGAACCATTGGTTTCGCAGGCCCTGCTGTGCTCACCCAGGCCCACCTTCCTCTATGGGTCCGAGGGTGGTGGCTGGAGGGCAGGCCAACAGGAGCACCTGTAGGGCAGTTGGGTACCGGTAGCCAAATGGCTTCAAGCGACGAGGGAACAGGTGCAGCTCCAATGCCGTGACTGAATACGGTAACACAGCAGCAGCATGGTACGTAACAAGTTTCTTTACTGTGCACAGCGGTGCACCCGGGTGCCAGAGCGCGACAGCACAGGCCGCGTGGGGACAGCAGGTCACGTGGGCATGTTGTCCAATGGTTACATATCTTGACGCGCTGGTTCATGAGACAGTACAGCTTCGAGGGAGCGCCAAGTGCCAGCATGTTAAGCAGCTGGAGTACAGGCAGGTGTGCATCAGCTGCAGGGTCGACGCCTGCCCACCTGGAGGTCCCGGAGGAGGTCCCTGCCAGGATACGAGCCATCTGTGGTGGCGTTGGCGGCAATGCTGCTGGTGCTGCTGCTGGTGCTGCTGCTGCTTTCCCGGCCGCTGCGTGGCGTGATGGTGACGTGGAGCAACAGCGTCACCGAGCTGAGCACCATCGGCGCGTTGACCTGCGCTGGTGTACGACAGGCGGTCGCGGGCAGCATGACACATCGGCACGTGCCGCACGAAGGCATCATCTTTTGGCATGGGCGGCGGAGCCTACACTCTGTTCTGCAGCGGGCTGTGCCTCGAGGCAAGCGGCTGTATCCTGTAGGCGTGAATCCACAACAGGACGTGGGATCTACAGGGCTTTGGGGCCCTGGTGCGGACTGCGGAGATTTCAATGTCGTAAGCTCGTAACCACCATAGGGCGAGTCAGTGACCCCCACCTCCCTCCCTCCCTCCCTCCCGTTCCACAACCGGAAGTACTTTGCCATCGGAATCTGGATGGCCCCAAGAAGCAACACTGTCACGTTTCGGCCCGTACCGATGTACCTTGACGTCCAACTGCAGCGGGGGCTCTCCCTTGACCGCCACAGCGTCACCCCACCATGCCGTACGTCCGCAACTGGCCTGCAAGAGTGGGAAGACGTACACCTCGTTTTCATCAGTGCACCACATGGACGGGTCACAGCTCACAGGTGGACCACACAGCATGTGTTATTGCTGCGGTCTGTTGTCGGAGGGAGTTGTACGTTGCGGCAGGTTGCGGCTATAAGTTGGCGACATGCCGGGGGTGGCACGTGGCACACCAAGGGGTGGCCCGTCCAGGCTACCGTTGCGTCTTGGAAGAATCCAAACAGCAAATACCCTGCTGACTACAGATGCCTATCGCAAACGCGTCTGTAGGCATTGTGGCAGTGACCATCACCTGCTGCAGTTGGATGCTCGGGCCCCCTGTGATGCTAGCCGCACTCGACAACAACCGGCTGCTTTGCGGTTGGCCATTGCCGCTGATGCAGGCATGCCCCAACGCGAGCAGCACGAGAAGCCGGCTACGTACCGGTGTCTTCATTGTTGGGTCTACTCTGCCCCATCAAAGGCTCACTACCGTTGCTATGGGCCTCCACCAAGAGCCGCGAAGGGGCGTTGGACGCTCCGACACTGGGAGCGTCCCAACCGTAGAGCTGACTTGTTCGCGGCCAATTTGCACACAAATACATAAGCAGCAGCGTTATACTATGCCATGCAGTACTGCGCAAACTCGCTGCCGGCGGTCAAGCCACGTCGGCATCCTGGTCATGCCCAACCGCGATAGCAGTTAGCTGCAAAGATCGAATGCAGAACGTCGATGTTTGCTGGCCTGCTTCGTAAATCACGTGGCAACGTCTGCACCTAGAGGGGCGCTCTGGTGGGACTCCTTTGCTTCGCATGTTCGCAAAAAGTCGTACGGAAGAAGTGCGGGGGCCGACCCACCCACCCACACGATTGCAGCCGCAGTCCAGACCTCTGCGACAGATGCTTGAGCACACATAGCATGTAGAGATGCAGAATCGTAAGCGCTGGAGCTCTACGTAGCTCTCACTGTTTTACCCTTGAGGTTCTCACCGCAGCGCGGTTGACTGCTCCAGGAGACGCTGCCGCTGCCGCAAGCCTGCATTGCATCACTGAGTGGTTGGCTGGGTACGTTGCACGTGCAGGACGCAGCTGGCCCCGTGGCAGTGGCCCGTGGCCATAGGGCACATGCACCACCATTGCAGAGTGGATAACTACGCAATGTAATATTGCGCTACAGGCAATACCCTGCTGCTTCACAGGCCGACATCGCAAGTGAGGAGGCAGACAGGAAGGACAGTTGCCAAACTTACGACTAGCCAGTTCCTCGACTAATACAACCAAAAGATACATAACAATATTGAGGAGGAAGTCCCGGAGTACACCTACGAAGGCACTTTTCGAGCTGTGCACGTGTTAACGCAATACGATAAGGGTCGATCTGCCTCACGTGGGTCAGGAGGCGTGCCTTTAGCGCAGCTTTAGCTGTTTTATCAGGAGGCTGGACACTTCGCAGCGGCTGCATTTCTCCCCGGTTTTATCGCTGGGCCAGATGGCCAAGGGCTGCACTCCGGAGCAGCTGCAGCTGTTGCTCGCGTTGCTCAATGGAGACCAAAGCGTTGCAAGCCAAATATGCTCGTCAGGGGACGTAGCGGCGCTTGGGCCGGCCGGCGCTGTGACCAAATGGAGCGTCCAGCAGCTCGCCATGACGCAGAAGCAGCTTGCAGGCGTCCAGTACGGGCTGGACGTCTCCTTCGTCCTGACATCCTCTTACCAAGTGTGAGCGGCACAACACCCTTTCCATGGCACCGACACTCATCTTGCACTTCGCCACTCCAGCCGTTGCGCAGCCTGACCGACCCACGGTCGTGTCGCACTTTGGATAACCAACACTCACGCTGCTGTTTTCAATCTGGACGGCAACCGCGCCCCGAAACAAAGCGCACGCATGGCACCACCCGCCGTCGACAAACGGCACGGGCCCTGGGCATGACCCGACTCCTTTTCCCTGCCTGGCTTCACCCACTGCCCCCAATCCACTAACCCCTCCCCCTTGCCCTCCCTCCCTGCTCTCAACGCGCAACGCCGTACCCTCCCTAAAACCCACGCCACATCACGGCGCCTCCAACGTGCTGTCTGCGAACCGGCACCGGGCGCTATCCGCTGGCTGCGCTGTCGGCCCCACAGTTTCGTCATGCAGCTGGGGTGAGGCGGGGGTGGGAGCAGGGTCATGCAGCTGGGGTGAGGCGAGGGTGGGAGCAGGGTCATGCAGCTGGGGTGAGGCGGGGGTGGGAGCAGGGTCATGCAGCTGGGGTGAGGCGGGGGTGGGAGCAGGGTCATGCAGCTGGGGTGAGGCGGGGGTGGGAGCAGGGTCATGCAGCTGGGGTGAGGCGGGGGTGGGAGCAGGGTCATGCAGCTGGGGTGAGGCGGGGGTGGGAGCAGGGTCATGCAGCTGGGGTGAGGCGGGGGTGGGAGCAGGGTCATGCAGCTGGGGTGAGGCGGGGTGGGAGCAGGGTCATGCAGCTGGGGTGAGGCGAGGGTGGGAGCAGGGTCATGCAGCTGGGGTGAGGCGGGGGTGGGAGCAGGGTCATGCAGCTGGGGTGAGGCGGGGGTGGGAGCAGGGTCATGCAGCTGGGGTGAGGCGGGGGTGGGAGCAGGGTCATGCAGCTGGGGTGAGGCGGGGGTGGGAGCAGGGTCATGCAGCTGGGGTGAGGCGAGGGGCAGCTGGGGTGAGGCGAGGGTGGGAGGACCCGTGCTTGCTGTCCTTTGCGCTCTGTGACTAGGAGATTGAGAATGGGGGCCTGCCGATGACGCGCATGATAACTGCCTAGTTTGGACAGGCATGTGGTGGGCATGTGGTCGCAGAAAGAAAGGTGGTAGGCCCCCCGAGCCGGGTCATGGACCAGTGCGCGTGGCCGCGTGCTGGATTTCCGTTCCTGTGAACCACCACACGTACAGCAGACACGTGTGCGCTTCAAATAAAGCCCGGGGCGCAGCTGTCACGCGGGCGGATGGATTTGCTAGCGCGGCGTGCCAGGGGAAGTGGGCGTGGGCTAGGTTTTAGCCTCTGATCAAGCGGCCAGGGCCCGCCAACATCCCTGGGCCAAGCCAGGCGCCTGCCCGGCCACGTTGACGGCTGGAAGGCCTTGCTTGGCCAGCAGCCACCCAGACCCCACTGGCCGCAGGATCACGTCGCACGCCCAGCTGACATGACGCCCACCAAGCCAGGGGCGTGCAAACCAACGCCCACTGGTGTTGCGGTCCTGGGCATGCGGTTGGGGCCCTGTGAGCGGCTGCCGTGCGTAGCGACGCCAGCAGCAGACCGGCAGCCCGCAGCCGCAAGGCGACAGACAGCTGGTAGTGTGGCTACTGGCGGGCCAGGGAGGGCAGGCAGTCGGTGGCACGCGCCATGAGCCCAAGGCATGCACTTGGTTCCTCATGCCCGCCAACGGTTGCTAACCAATTCCATCTCCGTCCTCGTGCCTGTCGCCAAATGCCTGAAGCTGCTGCCATTGAACCACACAGTGGGGATGGAAGCCCTCGGGTAGCGTCGCCTTCTGGGTTCGCAGTCCCATTAACCTCTGTTGCGGGCTTCAAGAGTACCCACCAAGGCGCCCCCAACGCGCCGCTTCCTAAACCTGTCGCTCACATGGGTGCGTCCCCCTCCAACGCATGTGGTGCCGTACAGGTTCGCGCTGTTTGCTGCCGGCGTGGTGCGGCCCAAGAATACTGTGTCCATCTTCATTAAGAACTTTTTCGACACGTGTGTGGCGGGCATCGCCTTCTACCTGGTGGGCTACGCGTTCGCGTTCGGGTACAAGGCGCACGGTGGAAACGGTAAGCTGCCGGCACGGGGTCCAGGCGGCGCGTTCGTTTGCACACGTGTATGCGCATGTACGATATGTGGAGGGGTGGGGAGGCCCACGGGCGCGCTGGGTGCGTTGCATGTGCTCAAGAGGGGGCAAGCAGCTACACAGCACAGGCTCCTCCTGTTCCCTGCTCCAGGGCCAAACAGGACAGGCAAGTTAGGGGAACGGCGGCCGTGCAGGTGCCAACTGGTGCCAATTGGTTTCCCCATGCGCATTGGTACTTAACAATCTCCGCTGCTCCTGAACCCACGCGACCCCAGAGGGGCCCGAAGGGGCGCTCCCACGTTGTGTCCCGCTTCTTTGTCTGAAAGCCGAAGGGGGCCACGCCCCATGCCAACTCGCACCCTCATCCCTCGCGCCTGTGCCCCACCCTCCTGACGTCACTCACCGCATGGTTACCCCCATGGTGGCCCCCAGGCTTCATCGGCAATTTCGACTTTGCGCTGAGCACCACGGACGGCTCCGCCGGCGACCCCGTGGCCGAGACGTGGCACCTGTGGCTGTGGAACTGGTCCTTCTGCTCCGCAGCCACCACCATCCTGTCCGGATCCATCGCGGAACGCGCCACCTTTGCGTCGTACATGATCTACGCGGTAGGCTGCATCGCTGGCGTGCGGCAACTGCGGTCTCCCTGCCCATCTGGGTTGTGGGGACGATACGTCGGTGCACGCAAATGCCGGTTTGTCGTTGCATGCGCCATGGGACGTAAATGTGGCTTGGTGCGGTGTCCGCACCATGGGGTTAAGTCCTACCAGACGGAGCGAGAGCGAGAGGGGGGGAAAGGGGAAAGCAGGGGCGGTGTGCGTGCCGGTAGCCAGGAAAACCGATAGGCCTTGTAGTGCTCTCACATATCGCGGTACATAGCCGACGCCATGCAACGCCATTTTACCCCTCGCGGCTCCCTTGCTCGGACATCAGGCCCGAACACCTGCATGGGCTTGCGTTTCAGTCGTCACTCCCTTGCTCGTTGCTGCTGGTCCCCTCAGGCGGTGATGCCCGCATGGGTGTACCCAGTGATAGCCCACTGGCTTTGGAGCACCCGGGGGTGGCTGTCGGCACGCAACGTCGAGGACCGCATCCTGGGGGTGGGGGCCATCGACTACGCGGGCTCGGGTGAGGCCGCGGGCGGGCCAGCGCTGTGCCGTGCCATGCTACGCCGTGCTGCGCGCTGACTTGCATGGTACCAGGGCAGGATTGGGGATAGCTCCTACACGGTAGTCCCTGGCGTACCGTACTTGCGAGGAGGTTGCCGTTGCCCAGTCGCTACAGGGCATGGGCTACACGGTCGTGGATTAGCACGCACTGCTTGCGCTATGCCGCTGGTGTCGTCACCCTCAACTCGCACGCCGGCCTACCCCATCTGCACTCCGGCCTATCCCACCTGCACAAAACCCTAACCCACCTGCACCCTCGCACCCTGACCGGCCCCTGCACCCCTGCCTACCTCCCCTGCAGCCGTGGTGCATCTGGTTGGCGGCATGGCAGCGCTGGTGGGCTCCATCGCCGTGGGCCCCCGCGTGGGGCGCTTCGGGCCCTCCGCCGAGGTGGCCAACCAGCTGTACAGGGCCACGGCAGCGCCGCACCTGTACCTCATGGGCACCTTCCTGCTGTGGTGCGTGGGGCTGCGTGTGTAGCGGACGTGGTGCGTGGGGCCGCGTGTAGCGGATGCGGTGCAGAATGCAGGCAAAAGGGGCCTGGTACAGATACAGGCAAGCCAGGTTAGGAGACAGGGCGTGGAGTGGTGTGTGTGGGGTTAGGGGCTGACACTGGTCCAGTGCCAGGCAACACGTGTGCCTGATGGGCACCTCAGTGGGCACCTCAGTGGGCACCTCCCTGATCTTGCGTGTAGCGGGTGTGGGGCCGAGGCCGATATGTGGGTGTGGGGTGTGGGGGCGTAGGGTGGGGGCACTGGGTGTGGGGGCGCTGGGTGTGTGGGGACGTACGGTAGGGGACGTGGGGTAGGGGCCCCTGGATATGGGGAAGTAGGGTAGGGGACGTGGGGTAGGGGCCCCTGGATATGGGGAAGTAGGGTAGGGGCACTGAGTGTGGGGGCGTGGGGTAGGGGGCGCTGGGTGTGTGCGGTGCGTCGGTCACACTCAGGTGGGCACGTCTCTGCTGTGGTGTACGCGGACATGCACACAGGTGGTGGTGGTGTACGCGGACATGCACACAGGTGGGGCCCTGCCTGTGTGCGTGAGGGCCCGGCCCGAACGGATGGGGGCCCTGCACGTGTGGGGGCCAGGCTGGGGGTTGCTGGGCATTGGTCGTAGCTTCTGCTGTACCTGCCGGCGGCGCGCTCGTGCTCATTTGCACCTCCCTGCAACGCACTTCCCCATTGCTCCCCCTGCAGGTTTGGCTGGTACGGCTTCAACCCGGGGTCGCGGTTGGCCATCTCAAGCGAGCTGCTGGTAGGTAGGGGCCGCGCTGACGGTTCCTCTCCCCAGCAGGCGTTTCTGTGACTCCCTGACGCCTCACACACTTCCTCGTGACATACGCATGTTCTCACCATGTATGTATTTAGCCGAACTAATGACCACAGCCGAATGGTCAACCATGTATGTATGCACGAGCTTTTCCTTGTGGTTTGTTCACTTCCTTACCCCCATCCCCCTACAGGCGACCGTGGTGTCCCGCACCGCAGTGACCACCACGCTGTCCGCCTGCTCGGGGGCCCTCATGGGGCTGCTCATCAACTACGGCCGCCACCGCGTGTGGGACCTGCTCAGCACCTGCATAGGGGCGCTGGCGGGTGGGTGGAGAGGGTGCGGGGCCGGGTGGGTGGGGCCGGGGACGCGGGCCGGGGCCGCTGGGTCCGGCGAGGGAAATGGGCGAGTGAATGGAGGTGCCTGCCATGCGTTGTATCAGTGACGTAGTAGGGGGTCGTATCGTAGCGTGAGGGAGAATGTCACCGGATCATGGTGGCGCAGCCGGCATTTCCCGTGTACTCCGTACACCACGCGCTGGCAGTGCTACCAATACCAACAATGTGGCGGCGTTTGGAGGGCATACAGTAGTGGAGGTGCCCCGCCTCTACTGGTCCTCATCACCTCATCACTTATCCCGCCATGCCACCCGCAGGTCTGGTGTCCGTGACGTCCGGCTGCTCAGTCATAGAGCCGTGGTGGGTAGCGTTGCGGTTCCGGGGGCACAGTAGCAAATTATAAAGCAGGTACTGGTAGAGGGCGCAGCAAGGGCCATGTCGAGCGACTCGCCGTGGTGGGTGCCATCGATCCTTGCTCAACGCACGCGCACGCCACCACGAACACGGCGCCGCTGCTCGCATGCATGGAACAATGCATTACTGCAAGTGCATGTGTATCCAACTGGAGGGTACAGTCCGCAGCACGGCGTGTCTCGTGTCCCGCACTGCCATCAGGCTGGTAGGGCATGCATGACGGTGCCGTGAAGATCAACTCGACATGAGTGCGGGATTTGCAGGATGCGCTGAAGGGGATGCATGGCAGCACACGTATCAGAGCAAAGCGAACGCAACCAGGCCGCGGGGGCGTGGGCGGGACAGGGATGCGGGTGTGTGGGGCCCCGTCCATCGCCGCGTCATGCGGGTTGTGCACCCCCGCCGCCTCCTGCAGGGCCGCCATCCTCTGCGGCGCAGTGGCGGCGTTCTGGTACGAGGCGGGCGAGGCGCTGATGGAGAAGCTGCAGGTAGCTGCCGGATACCGCACGTGCAGTACATTTGGCCACGCGCTAGCACGCTTGCTAGTTCCTACCGCTCTCCTCGAGTCGAACCGTGCATGCGGGGTATGACCTACCGCACTGCTCCACATTCAGCTGCCAGTGCTTTGTCAGTCTGCCCGGTACACCTTGGGGGTTTCTGTTCTTCACAGCGTTACGGTGTTCGTACGCCCTGCCCGCAGGTGGACGACCCCGTCTCCGCCTTCCCGCTGCACGCCATGTGCGGCACGTGGGGGCTGATCTTCACGGGGCTCATGGCGCAGGAGCACTACATGTACCAGGTGTACGGCATAGCGCCCGGCCACCACCGCATGGGGCTGTTCTACGGCGGCCACGCGCAGCTGCTGCTGTGCCAGGTGGGGCGCTGTAGGGCACGCACGCACCGGCGGGGAGTGAGCGCTTCGGCACAGCTCCTCCTGGCTCCTCCTCCTCCTTGCTTACTTGCAATCTGAACTGGTTGGAGAGAGTGTATTTGAGACTTACGAGGAGATTCTCCTCTCTCTGTTGCGGTCGTAATTTGTCACCTGCATTGCTTGCCGGTGTGCAGGTTATCGCGGTGGTGGTGGTCGCCGGCTGGACGGCGCTCAACATGGCCATCCTGTTCTTCAGCATGAAGTACGCCGGCCTGCTGAGAGTCAAGGTACGGCAGGCACGGAGCTGCATGCAAGGGGCGCGCCGCAACTGATAGATCCTGCCGGTCCTTCTTCCTTCAGTGGCACTGCTGGAGCGTGTGAATGTACTATGTACGACGGTGTACGACTGGCAGTATGGGCGCTCTGCAGCACCTCGTGCCCACAGGTCCAGGCAGACCCCGTGCGAAAAGTCAGTGGGGCCAACAGATGCGTGCTGTTCCGACCATAGTGCGGGTTAGTGCTTTCCGCATGGCCTGCAAGGCGCTCTTCTCATAAGAAGCCTTCATAGGTTTAGGAGCTGCCAAAGCCATGGCGCATGCGAAGCGGTGGTTGAGGTGGAAGCCCTGTCCTGTGGCGTTGCAGCTTGAAGTTGGCAGCACGTGGCACTGTCGCAGGCGGACAAGGAGGCGGTGGGCATGGACATGGCTGCGTGCGGGCAGTACAACGCGCAGGGGGCCGTCAACGTCAACAGCAGCAAGGTACGCTAGGAGCCGCGGTGCACAACGCATGGGGCGCAGTGCTAGCACATTAGTACGACGCCAAACCCTACTGGTACTGCGGGACACTGCGGTCGCTCTCTACCCACCGGCACCGTTGCCACGTATGTATGTATGGATTTACCACGTGTCGTGCCCCATGACTGAAACCGTTCGCTGTGCAGCAATCCGCGCAGTGGCACTGCTGGAGCGTGTGAATGTATGAATGATGCACTTGCTTTCCACACCGGTACCTACTGCCGTACAACTGCTGCTCGCACATGCGCGCTTTCATGATGGTGATTAAGAGTTTTACTTGTGCCGTACGCGCAGATCTCCACCAAGTCCGACACGGTGCTGGCCGCCCTGTCCATGGAGCGCCACCTGCACGCGGGGCCCGGCCTGGACAGGTCGCTGCGCCGCTTCAATTCTCAGCAGTCTGGCACGCCCAACCCTTCCGTGCACTACGACCCGGAGACAGGCGCGCCGGTGCCCGGGACACACTACGTAAGTACATATGCATATGCATACGTAGTAGCTCCGTGCGTGGGGGCTGCCGAGGCTGCTTACCCATACATCATAACTAACATTGATTTATAAGACACAGCTTGCTCTTGTGCCTGCTTCCGCTGCTGGTATGCAGGTGGTGGGCCCCGACGGAGATGGCGCGGCGCTGCCGCTGCCCTCCACGTCCGAGGGCAAGTCGCCCTTTATGATGGTGAGTGCGAGGGTGTCTACTTTTACTGAATGTTGCAGACGATATTGGTGCCACCGTACGGACAAGGGGCCACAACTCTGTCGACGGCAGTGAGCGGGCGGGCAAGGGCGGGGCATGGCACCATTGCCCAGCTGCACGCATGCATTCCATGTGCTCAGCCCCGAGGGTACTTCTCCGCCAGATGCTTTGATGGTTTTCGTACTGGGATATTTGGCTGCACGCAGTGCCTGTCGGTGCATGTGTGCAAGGCAGCGCAGTGCCAGCTGGCATGACACGTGTCACGGCATGCCGCGCGCCTCCAGTTGTGGGGCTGAGCGTACACTGCAAAACATACCGGTAATCATGCACAAGGCTCGCTTCACACCGTGTCACCGGCCCGTGTTGTGCCACCTTCTTGCCTTTGCCCGGGTCGGCCGCAGGATGGCAACGCACGCCTCCAGGCACTTGGCGCCGCCCCTGACGGCGACAGCGCCATGGAGCACCGCCCCGTGCAGGCGTAGGCAGCAGCAGAAGCAGCTGCAAGCAGTTGCGACAGCCAACCGCTACAGGAACAACGGCAGCAACAGCATCAGGGTAAAGGGTGGAGGCGGCAGCTGTTGCCAAGGAAAACGGGCGTGGGCTGCGGGGCGCCTACTTGCCAAGGTCACGGCAGAACGACGACACATGGCGTGGGCACAGCGCGGGTCGGCCGTGGACAGCATGAGAGACAGCCGAAGCGGCGCACGGACTGTGGCATGTGGGGAGAGAGGGAGAGTAAGGCGTATATCAACAGCCCCTGGACACTGCCGGTGGAGCTGCAACGGGGCGCCCGCGGTTGGACTAATCCAGGGGAGACTCATCTATGCGCTACATGGCTGGCGCCGTGCCGCGGCGTTCCCGTGCAGCCTGCAGTCACGACTAGCTCGCACAGTACGAGGGATGCTGCTGTTCGCCTGGGGTGTAACTAGCACTACGGGGCCGACACGCACCACGTGTATCACGGCATGACTGTAGCGTTGCAAGGGCTCGCTGCCTGCTTTTTTCCTTCGTGAGAAGGGCCCTTTGAGAGGCGGCGGCCAAGCGGGCGGGTCCGGGAGGGTGAGATGCGTATGTGTGACGCGGTCGTGTCTATGGTAAGGTGGGGCTCAGAAGGCCCGCTGTCATTCGGGGCGGAGGAGTGGGGCTCGTTGCGCAGGGGGGTGGAGGCTGCATGTAGCACACGGGACGTGGCAGGCGAGGCAAGAGAGTGCACGTGTGGCGCGGTGGCTTAGTGGGACGGGTAGGCAGCCGGAGATGCCGGCACGCGACCGCAAGGTGCAGTACGGCGCGTTGCATGGCTGGCAAGAGGGCTCCACCGGACCACCAGCGCCACGCATGGTAGTGACTGGCGCATGGCGGAAGATGCCGTGGGTACGCGGGACCGGGGCCTGCCTATGGCCATGCCGTGCAGACAGACCAAGGGCACAGCGCTGCCGCCGTACTCACGTGGGACACGTGAAGCAGGTACGGCAGTAATCGAAGAGCGAGCAGTTATGAAGCACACTGCTGATCAAGCTGCCGGCGTCCGTGTTGGCGCTGCGCACTGTGACGTTGGCAATCGCCGGTGTGGTGTGGGCGCACCGTGCGCGTACGGCATGCAGCACAGCAGTCCTTGCTGGAGGCATCGTAATGGAGCTGCATGCTGGATGTCGAGAAGAGTGAACAGCGGGGACCGGGGACGAGGCTGTGACGGTGGTGCATGGAGGGGTGCTCATGTGCCATGCATGCATGCTGAGCTTTTGCCACGCAGTAGTGCGCGGCGCGGGCTCCACACAGCAGCAGCATGCTGGTTTGCTTCGGTTCTTCCTGCTCTGGTGTGGAGAACGGAGTTAAGTCTTTTAGGCTGGTTGAGTTTTGCGCGGCCACAAGACGGGCAGGCATCCCTGGTGTGCGTCGGGGGATCCCCTGCTTGGCGGGCTGTCTTGTGCTGTGTGCGGTATGTCCACGGTGCACCAGCAGGGCAAGTGGAGACTGGTGCCGTTCATTGGCGTTTACGGACATGACATGCTATCCGTACGTGCGGCGAGAGGGTGATATGAGCTGCTTTGGGTGGGGTTGACTCCGTGGTTGACTGGGGCCCACATGGTGCTGGAGGCTCAGCAGGAAGGATACGCAAGTCGTCAATGTACGTGGCATTCTGGGATATCTGGCGGCTTGGTGTCTGAAGCTGGGGCGCTGCCGCACTGTCATCAGGCCACCCTAACCGGGGCGTTGGTGTCACTGAATAATACCTGCATAATGGCCAGGCTTAATGAGAACTGTGCCGTTGTTGGACGGAGGAGGAACTTCAGGGAAATTGGAACTGGGTCATGACGGAGGCGTGTATCATGTACCGTATGCTGGTAAGGCATGTCACGTTTCCGCTGTGGCACTGACCCCTAGGCCATCATTACTGCTGCGCACGACGAGTATGTTGTGTTCGTTCCTTACGGAGCTATGGTGCGCACCGAGCTTTGGCGGCTGCTGGGTTGGGGTTTGTGGTTAATGGTTCTATCTGGTCTCGCCAATGCCATTCCAGGCAACCGCATTCGGACTGGTGTAGTAGCCCACTTGTCATATCACACGGGAAGGCGAGTCACCACAGGAGCGCTCGCTGTCTCTAAATTGAAGTACTGCAGCAGGTGCGTCGTGCGCGCTTCTATATGGCGCAGCCTCATGCACTGGATTTATGCTTTATTGGCAACGGTACTGCATTATTGTCTGGGTCATTCTGGGGCTTAAGGCGATCCCAAGCTCCTGACACGCACCTTGCTGATATCGTCATGGTGACGGCGTAGTGGCAAGACATGTGTATGTGGTCTCTGGTCTGTGATGTGGTGGTTTGTTGTTGGCGCATTCATTACATCCTGGCGGATAGGGACGGGACAGGGTGCTTCACGTCTCACCGCTTGGGGCAGCTGGTGCTGGGGTAGGTGCCCAGTTCCTGACAGCAAGCACCAAGCAGGCACATCACTGTTGGTGTGTGCGCAGTACGCTCGGGGGCTATGGGCCTGGCTTAGGATGATCTGTGCACAGGCTTGGCTTCTACCACGGTTCTACCGTACTTGCAAGCACTGCGCGTTCACGCACCCCAATAATGGCGTCCTGGTGGCAGTACCTCATCGGTGCATGCATGTGTCAACGCGTTGTCAGGGCTGTGAAGCGGATGCGGTGCGGGCTGTGTGTTGTAACGTACATTCTGGGTTTGCCTGCCGGCACCGGCGTCGTGCGCGGGCCAAGCCAGCGGTCAAGTCAGCTGCATTGACCGCTATTGGCATGGCAGCTGCCAGAGGCTGTTGAGATGTCGTTGGGCTGCCTGCAGCGGCTGCTGGCGGGGGCGGTGCCACCAGGCGTGCTCGCGTGCTCCCCTTTGTAGGGAACGCCACTGCCCCAGGACGCCACCCACGGTGATACAACACCTTTTCAGATGTATGGCCGCAAAAAAGCTCAGCAGGCTGTACTTGCTTTCCGGCTATGGTTGCGCATATGGCAGACGCAAACGCGAACGACGTGTTCTAGCCGGGCCCGGCCTTGGCCCCAGACCTGATCTGCCGCGCGTTTGCGACGCTGGACGGCAACGAAACGACAATCAATGGTCGCCTGGTCAGCAAGGGCGTGTGGTCGCGGCTCGGCCAGCCTCGCCACCGCACGGCGCAGCTCCAAGAGCCGCTTCCGCCCCAAACTCTCGACCCCGCCTGGCAGCCCACCCTTCTGCAGACACTACGAGCGCTCACCTTTCCTCGCAAAGTCAACATGCTCGCTGCTGCAGCCTCCAGCGGCGGCGAGGTCAACATGGAGTTGGCGTGGGGGGTTCTGCGACCGCATTTTGCCGACAGGCTCCTGTACCTGGCCGACGATGTCGCCCCGGCTGCCGTACGGCACGGCCACCTGCACCTGCTCCCGTGGATGCTGCAGCATGGTTGCCAGGTGGCGTTCCAGGAGACGCTGGAGGCGGCGGCGGAGCACTGCGACCTGGCAGGGCTGCAGAGAGTGTGGGAGGTGCTGGGGGGTACTTCCAGCCCGCCAGGACATAATGGGTGCTGGCCGAGCCTGATGTTCGGCCTGGTCCGGGAAGCCGGGAAGTCCGCAGTTGGCTCATTCGCAAAGCTGACATGGCTGCTGCTGGCGGTGGGGGATGACCGGCTGCAGCACGACAGACAGGCGCTCCTGGCGGTGGCGGCGGCGGAGGGTGCTGCCCCAAGCGGCAAAATGCCCGCACTGTGGCTGCTGCTGGCGCTCGGGATGGACCTTCCCAGCGTGGTGAAAGACCAAGACCTGTATCGAATTGCGGACGTGGCGCCGTGGTGCAAGGTGCTTGCGGCTGCGCTGCAGCACGGGCACGTGGCCGTGGCGGACTGGCTGGTGGACGTTGCGGGGTGGCTGCCGCTGCCAGAGCAGGGGCAGCTGCAACAGTTGCATGCGCTGCGGTCTGGGATGCTCAGCGTGTGGTACGCGGCAGCCGAATGTGACGACTTGGAGGCGATGCGCTGGCTGCTGCGCCGGGGGTTGCCGTGCATGAGGGGGCGATCGGCGCTGCGGCGGGTGCGAGGCGGCTGGAGGCGGTGCAGTTCCTGCATGCGGAGTATGGCCTGCAGCTGACGAAGGGGGTGTTCAGCGCTGCTGTGCATTTGCGCAGCATGCCCACTGCTATTTGGCTGCTGCAGGCGGGCTGCCCCGTCGCGCCAGACGCTTGTGGCTATGCCGCGGAGGCAGGGGATGTGGGCATGGTGCTGTGGCTGGTGCAGGAGGCGGGTTGCCAATGGGGGCACGACACCCTTACGAAGGTAGTAAGTTACTGGTGTTGGAGTGGCACCGGCAGTAGCGATGGCTTGGCACAGGCGATGCAGGTGCTGGTGGAGGCCGGCTGCCCGCCCGACATCGGTGCCAGCACGTTGGACGTTGCGGCGCGCATGGGACACGTGCCGCTGCTCGCTGCGCTACCTGCACGAGGAGTGCGGGGTGGGGTTCGGGCCAGGGACGCTGGCGGAGGCGGCGGAGGCTGGAAGCGAGGTGGTTGTGGAGTGGCTGGTGGAGCAGGGGTGTGCGCCGGGGCCGGGGACGGAGTGCGACCCGTATGTCAATGCGGCGCGGTGTGGCGACACGACCATGCTGTGCTACCTGCGCCGCCTGGGGGTGCAGTGGAGCGAGCATGTGGTGCGGTGGGTGGTGGAGGAACCCGACCTGGACCTCGACATGCTGCGGTGGTTGGTGGAGCATGGCACGCCGTGGGATGAAGCGGCTGTGGTCAAGGCCAGTCGCGAGGCGAGGTCTTGGGGTAGACCAGACGCAGAGGCATGGCTGCAGGTAGCAGTGCGCTTCGGCCGTGACGGGTAGTTGCCTGGTGCATTGCGCCATGGACAGAATGGACTGTAGATGCACAATGGGGCAAGCCAGCATTTGGCAAGGGCGCACTTCTTGCGTGGCCGTTGTGAGCGCGCCATGAGACGTTATGCCTGCCATGGTTCCATGGTGGGGGCATGCTTTGGTGGAGGATCGGGGGGGCCAGCGCAGGCGTGTAGGAACTTGACCGGGTCTGTCCTGAGCTGGCTTCCATGCGTACGTACAGCTGCGTGCTGGTATTTGGGTGATGTGTCTTGTACAGCAGCAGGACCTTAGCCAGGCGGAGAGCTGCCCCTGCTGATGGTCGTGGGGTGTAGCTAGGGCGCTTGTTAGCACACTACGTGCCAGTACCGTCGTCAGCATGGCGCCTGCCGTGGCAATCGGGTCGGGTTAGTTCCTGAATGGGAGCGCTGATGTAGGCAGCTGGTGTCATGGCCGGCGATGACCTGTCGTTTCAGTAAACAGGCAAGGCGAGTGAAGGGGAAATCCTGGGAACAGCTGGAGAAAGCCTTGGGGCACAGCTGTCAGAGCGGTCGTTGTCGTTGTCGCACCCTCGCATGTGTGCGAGATGCAGCTGTGCACCGCGCAACAGCAGCAGGGCCCACAATCGCAGGCGACGCTGACCATTTTGTCCTGTGCACCTCTGCAAGGAAATATCTGCCTTTGTGGCAAGCGACGGGTGGCGGACTGGCTGGTGGACGAGGCGGGATGCCCGCTGCCACAGGTGGGGAAGCAGCAGCAGATGGGTGACGCGCACGCCGACGTGTGGAGAGGACCGGCCAGTGGCGGCAGCGTGGAGGCCATGCGCTGGCTGCTGCGGCGTGGGGTGCCCGTGGACGGCTGCGCATTAGAGTGCGCGGCGCGGATGGGGCAGCTGGAGGCGGTGCAGTTCCTGCACAGGGAGTGCGGCTTGCAGCTGACGGAGAGGGTGTTTTCGGTGGGCGCGGGCTCGCGCAGCATGCCCACCGTGCGGTGGCTGCTGCAGGCGGGCTGCCCCATGAGCCCAGATGCGTACGAGCGTGCAGCATTGGCGGGCGATGTGGGCATGGTGCGCTGGCTGGTGCAGGAGGCGGGGTGCCCGATAGGACAGGACAAGGTGCTGTCCTACGTGAAGAATTGGCCGAGGGGCAGGGCCAAGAGAGGCGACCTGGAGTGGGCGCTGCGGGTGCTGGTGGGCGCTGGCGGCTTGCCGGCGCCATCTACAGCCCCGCCGTGCTTGGATGCAGTTGTCGGATACAGTGACCTGCCGCTACTGCGCTACCTGCACGAGGAGCTGGGGGTGGGGTTTGGGCCGGGGACGCTGGCGGTGGCGGCTCGGGGTGGGTGCGAGGCGGTGCTGGAGTGGCTGGTGGGGGCGGGGTGCAGGGCGGGGGAGGGCCAAGGGGAGGCGGGGGAGGGCCATGGTAAGGACGACCCTTACGTGGAGGCGGGGCAGCACGGTGACCTGGCCACCCTGAGCTGCCTGCGCCGCCTGGGGGTGCCGTGGGGCGCGGGGGCCTACTGGGGCCCTGTGCAAGGCGACATGCTGCGACAGGGGAGGTGCCCATGCCCGTGCTGCGGTGGCTGGTGGAGCAGGGCGCGCCGTGGTATAGAAGGGTGGTGGAGCAGGAGCTTCGTGTTGCCCGGGAGGAGGGAATTCACACTAGCACGATTACGTGGTTTTAGGCGAGCCTCGCCGCTTGAGTCCTGTGTTATTGCAATTCCCAATTCCCAATTCCCAATTCCCAATTCCTCGCCGCAAGCCAGCCTGCGGAGGGCTGAGCGTGGGCTACGGGGGGGAGGGCGTGTGGTGAGGGGCGGGGGGGGGGGTAAACCGCAAAGCGGCAAAGTGGAAACAGTCGGCCTGCATAGAGCGAGGTTAGCGGCGGCAACGGAAAGCGGGAAGCAATGGGGGGGGGCACAGGTGAGGGATGCAAGGGGGCTGCGACGGACAGCAGTAGGGAAGCTGTGGGGAACCTGCTGAGCCGCGGGGTGACTGCGTATGGGAATGCGGTGCGGCGGGGACAGGGGCTACGGCAGGTGTGGTAGGTGCAAGATAATACCTGGGGGGTGTTGCCGTGCCTTGACGGCGGCGATGGTGGTTGCTGCCGCTGCGGCTGGTGGCCCCACAGTACGTTAGTTGACCTGGCGTTGGTGCAGCGGTTGACCACGGACACGGGCTGTGAGTAGTCGTGAGCAACTTTGGAGCCGGCCTCGTAAAAGCAGGAGTGAATTGTTCTGGTACCGGTATCGTGTGCCTCTGGCCGTGTAAGCCTTCCTGAGGACAGTATCACATGCATGGGCGCGCCCGTGCTCGTATGCGTGCTGGCGTTGCCGATCCTAGGCTGACTCTACCGCCCATCCAGTTGCACGCACGTACCCGCACCCGGCCACCTGCGGCTTGTCTGTTTGCCTGCGCATGCACTGGCATGCACGTGCGAATGCGGAGTCTTGTGCTGCTGCTGTCATGCATGGGTTTACAGTTTTGGTCCCCTTCCAGAGCCCAGCCCCATCCCGCTCGAAACACAGAGCTGGTCCCGGCCATTGGGACACGGGGTTTCCCACCCCTCTCGCTGTACGGAAAGGAGCGACAAGCTCCATAAAGCTGTCAAGGCTGACGGGCATTGCTCGCTGGGTCCTTGTGGCTGGGTGGTTTGGGGAGCAGGCCGCGCCATGCAACTAGGGCCCTGGGGATGGTGATATGGTGGAAGGTGATATTGGCTCCGGAGTCCGGACCAACAGACACGGATCGCAAGGACGTGGCTTGTATTGGTGCGTGCCAGCACGCCTTCTTTGACACTGTGACACTGCCAGGCAATGCGGGCTGTAAGCGCAAGGTCCATGGGCCACAGAACATCCCCATCGTGGTTGTGCTGACCGGTGGGCTGACGGCCCCTAGACCTTGCCCTCAAATAACTCTCTGGGGTAACACGACTCGAGCATGCAGTTGGACTCCGGTACGACCGTTCTCCATGCCGAGGAGCTCTGCTGCTGTCTGGGTTTCAGATTTTTCATCCGGACCTGCAGAACTGCTCACTGTGGAAACAGCTGCCAATCCTACTAAGTCACAACACGTTCAAGGAAGCCAGCAGGTCCAACGATCCCAACGTCCCAACCGTGAACTGCCTGCCCTGTCAAGCCTCTTGGTACAGAGACGCACCGCAGACAACGTATCCAGGACAGTTGCACAAAATGGGATGCACTGGACCAGCCAGCGCAGGGTCCGGCTCGAGCGTCACGGAGCCCACGATGCCTTTCGACCTAGTTGGCCGAATTCTGGAAACGCTGGAGCCGGATGACAGGGCAATCTACGGACGCTTTGTCTGCAAGCCTGCGTGGAGGCGCCTCAGCCTGCTTCGCCACCGCACGGCGCGCTTCAGCCTGCCGCTGCCCTTGGCGACCACGACTGGCAGCCCCACCTACAGCAGGCCTTCAAGCAGCTCAACTTTCACAGGAAAATGCGCGTGCTTTCTGGTGCCGCGTCCAGCGGCAGCGAAGCAAACCTGGAGCTGGCGTGGGGCCCTGCCTGTTCCCAGAGCTGCTGGCCCCGCCCTATGCCCCCGATGATGATGACTTCTACTTTCTGTGGGTCCGCCGTGAAGACGCCGGCACTGCTGCCATGCGGTCCGGCCACGCCCACCTGCTGCCCTGGCTGGTGCGGCACCGCTGTCCCCTGGAGCCCTACAAAACGCTGGCGGCAGCAGCGGAGCACTGTAACCTGGCGGGGCTGCAGCAGGCGTGGGAGCTGCTGGGCGGAGACTCTTACACGGGCCACAAAAGGAACCTGGTGCTCCATGGACTGGCTAAGGCAGCCGCCAAACCAGCTGGGGATGCTGCTGCAAAGCTGTCGTGGCTGCTGACATTGCCTGGGGAGATCCCACAGGCCCGCAAACAACCGCTGCTGCGATCAGCAGCTGAGGCGCTGCCACCTCCGGCACCCTGCCTGTGCTGCGGTGGCTGCGGCAGCAGGGGCTAGACCTGTGCGGAGCAGGATGGAGTTGGAGCCGTGGCCCGCTGGATATGGTCGCTGCGGCGCTGGAGCACGGGCACGTGGCGGTGGCGGACTGGCTGGTGGACGAGGCGGGGTGCCCGCTGCCGCAGGAGGAGCAGCAGTCAAACGAGCGCAGGCTGGTATGGGGCGGTGCGGCCAGGGGCGGCAGCATGCAGGCCACGCGCTGGTTGCTGCGGCGCGGGGTGCCGGTGCACCGCGCAGCCATCGAGTATGCGGCGGGGGCCGGGCGGCTGGAGGCGGTGCAGTTCCTGCACTGTGAGTGCGGCCTGGAGCTGACGGAGGAGGTGTTCAAAGCTGCAGTCTACTCGCGCTGCCTGCCCACCGCGGCATGGCTCCGCTGCAGTCGGGATGCCCCACAACCAGCAAGGCGTACGTCAGTGCAGCTATGACTGGGGATGTAGCCATGATGCGGTGGCTGGCGGAAGAGGCGGGGTGCCCTGTTGGACAGGACGCCTTCCTTGATTGCGTAAAGTATTGGTCGTGGAGTCAACGCAGCGGTGGCGACCTGGATCAGGCGCTGCGGGTGCTGTTGGGCGCTGGTGGCTTGCCGCCCACACCGTCAGCCACGCCGTGCTTGGATGCAGCTGTCGGATACGGTGACCTGCCGCTGCTGCGCTACCTGCACGAGGAGCTGGGGGTGGGGTTTGGGCCGGGGACGCTGGCGGTGGCGGCTCGGGGTGGGTGCGAGGCGGTGCTGGAGTGGCTGGTGGGGGCGGGGTGCAGGACGGGGGAGGGCCAAGGGGCGAGCGACCCTTATCAAACAGCGGGGCAGCACGGTGACCTGGCCACATTGAGCTGCCTGCGGCGCCTGGGGGTGCCGTGGGGCGCGGGGGCCTACTGGGGCCCTGGGCGGAGGGACAGCATGCAGCAGGGGCAGGTGCCCCTGCCTGTGCTGCGGTGGCTGGTGGAGCAGGGCGCGCTGTGGCACAGAGCGGTTGTGCAGGAGGAGCTCCGTGCAGCCCGGGGAGAGGGGACGACAATGACACGTTGGCATGGTTGGAGGCGAGGCTCGCCGCTTGAGTCCTGTGTTATTGCAATCCCGTCACTTTGCAATTCCGTCATTTTGTGCCCTGTCTCGTTCGTGTTAGGTGAAGCATCGCCGACAATCACTAAAGTGGCAGCGTGAAATAAAGCAGATGCTGGGCACGTGTGGGAGCGTGCGGCATGGGGCGGCAGGGTGCACACTGGCAAGCGAGAGGGAACATGGGTGCTGTTGTGGGTGTTGCAGTGTCGGACAGCGGTAGGAAAGCACTAGGTGTCGCGGCTTGCGAGGCGGCTGTGCACGAGCATTGCGCTCACAGGTGCGCCTGGGCCGGGGCCTATGGGCAGATGGCGGACGTTTTGCCTGGGGTGCGTCGATACGCACTGATTGGGGATGGCAATATGGCATTTGCTGCAAGCGGCGCTGGTGGCGCCATGGTGCGGTGGACCGGTGTGGCTTATGGCACACCGCGCATACGTGAGAGCCGATGCCGGCCTTGCCACCAGGGGAGCCCCCCCTGCTGAGGCTCGCCACCGGGGACTCCCCTGGCCGGCCATATTCCGCCAAGGTGCAAACAAACACGGACTTGCTGTCTAGATTGCTACTAGCTGTGGTTGTGCATTCGCAGCACCCTCATTGATATGGCATGCACCCACCGTGCACTCGGATGCATTTCACTGTGACGTTGCAATTCCACGTGCAGTCGTTCCCCCAACCATACCCTGACGTACGCACGGCCGTCTGCAGGCAACCAGTAACCAGCTAACCACTACGTGTGAGGTACAGGCTACAGAGGTGCAGGCTGTTGCAGAAGGGGTTCCAGCTTTGGACACAACAATAGGAGTTCACTTTCCACACTATCAGCAAGTCCATGGGGTGCAAGGACCGGGCCCTCGCAGTGCGTGAAAAGGATGTCCTGGAGCTCAGTTATGAGGGTCAGCGAGTGCAGCCTGCTGCAGCAGACAGCGCGCCGACAATTTGGGCGCTCCAGTCAGCTCCAGCTCTAACTCCAGCTGACCGACGGATAAACCTCGTCTGTCGCTCCTTCGGTGAGTTCTGACCCATACGGTACAGTTTAGAGGCCGTTACCATACATACACGATGAGCATCTGACCCATACACAACGTAGGCGCCCAGCAGAGTTAGGTGGCAAAGTGCGCTGTCACAGGTGCGGATTACACAACCCGAAACTGGTACAGGCTGTACCGTACGTTGTACTCGTCAGCAGGCCGTACCGCACGATGTACCGTTTGTGCCGACTGGTAGCTCAACACCTACGCCTAGTGGCAGTGTAGGACCTTGCCCAAGTCCTTGTTGGCGCACGGTCGCGCCTACCAGCAGCTAGCCCCTCTACTCCTGCATCAAGCTCACGAGCATCGCCAGGCACCGCACCCTTAGCATTGCCTCGCAGTGCTAGCAGTCGCGCCCTACTGGTCCCCCTCCCCACCCTCCTCCTTCACCTGCTGCACCACCACCGCCCGCCGCCGCCCCAGCGCCCGCCGCCGCACGCCGCCAGCACCCCGCCGCAACACAGGCCGCCGCACCTCCTCGTCGTCCTCCTCCTCCACCTCGACCTCCGCCTCCACCTCCTCCACATCCGCCCGCGCCCTCCTCCCTTTGCTGCTGCTGCTGCTCCCAGCTGCTCCCCGCCTCCTAGACGCCCCAGCTGCCGCAGCCGCCGCCACTGCCCCGCCCTCCGCCAGCAGGTCCCCACCCCCAAACGCCAACGGGTCCCACGCACCGTCCCTAGCAGGCCCAGAAGCGCCCTTGCCCGCACCGCCCTGCCCGCGCTTCCGCGGCCCCTCCTCCCCATCCTCCTCCCCACCGTCGCCCCAGCCGTCCAGGTCCTCGTCTTCGTCCTCCAGGGCGTCCCACTCCTCCTCCAGGTCCATCTGGCTCAGCACGTCCAGCCTGCATGGGCGGGACCAAATGCGGGGGGTTGTAGCTGAGTTTGCTGTGTTTTGGAATGTGAAACCCACAATCGTTCATGTGAAATTGTAAAACCACAACCCTGATCGCCGTGTAGCGGGCTGGTTGTGTATTTGGGCAATTCGGCACATCCTGCCTGCATGGACGGTCCAAGGAGACTTAGCCAGGCACCCAGCCACCGAGTAAAGTCCGTCGCAACACGTGTCCGCCTGACAGGCCCGACGTAGCGCAAACCCTCCAGCCGCCCGCGTCTCCACCCACCTGGGCCTGCGCAGGATGTCCTCCACTGTAGCCGACACCACCACCGTCCGCCCGTCATCCCCATCCCCATCCATCTCCTCCTCGTCGTCCCAGTCAGGAAGGTCCTCCTCCCCATCACCCCACGCGTTGTCCTCCTTCTCTTGCTGCTCCTGCCGCTTGGACCCCTTGGCGCCCATAGCAGCGCCCGCCGCCGCCGCCGCTGTGGCGCCAACGCCAGCGGCAGCGGCGCCCGCAGCGCCCCGCAGGCCTGGCCTTGCAGGGGCGGCTTTGGCACCCTTGCGGGCAGACGTGGTGGTGGTGGTGGTGGTGCGGATGCCCGAGGTGGACAGCAGGTCCGGCCGCAGGTCCTCCTCCTGTGTGTTCGCGGAGGGCGTAAGAAAGAGTGTTAGGCGTTGGCCCACTAACGCACAAACGGGAGCGCAATGGAACAGGGGCCAGGGAGCTGGGGAGACGACAGCGTGGTTCTTCGAGTAGGTCACAGGTGCGCACGCGTACCAGACGCAAGCGTTGCTGGCAAGTGTAAAACGCGAGCTATGTCGTCCTGGACGGGCTCTGCGTAACATTAGCCACAGTGCACATCTAACACACCTTGAGCGCGGCCATGGCCTCCCACCACGACGGGTCCGATGTGGGGTCGTTCACGCTCTCTGCGTCGGGACAGGGGAGGCGTGGCGTCGGAGTAGGACTCACTCAGCAATTGCGAAGGCAATGGAACATCAAGAGGTGCCATACACATGGGAAGGCCATGGAATGCCCCATCATGCAGCTGGAGTTACGGGGCCAGATCCGGCCAAGAGGTGCCTACGGCCTCCCAACTTCTGTGACGCGCAGCCATACGCCCAGGTCCCTGCAATCCCAGCACACACAGCATGGCCAGATACATCACTAGTAACCGCGGCCACCTTCCACGAGGGTACGCAACTAGATAAGCACCGCGGCCCACTTACGTGCCAGTGCTCCGGCCCACTCGTCCAGCGCGGCCGGGGTCTCGTCGTCCGCGGCCGCCCCTCCGCCGGCGGCGGCGGTCTCGCCCCGCCAGGCGCGCAGCAGCGCTGGCGGCGGCGGCAGCGGCAGGGGCGTGCGCAGCATCACCTCCACGCCGCGGGGGGCCCACACGCGCAGCCTGCGAGGGCACGGCCGGGTGTTGAACAACTGGAACCGCAATTTGGCAACCAAGCAGACGCGCCCAAACACGTACAGCATTTTTACCTGTATCGAGGTGCAGCTCAGATTCAGGTGCTTCCCATTCAGTCCCTCTACCCAGTGGTGCAAGCTTTGAACTTCCCCTGCACCATCCTTGGAGCCATGACCCTCGCCCTCCGCCCCTCTGACGCACCGCACGTCCGTCTTGGCCCGGGGCGCCCACACCGCCACCCAGCCAGGCAAGCCCGACACAGCCACGTCCGCCACCGCGCCACCGCCGCCGCCGCCCCCCGCGCCGCTGGCCCGCACCACCAGGTCGTGCGCCTGCAGGCCGCCGCGTGCAGCCACCGACTGCGTGGCCACCAGCACGTTGGTGCTGCTGCTGCTGCTGCTGCCAGAGGGCGACTCGCTGTCGCCGGTGTAGTCCACCTCCAGCTTTTGGCTGGGCTGTGGGGAGCAATGAAGGCGTTTAGTACGGGTGCACAAGGCAGCCACACGAGATCCGGCGGAGGGCTACAGGAGCACGCAAAGACACGTCATACTTTCATGGCTGTGAGGTGGTCCGACCGGTGCGCTGCCGGTCTGTTATGCAGCTGATGACAGGGGAGCAGCGGACATGCGACCCACCACCCGCACCCTAGCTCATCAACCTGTCAGCGTCCTCCGTTGCGCCTTGCGCACGGCATGTTCCCGTCCCTAGCTCCTCCCCGTTCCGCTCACCGGGATGTACGGCAGGCCCACCACCCGGGTGGCGGGCGGGCCGTAGAACACCAGCGCAGTGCTGGGCGGCCCCGACAGCACGTCCACGCGCACCAAGTCGCTCCACATGTAGGTGCCCCGCACAGCGCGGCCCTGGCCCCTGGCCTGCGCCTTGGCCTCCCGTGCTAGCACCCTCTGCTGCTGCCCCTGCGCCTGCACCTGCTTCCCGCTGCCGGAGGCTCCCCCGGCCGCCGCGCTCGCCGCCGCCGGCGCCGCCTTCCCGCCCCTGCCCGCCGGCTGCACCTTCCGTATCCCCGCGTCCAGGCCCGTCATCGGCATGCCGTAGTCGTCCACGGGATCGTGCGTTACGATGCGCAGCCCGCCGCGACCGAGCCGTTCGCCTGCTTGCTCCCCGCCGCCAACCGCCCCCTTCTGCCCCTTGCCCTCACGCTCGTCCACCTCCAGATCGTCCCATGCGTCAATCCCAGGCTCATCGTCGTCATCGCTGCCGTACTGCGCGTCCTCGTCATCGCTGTCGTACTCGTCGTCGTTGTCGTACGACAGGTCGGCGGGCGGCGGCGGCACCATGACCGCCAGGCGGCGGCGGGGGTGCAGCAGCTTGAGCTCGTGGGGCGCCAGCATGTGGGGGATGCGGTGGTGCAGGTGCACGCCGGGGGTGTCTGGGGGCGGGGCGGGAATGGGTAAGGTGGGGTGAGAGGCTTAGGAGATAACCATTGAGTTGACCCTGCAAGCGGTCAGGCGCTTCAGGCGGGCAGAGTGCTGGGAGGGACGGCACGGGGCCCAGAGTGCCAAGGGACGACATGGGACGGATGTGGCGTCGGTGTGCGAGGAGGCAGGTGGCTTGCTTCAGTTGCACGGGGCTTACCGTACAGCGTGCCCCCTGCGGAGAAGGCCTGCAGCGGGATGAGCCCCAGCGTGGTGCCCGGCATGGCGCTCTCCACCGGCAGGTACCTGCGGGCAGGGGTCAACCGCGACGCCGGGGGCAGGGGCAGGCAGGCGGTAGGCCGACAGACGAAGTCCACAAATCGACGAGGTCGATGATGAGGCATATACAAAAAACCAACCCAGCCCAACCCATTACGGGGGCATGCTGTGGATTCAGTGACGGGGCGCGCGGTCGACATGGCTACAAGCAAATGGTTGTAGTAACCTGTTAGTGCTCGGGAAGGCATGCCCTAGCATCCGCTCCTTTCCCAGGTGTTCCCCTGCCTGGCCGTGCCTTTGGCCCCTGGCTCAGTGCGCACGCCTGGCATGGCAAGCCCTTCCCTCACCCGCTTATCCCACACACGGTAGCATGGCAACGGAGCAAGCTCGTCCCTCAACAGCTGACCGCCCCTGGTCGCTCCCCCACCTGCCCGTGCCGATGGCCACCGGCTCCGTGCGTGCCAGCTCCTTGAGCATGGCCCGCACGAAGGCGCTCTTGCCCACGTTGGCCGCCCCAACCACAAACACGTCGCGCGACTTGCGCTCGCGGCAGATGCGCGCAACGGCGGCGGACATGCCTGCGGGCGGTGCCGGTAACGGTATGGGCGGCGGCGAGGGCGTGGGGTAGGGAGGTGCTTGCGCCAAGAGCCGGGGAAGGGGCCGGGGTTAGGTTGCTGCGTCAGCATGGGTTACATTATAGTGTGCTGCAAGGAGCCAGTGTACGGCGCACGCAGTTGTGAGTGTATTAAGGACTTGTGCTGCAGCACGGGGGCAAGCGTGCACCTGGGGCTGAAAGCACACGTGCGTTAACCAGGAGCCCTGCTTCGCCCATTGACATCGACCCCGTCACATACAGCATCACGCCTGCACCCACCTTCTCCCGTGTGCGCGCTGACCAGGTGCACCGACACCACGTTGAGGCGCTTGGAGGCTGCGGCGCCCGACAGCCACTCGGCCACGTCACGAGGTCGCGTGCCCTGCGTGCACAAGCACATGCACATGCACGGCAAGCAGCGGGGGGTACGCGTGTTGGCGAGCACTGGGTTGCTATTACGGCACAACCGCCGAAGCAGCTCCCGCTGGCAGGGCGTGTGCAGTGGCGAGCTCTCTGACACGCGCGGTGCCACGCCGCGTCTGCCGTCAGCAGGCTTTCAGGGTGACGTGGGTCTTCAGGCGTAGTACTACTACGCTGCTGCCCACGTGCCCACCAATTTTGGGAAGCTGTGCAATGCACCCGGGCGGGGCGTGACCAGAGGCACACAGGAGTATACACGCCATCAACGACCATGCCTCTTCTCGTCCCAACCAGTCGGTCAGCTCCGCCACGCGCACACCCCACATCCGCCCCCAGGTGCCCACGTCTGGCAGCAGGCCCGCCTTCTGCACAAGGGCGTAGCCTGAGCACACTGGAGCACGCTGCGGCTCCTGCCATTCAACACTCTGCTGCCAGCCTGCCACTACTCTGCATCCCCCACCTCGCCACGCTCCTGCCCCTGTACACGCACCCACCTCCGGCAGCAGGTCCACCTTGGTGCCCACCAGCGCACACCCCGCCCCCGCCCTGTCTCCTATCCGTGCTTGCTTGTAACTGTGACAGGCTCGTATTGCCTGCTTCCCGCACCACATCCGCAACCCCACCCCACCCCACCCCACCCCACCGGCCCCAGGTGCCCACCTCGGGCAGCAGGTCCATCTTGGTGCCCACCAACACGATGGGGTTGCGGCCCACCATGTCCCGCACGCGGCCCATCAGCGTGCCGCTGGCGTCCAGCAGGTCCACCAGCAGCACCACCACAGCAGCGCGCAGGGACAACTGCAAGAGGAAGGGTGGGTTAGCACGGGATGTGGGTTGGCATGGGTGCGTGGGTTAGCACAGGGTGTGTCCCTGCAGTCCACTAGCAGCAGGAGCACGGTTGACCTAGCTGAGGGCTCCGAGAGTAGCACCTACCCAACTAGTACCTTGTGCTCCTAGTAGGGACAAAATGGTCCACGCGGCTAAACTACCCACCTGCGTTAGCTGGGCCCTCAGCTGCTCCGGCGTCACCAGGGCCTGTGGACGAGCAGGTGAAAGGGCGACCGTCCGGTTTAAAGTGTGCAGTCGGTGTGCAGTGTACGGTAACGCTTCAAAGCGCCCTTGGGGCAGCACGTGCCGCCGTACCAGCCGCGGGGAACTAGCTCTTCCCTGGGGTGACACCCATGTGGCCGATGCTCCAGCTCAGTTACGTGTCCCACCGCCGTCCAGTCCGATGCCCAGGCCAGCCGGTAGCGTGCTCCACACCCAGGCCGCCTTTGACGCTCTTTCGCGGCACCGCCCCATGCGATGTGTTGTCGCGCATTGCCTACCCAGTGTATGCGCAGAAGCTACTGAGCGCTGCATGCTGCCTTCCGCGTTCGTGCTCCCTGCCATGTCCGTTACACCGACCTTGCCCAGCAAGCTCAGCGCTTCGCCAGGCACCTCCGCCGCGCCCTGCGCCGAGACGTCCGGCGGCGCCGCCACCGCCGCAGACGCCACAGCTGCCCCCGACACCGCCTGCTCCTTCGCACCAGACGCCGTGACCTGCTCCTGCTGCTGCTGCTGCTGCTCCAAGCGGAGCTGTAGCTTTTGGGTGAAGTCCTGCACGAAGAGTAACAAGACACAGCGATGAGCCGCGGGCCGGAGGCAGTTGGCACAGCCCTCGTACCTGTGTGCCGAAGACCACGTGCCTGTGTGCCAGCCCGCCGAGCGCACTCCGTACTGTCCCGCCCCCATTTCCCAACCTGCCGACCGTCAGCCAAGCCACTCTTCTACACTCTCAGTCTCCCTTTAGGGTTTGCCCCTCCCTGGATGCTGCCCTCATCCCCGGCCCCATCCCAACCTCCAACCTCCACTCCCACCCCTGGCCCCACCCCTGGCCCCACCTGCACGGCCGGAATCATGGCCCCGTTGCACAGCTCGCTGCACCGCCCGCACAGCACCTTGTCCAGCTGCTTGCGCTGCTTCTTGACCTGGGGGGACACGACCGTGGGACACACCGCAGGTGAACATGGGGACCGGCGGCCATGCTGATACGTCATGTCTTCTGGCCACGGCGGGAGGCTGCGGCGCGTGGACACACAGGAGACGTCACACACAACATACAGGGTTGCAGGCCCAGAGGAGTGTCATCAAAATCTAAAACCAGTGGTCCGGTGTGTCCGCATGAAAACGATGGTTGGCTCTGGCCTCCAGTGCCCGTGGACCCTTCCTCGGCCCCCTGCAGCCCACCTGGTATTTGGCTGGCGCCACGTAGCCGGGGCCCCCTGGCACCTCCGTCTGCAGGGTTGCTCCGCAGCCGTAGCAGCAGCCCTGCGGCAGCCCAGCCGCAGCAGCAGCTTTAATCAGTACCGACCGAGGGGGCAGGTTCACCCGCCCGCTACGCATTGGCAGCAGCAGCAGCAGCAGCGGCAGCAGCAGCCGTCAGCTGCATGTCGGCTGCATGCGTGTGCCGGCGCCAAACCATCCCGTTGCACGCCACCCCGCTCCCACCCTTCCCAAGCACTCGGCTTATGAAAGACGTATGCACCGGGTAAATGGCGCACGGCGGTGCGCACCTGGCTGCGGCGCTGTGCCTCCGCGGCCTTGTCTGCCAGCCGTGCCGCCTTACGGGCCGCCTCCTCACGCTTACCCCTGCCACCGCCCCCGCGACCGCCGCCTGCGCTGCCCCTCTCGTTGTAGCCACGAGGCCCGTCCCTCCAGCTGCCTGCAGCTTCCTCGCCCCCCCATTCGCGTTGACCGCGGGGCGGGCCTTCCCGCTGCCGCTGCAACAGCTGCTGTTGCTGCTGCTCTGAGAAAGGCCGCCTTGCGCCCCGGTCCTGCTCCCTGCCCCAGTCCCTCTCCCTCTCCCTCTCTTCGCCCCAGTCTCTGCGCCGTGGTTCTTGCTCATCCCGTGCCGGAGGCCCCCGACGTCCATAGGACGAGGGAGGACCGGAGGACCGGCTGGCGCACGGCGCAGGTGGCCCGCGTGCGCAAGCACGCTCTATGAGGCCATGCTGCGGACCTTGAAGATACGCCCCAGACAGCATTGATGCTTATACTGTTTTGCCGCAACGCCCCAAGTGGCTTAGATTACGCGCGACGTGCCTGTAGCAGCGCAAGTAGTCAATTGACAGAATTCTGGTCAGGCAGAGCGCAAAGCCCAACCGCCGGGACTTCCCTAATTACACTTGTAATACGTCTATGTACGAGGTTGTAATACTATATAGCTGCCTCAGTCAAACGGTACCGGCGGCGCTTTGTTATGGCCGGGAGCTTACCAAGACGCAGCAGGGGCTCCTCTCTGCGTTCCCAGCGTCAATCCAATGCTGTAACTTTCAAACGATTACTGCTGCACAGTCGGCGCACAATCTAAGGCTCGGCCTATGGCAACAAAATCTTTCACGTGTGAGCGGCAGGACAAGGGTGGCTGCTATCAAAGCCTTGTGGGTATAACAGCATAACCCCCTGCACGCAGAACCGTGGCAAGAGCGGGCACAGCAGCAGAGCATTGCAAACCATACTGACCATGGAGCCTTTCGCCTCTGCAACATCCCAAACAGCTATCTCCCCATGCGAAAGGACAGAGTTGACTTCTCGCAAGATTAAATGGTCAGCTTTTCAGTTGTCCGCAGACACCCGTGCTTATTTGTTTGTGAGTTCGAGGAAAGCTGGCTGTGCGACCCAAGGGACGGACGCCTTGCACATCAGCAAGGGACATTCCAGCCAGTCTTCCAATAGTTTAAAAACCAGATGCGTTTTCTTAGAAATATCCAGCGGCTGCTTACTCAATGGCAGTACGACGAGTTTGATTCGTGCGGAATCGCTGTTCTGCAGGACTTGTCATTTCGCCGTTTCACTGTACTCTCACCATTGTGGTAACTATAACGGTCGCTGGAGCTTTGCTGTTATCTTTCTGGTGACCCAACCCTTGCCTCGGAGTTCTCTCTGGCGATCGGCACCATGGCCTCGCTGCTGACGCGCTCTTCCACAAAGGCTGCTGTGTCTAGTGCAGCTCGGGCCCCGGCTCCTGCGCCCAGGTACATAGCCGCTTGTACCGGAAATAGGCATCCTCTCCCTTGCGCACAAGTTTGAGGCTTTTGTAGAAGGAGCCTGCTGCTTAGCATCGCTATGCATTCACTGATTATGAACCGCAGCTAATATGTTCAGCGCTCCGCCGCCTACACCCCCGGGCCCGACTCATGCCACACGCAGGCCCGCGCTGGTCGCGCGCCGCGCGCCAATCGCTGCCCGTGCTACCACCCTGGACAATCTGACCGGGGTCGTATTTCAGCCTTTCGATGAGGTATGTCGCTCCTGGAGGTCAACAGCCATGGGGCCGTGTCGGAGGGTCTGGCGGGCGGCACTGCCACGTCTCGGCTGCAAGCAGCATGCGTTCCCCCTGGCTCCGGCTTTGCATGCGCTGTAGTGGAGAATTCTGTGACTTCTAGTGCCCTCGCGAGGCTCGCCGCTGAGCACAAGGGCAGCTGCTAAGCCCCGTCCCGGTCCTACTCAAACACTACCCGCCAAACCCCCGCCTGTCGCGCTTAAATTACCTCATCGCCACTACACGCAGCATTCCCCGTCATCCTTGCTGTTTCACTACCGGCCGCTGCATCTCTGCACTCGCGGCAAGGATCACCACGATGCCTCCCATCCTTGTCGGCCATCTCCCCGTTTCATCATTCGTAGAAGCCCCGTGCCCCGCTGCCCTCCCCCTTCCGTCCCCCTTCCCGCTCCCTCCCTCCGTCACCCTCCCCCCTCCGCCTCCCCCGCAGGTCAAGTCCGAGCTGGCCATCGTGGAGCACACCAACCAGGCGGTGACCTCCCTGGCGCGGGTGGACTTCCACCCAGCCTGCGAGGCAGCCATCAACGAGCAGATCAAGTGGGTGGGCAGCCGGAGGTCATCGTGGTTTCCGGGCACGGGGCACGGGTGTGGGTGTGCGCACATGGGCCGGACGGAGGGACGTGGGGCCCTTCCTTGAGGAGCAGAGGAGGGGGCAGGGGGCACGGGCAGCTGCGGGCACCAAAGGTCAACATCCCGCTTGCTACGGGTCGAAACGCCAGGTTACAAGGCGCGGCGGGGCGGAGTGGGACGCACATGACCCGCGGACAGCTGCCTTCCCCCTCTCCTTATCCTGTCGCCCGACCACCCCACCCCGCCCCCTGCCTCCCCTCTCGTCCCGCCCCCTGCCTCCCCTCTCGTCCCGCCCCTGCCTCCCCACCCCACCCCATCCCCTGCCTCCCCACCCCACCCCACCCCCTGCCTCCCCTCTCGTCCCGCCCCCTGCCTCCCCACACCACACCACCCCCTGCCTCCCCTCTCGTCCCGCCCCCTGCCTCCCAGCATCGAGTACAACGTGTCGTACGTGTACCACGCGCTGTGGGCTTACTTCGACCGCGACAACGTGGCGCTGCCCGGCATGGCCGCCTTCTTCAAGGCGGGCAGCGTGGAGGAGCGCGAGCACGCCGAGCTGCTCATGGTGGGGGTGGCGGAGAGTGGAGGAGGGTTGTGAAAGGGGTAACAGCGCATGGAGCCGTGTCGAGTGCCGTAAGGCCGGCCCCGTTGAAGGAGTGACGCAGCGGAAGCACGCGGGGCTGCTCATGCGCGGGTGCTGGGGAGGGGGTTGCCCTAGCCCGGAATTGGGAGAGCGGGCGGGCAGGGCTTATTACAGCGTGGCGAGTGGCTTCTGGATGTGGGATTGGCGGAGGGCTGGCGGGCCTGGCAGGGGCAGGGGCTTGGCGACACCTTCGCCCATGCTGGGCCGTGCCGTCTCTTCTTACTCCGTGCTGCTGGCTCCGCCCGCTGCTGCCATTGGCTCCTCCCGTCAGGAGTACCAGAACCGCCGCGGTGGGCGCGTGGTGCTGGGCGCCATCGCCATGCCGGAGCTGGACCTCAGCAGCAGCGAGAAGGTGCGGGAAGCTGCGGGGAAGCTGGGCCGGGACAGGGGACATCGGCAGTCGTGGTTAGGAAGCTGCGGGGAGGCTGGAGGCGAAGCGAGCGGGAAGCGCGTGGAAGGCAGGGGGCGGCAGTGGTCCTACGCAAGCATATGCGTGCCCGATGCCAAGGGGTTTTGTTGACTTCGAAGGGACCGTTGGTTGCACAGCCTCGATGGGGCCTCTCTGCACCCAGCGGTGCGTGCGGTGCAAAGCAACTGACGGTGTTGATTCCGTGACCTTCCCCCACAACCCCCAAGGGGACGCGCTGTGTGCCGTGGAGCTGTCAGGGCTTCTTTGACACTTTTTTTGACACGTGTTGCCTCACACGTGTTGCCTCGCGGAACACGTGCGCCGCCTTCACTGCCCTCCCCTAGGAGGTGTCGATGCTTTTACAAGCGAACAAACGCCGCGCTGTACATACGCCATAGCCTGCAGGCGTTTGCTAAACACAAGAGGACGTGCTGTGTTCGTTCCTTGCCCCGTTCCTTTTCACACACCCTGTGTCCCCTTACCCGCCCCAGGGCGACGCGCTGTACGCCATAGGGCTGCAGGCGCTTCTCCACACACACCACACACCCACATGCTGTGTTCGTTGACCCCCAACCCCTACCACCTTACCCCCATCCCACCCAACCCCCTTGTACACACGCACACGTGCCCCCAGGGCGACGCGCTGTACGCCATGGAGCTGGCCCTGAGCCTGGAGAAGCTCAACTTCCAGAAGCTGCGCGCGCTGCACGCCGTGGCGGACGAGCACGGGGACGCCTCCATGGCGGACTTCGTGGAGGGCGACCTGCTGGCCGAGCAGGTGGGGAACAAATTACTAGTAACGCGAGTGAAACGGTAGTGGTGGTAGCAGCAGTAGTAGTAGAACGGTAAGAAAATTGCGACCCACTGTTGTATTGGTCCGCCTGCTGCTCCAGCTCCCACAGGTGGGGGGAGGGGGCGTGTGGGGCGGTGTGTGCTGACCTGGCCGTGGGTTGAATGGAGGGGGACCCGCTGGCAGAGCAGGCGGGGGCGCAAGGGGGGCGGGAGGAGTGGGGTGGGATGTCAGTAACGTTGGGAGGAACGACAGTGTTGGGTAGTGGGCAAATGGGCCTCAGGGGAAGGGGACCTGCTCGCTGGGGGCGGGGGGGATGGCACGTGCTCACCCGGGCGCGGACGTGCGTGGCGGAGAAGGTGTGCGGGACGGCATAAGGGGATAGGATGCGCAGGTGGGGGGAGGGGAGGAGATCTACTACGGCGCAGCTTGGGGGAGGGAGTAACTGCAGTGTGACAAAAGTGACCAGAAACAGTGGACTGCAGTACCTGCGACGAGCGATACGGGGTGAAGGAATCGAATGCCTGAAAAGTAGGGCGTCAGGAGCGAGAGGCACGGATATGAGGCAGCGCAGGAACGTGCCATGGGCTTTAGAGTGGCAGCTGGCGGCGGCAGGTGGCGCGCCGGCAGGCACATCGCACGGTAGCAAGAGGCCGTTTTGCGGCTAGACTGTACCGCTTGCGGGTCGGGCCTGAGCACACGTACGACGGCCACCTCTCTGCCAACCACCCAACCAACAACTGATCATGCATGGCTGCTCTCCGTCCCACACAGGTTGAGGCCGTCAAGAAGGTGTCGGAGTACGTGTCGCAGCTGCGCCGCGTGGGCAAGGGCCTGGGCGTGTACCAGTTCGACAAGCAGCTGGCGGCGGAGGTGGCGGCGGGCGGCGCGGCATAAGCGGGCACGGCGGGGTGTTGGAGGGGTGAGGCGCTGCCTGAGCTAGGCTGGCGCGTGGGGGTGGCGGTAGCGGCGGTGGTGGCGGGGATGGCGGCGTTTCCGGCACTCGGACGCGGGCCCGTGATCTGCGATGAGAAGCTCAACAGAAAGTGAGCGCATGGGTCGTGAAGGCCGGGGGTCCAGCTACACCTGCTACTCCCAGCCACCAGTCGATTGGGTACATGACGCTCGGGTGGTGCTGGTGGTCCGCTTGCGGTCTTGCTGTGGGTAAGCGTTGGCTGAGCGGAGGTCTGACTTGCGGGGGCGGTGACTCGCAAACGACCGGGTCTGGACACCTGTGGGCGCGCGTGTGATCTTTGACCCTGTGCCGCGTGGCCTGTGCTTGTGGCCGGGTGCTGTGCTGTGCGGCGCTGTGCCGTGCTATGCAGTGTGGCGCGGTGCTGTGAGACCCTTTTGCGTGCAGCTGTTGATGTGTTGCTTGGTGCGCGTCGTTGGTGTAGAAGGTCACCTTCTGGTGGCGGTGGCGTGTCATGTTGCACGTGGCGCGTGTGCGGCCCGTGCCTGCGTGCCTCCTTCCACCTCTTGTCGTGTTCGGTCTGCTCCCGCTGCGCTTGCTCAACATTGCGCGGGCGGCGGGCTACTAGGCGGCCGGTGAAGAGCTGTGTGCGCCGCAGGCAGGGCCGCATTGTGTCCTGGCGGCTTGGCGCGTTGCCTGCGGCTGCTTTGGCGGTGGCAGCATCCACACACGGTACGGTTCACAGCAACGATCTATTGCTCGGCGCCCGCGCAAGACGGCCTACCACGGGCGTTGCCAGGGCTGCTTGATAGACGTCATGTCGTACAACTTCGGATGTGCGCCCGCCTCTGCGGCCTGCAGCTTCGGTGCTTGCATCGCTGCCTCGTGTGGTCTTCGCGCGGGGCAGTCGCGGGGTGTGCGCGCCTTGTACTTTCGCGCCTTGTACATTCGGGTGCCGCCGGTGTGCTTGTTTGCAAGTTCAATTGCTCATAATTCATGTTGAGTGGCAAGATCCGTAGCAGTAGCACGTGCCAGGCAGTGGTGATGTGGTGTTGTTATGTGCCTCTGGGAACTTGGCGGCGCCGTACGTGAAGCAGGGCAGCACCTTCCCGCGGAGCATGTGCTCTGCGATGTGCACATCACAGGGCCCGGCTGCAAGTGCTGCGTCGCAAGCGGTCTGTAACATGGCGGCGCCTCCAAGAGCACACGTGCGCGAACTTTTGCACCTGTTACAGCAGGTGCCGGTCCTGCGTCCGGCCGGCCTTGTGCTGCCTGGTGCTGCCGACGCACGGCACCCGGACTCTGTCACACGGGGGTCAAGGTCTTTCAATGTACACCCTGGACATCATAAAACACACAGCATCACGTCACTTCTCCTCCAAGCTCCAACAGGTTGGGAACTTGCAACCCGTATGAGAGCAGGCAGGCAGAAGCAGCATACAGAACGTCAACACAATTGCGAATACCAGGTGATGCGTAATCAGCACCGCTACACAATGGCTACACAGTGGCTAGCGACCACGCTAGGCTTCCGTATTTTGGGTAACCTGCAGTAAGCCAGCAACTACCACGCTACCTCCGGCCTCATCCCGGGGCCCACACACAGGCAGGCGGCCGTACAGTAGCTCTGTAGAAGTAGCGTACTGTAGCTCGGTACAAAAAGCCTCTGTAGTCAGGGCCGCCTACCCTCCGAGATTCAGCTGAACGACGTTGTACGAAAGCACACTGCAGCTCTGTGACGATTGTTTATGTAGAATACCGTACGGCATCACGTGTAAGCACCTCGACAGTGTACGAGCAACCATCATATGTGCGGGTGTGGCGAACGGGTCGGCTAGACTCAACGTGCTCGAGCAAATGCACTTCAGCCCGTCCTGCGCCCGTGCTCAACCAGGCCGCTATTCCAGGAAAATGCTCAAACGATCCCAGCGTCTGGCGCGGCAACCTGCAACGCTCCTGCCTACTGTTAAAGCCTTACGCATTCCACAAAGTGCTCCGTTCAGCTGATCAGCTCCGTTTCTACGGGTGAAGCTGCCAACACCCCAACCATGCAGTACAGTGCAGCGGTGTACGACAAGGAGCATCCAGGTTCACAGGCTCTCTCATGAATATCGACTGTAGTACCTTGCCAACATAGCTTTGCCATGGCACCTTCCCTCCATACCTCACACCTCATACCTCACCCCCAGCTGCACCGCACGCAGCAGCTCGCCCTCACCCGCCGTCCTGCCGCCCCCCTCTGTTCCTGCCTCGACCGCAGCCAGTGCGCCCCGTCCGCCCCACCACCCCACGAGCAATGACCAAAAGCCACGCCCCACGCCCCACCACCGCCCCCCTTGGGGCGACTGTTGTGGCTCCACAAAAGCTTTGCTCCTCCGCTTGTGCGCCACAGCCGCCTGCTGCTGCTGCTGCCGCTTGGCCGCCGCCTGCAGCTTGCCGCTCGCAATGCGCTTCAGGCCACCGGCGTAGCCCCGGCCGCCGCCCCCTGCCACCGCCGGGGGATCCAGCAGCTGCCGACCGGCCCCCGTGCGCCCATGCGCACTCAGGGACTGCGTTGCATAGCGTAGGAGAGGCATACATCGTGTGTGCTACCAGACCGAAGCACTGTGAGCTGCCGTTCACACTCGCAAGCGACGGCCATGCGGTAATGCATGCAGCCCTGCAAGTACACGCACCTAGGGCACCTAGCTATCACCAAGTGGGACACAGAGGTAAGCAAGTAGGTTGCATCGTAAGCTACAAGCGCGCTTCTTGACACAGCCTTTGTGGTGATGATGCATGTGCGCGTGCAGCCGTGCACCCACAGCCCACACACCCACCTGTAGCTGCTCCTGCGCCCTGTCCGCCTCCCTCTGCCATCGGATGCGGCTGAGGGCCAGCAGACTAAGCAGCGCGCTGACCGTGTTGCCGGTGCTGCAGGGTGAGGATGGGGTATGATCCGGGCGGCATTGGATACGATCCAGTTCAAAAGGATTAGGGGTGGTGAAGGCGCAGGGAGGAACTCATCAAGGCGGAGGGGCCCATCAAGGCCACCGAATTGGTGCTGCTGTTGGTACGCAGCACGAGAGCCCAAGGCCCTAGAGCTGCAGCGGGTTTACGGACGGCGCCGCGCCGGTCAGCCCGTGGTCCCTGAAAGTCCCCTGCGCCCTCGCGGCCCGACGCCTACCTGAGCCCCGCCCACAGCCCCACCATGCCCATGCCTCCGTGAAAGCACAGCAGGTAGCCAAGCAGCACGCCGCACAGCCAAAAGCCTGGAACGGGGTTTAAGAACGCATGTCAACGAGTGTTGTAGATTGCACTTGGATGGGCCCGGCAAGGAGGACAGGTTCCTCCTGTGCGCACACAATATTGGCCACGCTGGTCGTACCCTGACTAAGCTAAGACACACGCACACCGAGCAACAACGTAGGTGCCCAAGCAGTATCGTCCCATGTATTAGAGCCAGGCTGAAACGCAGAGCCGCATCAGCCTTGTGCGCAGGGTCATGAAATCCTTACCCACGAAGCTGTACATCATGGTCCACGCCTGCTGCCCGCATCCGCGCATGACGCCCTGGCAGGAGCCTGTGAAGCCGTCCGAGACCTGCATGGGGTCAGACATGTCGTCAATTGAACGTACATGACCCGTGCCGCGATATGATCGTATGCGGCGAGCCACACTCACTTTGCGCGGGGGCAACCCGACTGCCAGCAAAGAACGGAACAGACAGTACAAGGCACGAAGGCAGGGTGGGAGAGGCGAGAGGCTCCACCGTGGGCAGCAGGGATGGTGTATGCACCAGCAAGGGGGGCACTGCCTGCCGGCACCTACCTACCACAAGCAGGCCGTGTCCCTGCAACCCACGCACCTGCAGCAATGCTCCCAACAGCGCGATGCGGGCCACCAGCTGCACCACCGCCGGGTCGTGGCTAAACAGCAGCCCCAGCTGCTGCCGGGTGCACAGGATGACCAGCCCCGTCAGTACCATGAAGCCAGCGCTCATGGCAACGGCCACATGCCCCGCGGCCCTTGCCCCCAGGGGCTGACCCGCGCCCAGCAGGTTCCCCACCCGGATGGCGCCCGCAGTGGCCAGTGCGAACGGGCCGGCCAGGTAGGTCAGGGTGAGGACGGACAGCAGGGCCGAGTGGGCAGCTATGGCTGTGGGCCCCACGGCCCCGGCCATGAGCGTGGCGACCTCGAAGGCCCCCGACTCGAAGGCGAGCGCAAGGCCCCCGGGGATGCCCAGGGAGAGGAAGCGGAGGAGCGCTGTGGGCTGGACGGAGGCCCTGAGGATATAGCGCCAGTAAAACGTTGCAACGGAGGCAGCTGGCAGAGAGCCTTCTGGTTGCTGCTGCTCGTGCTTGGCGAAACCGCCAAGCGTGATGGGGCCTGCATCACGGCGCCTGCTGGTCCCGTGTGCCCGCTGATCGGTGTTGCCACTGGTGTCACTGCTGCTGCTGCTGCTGCTGCTGCTGCCGCTGCTGGGGTATGGCGCGGCAAGGAGCGGGGAGGACGAGCAGCTGGCTGTACCGGCATGCTGTTCCACTTGCGGGCACTGCTGCTTTCCCCCGCGGATGGCACACGTGCCCGTCTTCGCGTGCGCTGCATTTGGCAATGGCTTGATGAGCATCCGTACAATGGGGTCATCATCGCTGGAGTTATCGCTGACGGCGCCATCGATCGCCGTGGCGCTGTCGTCGGTCCTCGAACCTGTCCCTGCGCACGCATCGCCGTTGCGCACGCTGCTGCTACTTCCCCTGTAGCTGCTGCTCCTGCTGCAGGCGCCTGACGGAGACGCCCACGACGCTGTCAGGCCTGCGGGCAGCGGCTCAGGACGGTACGGCCGAAACAGCCGGCTACGGCCCCAGGTCGCGGCACCGCCCACAACCCCGCACGCCGTCGTCGCCGCCGCCGTGCAGAATGCAGCGTCCACGAGTCCGTTCGCGCTGCCCTTAGGAGCGTCTGCAAAGAGAAGCGGTGCTGTGAGGCCGTTTGTAGTAATGGAGGTGGTGGTGGTGGTGGTGGTGGTGGTGGTGGTAGAGCTGGTGGTGCGCACAGCTGCACTGGCCATCAGCGGGTGTCGGCGCCTTTCGTCCACAGAGTACCTCCTCCTGGGGATGTGCTGCTGGTCGCCTGTTCGGCTGTGCTGATGGAGAGGCATGTTCTGCTGCACGCTGTGGCCGTTCACCAGCTGCTGCGTGAAGGATGCAGCCCAGGGCTTCAGGCGTGGAGGGGTGGTGAGGGCAAAGAGGCCAGGGGCGCAGGTGCGGGAGGAAGAACTCAACCCACAGCTGAACCAGCCGCCAGATACAGGGCATTGTCGAGTGTGCGGCCCATCCATGGACCGCCCCCTCGCGCCCGCTGCACGCTTTGCGGTCTCTCCAGCTGCTGTCCAACTCCCACGCTGCTGCAGCACCGCGTTCAGGTCCTCCGTGCGCAGGCGCAGGGTGCCTTGGCCTCCAGCCACGACCGACCCGGGCCGTCCAGCAGGTGGCGGCCCCTCCTTTCTGTAGCCTCCCAGTCCCCATTTGCATTGTACTAAAGCCACACAGGCCTCGTCTCCTGGACCCATCACCTCCACCTTGCCTGAGTTCAGCTGCTGGCAACCGCTTCCGCATCTGTTCTGCTGCGTACGGGCCTTGCTGCCGCCGCCGCCACCGCTGCTGTTGCTGGTACTGGATATGCTGTGCGCGTGCCACGCCGCCGCCGCCGCCAGCAGGCAGCACTGCAGCGCTCGTGAGCAGCTGGTGGCCAGCGGCGCGCCGGCGAAGCCCCAGCGGCCCACCAGCAGCGCGTTGAGTGCAATGTTGAGCAGGAAGGTCAGCACGGACACGCAGCTGGGCAGCATCATAGCATTCTGGACCTGGACGGGTACGGAGCGGAGGGCGGTGGGCGGAAGGGGATCATATAGGTACATAGTTAGCAAGCAGGCGCACAAGCGAACAACGTAACAGTGGCAAATGCTGCCTCTCTGAGGTGTACCGCTTCGCCGCCCAGGCGCCCTGCAACATGCCATCATGTGGCAAACTGCCGGAAGCCAGCACACGTGTCCGCTGCACAGCCACCATATGAGGGCCCAAGCTCCTACGCACTGACAAGCCCATGTGGTAGTGCAGCTGCCCTTCACTCATGGGTCATGGCACGCTATGCTGCTTGCTCGCCAACGCCGGTGCGCCAAACGAGGGCAGATGCCCAAGAGCCACGAGCTTACACGCACCTGCAGGTACTTGGTGAGCACCACGCCCCACATGAGGGGCCACAGCCCCGGGATGAGCCGCCAGCAGAACTGCCCCACCAGGGCTGCCGCGTGCGAGTCCTGGCCCAGCAGCCCGCACGCCAGCGCCTGCGCCAGCAGCAGGCCCGCCGCCGCTGGCACCACCAGGCAGGTGACCAGCACTGCCGCCGTAACACACACCACGGCCAGGGACCTGGTGTCACCTGCCCCCACCACGTGGCTACCCAGGGTGTCCAGCGCAGAGGTGAAGCCCAGTAGGAAGTCGCACATGAGGTTGGCGTAGGCGGTGCCTAGGGCGCCGGCGCCCAGCTCCGCCGTGCCCAGGTGGCCCAGGAACACCTGTTGGTGTGCGCCCATTGTAGGCACACTAGTTGCTTGTGTCTATTGCATACACCAGTATGCATGTCACCATACGGTGCTCACTACGCGCATAAGGACGTGTGCAAACACACGCCACGTGTGGCGCGTCCGGGTGCGCCGGGATGCAAGTAGCACGGTGGGGTTGCGGCGGCAGACCGGCAGTGCAGAGTCGGAAAATGGTTTTGTGTGAGGCAAGCATGACTGCGGCTATACCATACAAGGCACACGCGTGGTCGAACCGTAGGTGCAAAAGTGCTCAGCAAATAAGTGCGGCAACGCGCGTTCCTGCTGTATCAAGTTCATGTATGCGGTGCAACAAGTCCTCCGTCCAATGTACCGCAGCCTACGCACCTGGTCAGTGACACGCATTGCCTGTATCGGTGTCGGTGCGTTCGTGCAGCCGCCGTGTTGCATCGGCGTACCGGGCCGACAAGTGGTGGGAGGGGAAAAGGGATGCAAATGGAGGGACCGAAATGGCACGTGTCAGTCACCCCAAATACCGCGCTGCAACCTCATGCAGCGCTGTACGGTATCGCAATGCATGCATGCATTTCTGGCTGACTACCGTTCGGTATGGGATAGGTGATTCCTCCAGCGCGAAACTGCCAGTGCCTTATACATAACGCGCGCTGCCGTTCCCGCGCGTCAACGCTTCAACGCGCTTCAAGGGCCGAGCAATTGCCCATAAAACTTTCACTAAATATGGCGACGGCGTGGGCATGGAGCTTGAGGAATATTTTGGCTGCCGTGCTGCCCAAGTTCTTTCGTGGCTTGCCCCGTTTTGTTGTAAGGCCCATGCCCGTGGCCTGGTGCCATGCCTGCCGCATGAGTGTACGACAGGTAGGCCAGTCCTGCCCAGGGGGGTCGGTTGCCGCAGCCTCAGCCTCCAGCTGATCGATTTCCATGGCCTGTGCCATAGCTGCACCAGCTTTGGGAGGCAGGGAGGTGGTGGGGGGCAGGGAAGGGGCAGGGGAGGCCTCAGGGGACAGGGAAGGGGCATTTGGTATCCATGGCAGGAAAGTGCGCTACATAAGGGTATACAAACAATATTAAAACATATAATTTTACTCAAGAAGTACTGTCGTACGCCTGTACGGCGCGACAGGACAGCGGGGCAACGTGTGGGACAGGGGACGCAGGGTGCGCACGGCACTAAGGTGACCCACGGGACTGGCCTCACAAGGGCGAAACCTATGGCCAGCATAGGCGACACACGTTCGCCGAACGAAGCAGATCGCGTATACATCTGTACATCTGATCAGTGGTTGACAGTTACCCGTACAGTCGTACAGTCCGCCCTCACTGGAAGGCATAAGTCCAGGCGATTTTGGGAGGTGGGTGGGCGACCTAGCCGCAGCCGACGGTACCCTAGCGTGCTTTCTGGCTCGTTTTTGTGCTTGCCTATTGAAATTTTCAATCGCGCTTGAAGCAGGCGCTTCCTAGGTCACAAACGGACGTCTCGTACATGTTTACACGAATGGCCCTTCGCGTAGGTGTGAGAAAGTCACACTCGCGTCGCACTGTGCGTGTGCTGGTCGCATGCCGCTTCAGGGTGTTTCCATGGGTAGGCGACGGAGTCCTGCCTCCATTGTGCTAGGTGCTTTAGCCGCGGCGGCCCTGCAACCAGGGACACCCCTCCTGTATCGCTGTGCCGGCGGGGGTTCACTGCCGCTGTAGAAGCAAGTAACGATGCAGAGCGCTCCTATCTGGATTCCCACTACATGGCTGCGTGGAAGTTGGGGCCATGCCCTGGGATGCGGCTTGCAAATGCCAAGGTGCTTCCCTTTCCCCAAGGCCCGGTACCCTCCATGTTATACATTTATATGTTGGGTTTGCATTGTGATGTGTCCGTGGTCTGCTGCGCGGGCACCGTGTCGTACCGTTGGCCTGAGCCTTCAAGGGGCGCCCAGCGCTGGTGCTCGCCACTCCTACAGCACGCAATTTTAAACGCACGGCCATAGCTTACAAGCATGCACGCAAAAGTCCATTAAAGCATCGACATTGGAAGCCGTTCCCCCTGGGCTTGGATGCTACAGCTTCTTCTGTGTTGGCCACAGGCCCGTGCGGCGCGTGGGGTGCCCATGCCCGGAACGGCGCAGATATATGTCCCTTAGTGAGGGCCATCCTTCCGAATGGCCCAGTGCACAGCCTAGTCACTTTCTGCGCTTGCCGCGATTACCAATCATCACACAGTTAAGAAAGCCTCTAGAATAAGCTCTGCTGTACGCAATAACTCACAGGAACGCGTGTTTGGCCTTGCATGGTCCGGCACCGTTCGCGCGGTCGCGCTACCATCCCCTCAAACACGCCTATTACGATTGCCAATACAATTAGACGTATGATCGCATTGCGACAGCGGAAGTCTTACTTATGCAACCGGCTCGTGAGCATCGGAAGCGGCTAGCGCCCGAGGAAGGACGCCTGGAGGTCACGCAGCCTACAAGGTATGTTCCATATAGTATGCACAACAATCAAGTACATGAATACACAGGGCGAACGGCATGGGGTTACGGCCGCTGCCATGCGCACGTGCCGACAGCCCCCTTCACCCCGGGCCAGCCCCTGCGTGTCCCGTTACACCAAACAGCTTCCCCCCACGTCCCAATTAGCGCTCCTGCTTAGAGGGCCAGTCCCCCTTCTCGCGCAGTATGGCTGGCAGCGTCACAGTGTACAGCCGCCGCAGGGTGCTCTCCACCCACTCTGGGGTGATGAGCTCCTTGAATAGCCGCACCAGCTCGTCGTTGTACATCTTCACGTTGTCCTCTGCCCTGGTCGCCGGCACGTGCTTGTTGATGAAGTGCTGCAGCGGCTTCACCACCATGGCGTGGGACAGCTCGATCACCTGGTGCATGTCGGGCGCCAGGGCGGGTAGCATGGTGTGGTGCGAATCTGCCACACCCAGGCCCTCCCACTGGCCGTCCTTGCACTTGCTGTGGATGCTGGCGTTGTCCCACGAAAATATGATGTTGTTGGCACGCGGCTTGCCCTCACGCTCACGCCACGCCGCCTTCACCTTCTCCACCACCCCCCCGGAACTCCTCTGCTGTAGGGCCGCGCGCGGGAGCACCGGCCTTCGTCTGCAGCAGCGACAGGGGTGCAGGCAGGGCAGTGGCGGGCACACTGTGGGCGTCTTCAGTCAATGGGTGCACGCGTTCTACAGCGAGGAGCGCAATGGAGAGCCCTTGGCTGCAAAGCCGTCACGGGATGAGAAGCCTGTCCTGTGGCAGTTGCAGTGCAAGTGCTGGGTGTATAAGAGTCGTCACGCTGTCGCACAGAGCATCAGGGCATGGGAGGATGCAGCACGCCAGCAGGGAGAACGTGGTGGCGTGCCCCGGTGCTTTTTTGTGCCCCATCCATGACTTGGGCAGCAGTCGGCACATGGAGAGGGCGTATGCGGCATTGTGCTTCATGGCCATGGGCATGCCTGGACGGTGCACCATCGTGCTAGAGGCACAGCCCTTTGGGCAGCACATGCCATTCGACATGTGGCTGTGGGAGTGGGGCGTTTTGGTTGAGGTGGACGGTGAGCAGCATACGCAGTGTAGTTTCGGGAGCACAGCGGTACAGGAGCAGATGCTGATGGACGCTCGCAAAGACCAGGCAGCTATTGGCCACGGCTTGCACGTTGTGCGATTGCACCACGCGGACTGGCTGTCCTGGGCGCCGCTAGTGCGGGAGGTTGCATTGGCTGCGCGCAGTGGAGTGCCCCCGGCTGTTCACCGCTCTCCTGCATGGTGTTGCGCATCCCTAGAGCTTTGCCCCATCTGCGGCACTCGACCTCTGGATGCTTGGGCATGGGAAGAATTGTGTTGGGGGCGTGCTGCTTGTTGGCGACGGCGTGGGCATGGAGCTTGAGGAATATTTTGGCTGCCGTGCTGCCCAAGTTCTTTCGTGGCTTGCCCCGTTTTGTTGTAAGGCCCATGCCCGTGGCCTGGTGCCATGCCTGCCGCATGAGTGTACGACAGGTAGGCCAGTCCTGCCCAGGGGTCGGTTGCCGCAGCCTCAGCCTCCAGCTGATCGATTTCCATGGCCTGTGCCATAGCTGCACCAGCTTTGGGAGGCAGGGAGGTGGTGGGGGGCAGGGAAGGGGCAGGGGAGGCCTCAGGGGACAGGGAAGGGGCATTTGGTATCCATGGCAGGAAAGTGCGCTACATAAGGGTATACAAACAATATTAAAACATATAATTTTACTCAAGAAGTACTGTCGTACGCCTGTACGGCGCGACAGGACAGCGGGGCAACGTGTGGGACAGGGGACGCAGGGTGCGCACGGCACTAAGGTGACCCACGGGACTGGCCTCACAAGGGCGAAACCTATGGCCAGCATAGGCGACACACGTTCGCCGAACGAAGCAGATCGCGTATACATCTGTACATCTGATCAGTGGTTGACAGTTACCCGTACAGTCGTACAGTCCGCCCTCACTGGAAGGCATAAGTCCAGGCGATTTTGGGAGGTGGGTGGGCGACCTAGCCGCAGCCGACGGTACCCTAGCGTGCTTTCTGGCTCGTTTTTGTGCTTGCCTATTGAAATTTTCAATCGCGCTTGAAGCAGGCGCTTCCTAGGTCACAAACGGACGTCTCGTACATGTTTACACGAATGGCCCTTCGCGTAGGTGTGAGAAAGTCACACTCGCGTCGCACTGTGCGTGTGCTGGTCGCATGCCGCTTCAGGGTGTTTCCATGGGTAGGCGACGGAGTCCTGCCTCCATTGTGCTAGGTGCTTTAGCCGCGGCGGCCCTGCAACCAGGGACACCCTCCTGTATCGCTGTGCCGGCGGGGGTTCACTGCCGCTGTAGAAGCAAGTAACGATGCAGAGCGCTCCTATCTGGATTCCCACTACATGGCTGCGTGGAAGTTGGGGCCATGCCCTGGGATGCGGCTTGCAAATGCCAAGGTGCTTCCCTTTCCCCAAGGCCCGGTACCCTCCATGTTATACATTTATATGTTGGGTTTGCATTGTGATGTGTCCGTGGTCTGCTGCGCGGGCACCGTGTCGTACCGTTGGCCTGAGCCTTCAAGGGGCGCCCAGCGCTGGTGCTCGCCACTCCTACAGCACGCAATTTTAAACGCACGGCCATAGCTTACAAGCATGCACGCAAAAGTCCATTAAAGCATCGACATTGGAAGCCGTTCCCCCTGGGCTTGGATGCTACAGCTTCTTCTGTGTTGGCCACAGGCCCGTGCGGCGCGTGGGGTGCCCATGCCCGGAACGGCGCAGATATATGTCCCTTAGTGAGGGCCATCCTTCCGAATGGCCCAGTGCACAGCCTAGTCACTTTCTGCGCTTGCCGCGATTACCAATCATCACACAGTTAAGAAAGCCTCTAGAATAAGCTCTGCTGTACGCAATAACTCACAGGAACGCGTGTTTGGCCTTGCATGGTCCGGCACCGTTCGCGCGGTCGCGCTACCATCCCCTCAAACACGCCTATTACGATTGCCAATACAATTAGACGTATGATCGCATTGCGACAGCGGAAGTCTTACTTATGCAACCGGCTCGTGAGCATCGGAAGCGGCTAGCGCCCGAGGAAGGACGCCTGGAGGTCACGCAGCCTACAAGGTATGTTCCATATAGTATGCACAACAATCAAGTACATGAATACACAGGGCGAACGGCATGGGGTTACGGCCGCTGCCATGCGCACGTGCCGACAGCCCCCTTCACCCCGGGCCAGCCCCTGCGTGTCCCGTTACACCAAACAGCTTCCCCCCACGTCCCAATTAGCGCTCCTGCTTAGAGGGCCAGTCCCCCTTCTCGCGCAGTATGGCTGGCAGCGTCACAGTGTACAGCCGCCGCAGGGTGCTCTCCACCCACTCTGGGGTGATGAGCTCCTTGAATAGCCGCACCAGCTCGTCGTTGTACATCTTCACGTTGTCCTCTGCCCTGGTCGCCGGCACGTGCTTGTTGATGAAGTGCTGCAGCGGCTTCACCACCATGGCGTGGGACAGCTCGATCACCTGGTGCATGTCGGGCGCCAGGGCGGGTAGCATGGTGTGGTGCGAATCTGCCACACCCAGGCCCTCCCACTGGCCGTCCTTGCACTTGCTGTGGATGCTGGCGTTGTCCCACGAAAATATGATGTTGTTGGCACGCGGCTTGCCCTCACGCTCACGCCACGCCGCCTTCACCTTCTCCACCACCCCCCGGAACTCCTCTGCTGTAGGGCCGCGCGCGGGAGCACCGGCCTTCGTCTGCAGCAGCGACAGGGGTGCAGGCAGGGCAGTGGCGGGCACACTGTGGGCGTCTTCAGTCAATGGGTGCACGCGTTCTACAGCGAGGAGCGCAATGGAGAGCCCTTGGCTGCAAAGCCGTCACGGGATGAGAAGCCTGTCCTGTGGCAGTTGCAGTGCAAGTGCTGGGTGTATAAGAGTCGTCACGCTGTCGCACAGAGCATCAGGGCATGGGAGGATGCAGCACGCCAGCAGGGAGAACGTGGTGGCGTGCCCCGGTGCTTTTTGTGCCCCATCCATGACTTGGGCAGCAGTCGGCACATGGAGAGGGCGTATGCGGCATTGTGCTTCATGGCCATGGGCATGCCTGGACGGTGCACCATCGTGCTAGAGGCACAGCCCTTTGGGCAGCACATGCCATTCGACATGTGGCTGTGGGAGTGGGGCGTTTTGGTTGAGGTGGACGGTGAGCAGCATACGCAGTGTAGTTTCGGGAGCACAGCGGTACAGGAGCAGATGCTGATGGACGCTCGCAAAGACCAGGCAGCTATTGGCCACGGCTTGCACGTTGTGCGATTGCACCACGCGGACTGGCTGTCCTGGGCGCCGCTAGTGCGGGAGGTTGCATTGGCTGCGCGCAGTGGAGTGCCCCGGCTGTTCACCGCTCTCCTGCATGGTGTTGCGCATCCCTAGAGCTTTGCCCCATCTGCGGCACTCGACCTCTGGATGCTTGGGCATGGGAAGAATTGTGTTGGGGGCGTGCTGCTTGTTGGCGACGGCGTGGGCATGGAGCTTGAGGAATATTTTGGCTGCCGTGCTGCCCAAGTTCTTTCGTGGCTTGCCCCGTTTTGTTGTAAGGCCCATGCCCGTGGCCTGGTGCCATGCCTGCCGCATGAGTGTACGACAGGTAGGCCAGTCCTGCCCAGGGGGGGTCGGTTGCCGCAGCCTCAGCCTCCAGCTGATCGATTTCCATGGCCTGTGCCATAGCTGCACCAGCTTTGGGAGGCAGGGAGGTGGGGGGGGGCAGGGAAGGGGCAGGGGAGGCCTCAGGGGACAGGGAAGGGGCATTTGGTATCCATGGCAGGAAAGTGCGCTACATAAGGGTATACAAACAATATTAAAACATATAATTTTACTCAAGAAGTACTGTCGTACGCCTGTACGGCGCGACAGGACAGCGGGGCAACGTGTGGGACAGGGGACGCAGGGTGCGCACGGCACTAAGGTGACCCACGGGACTGGCCTCACAAGGGCGAAACCTATGGCCAGCATAGGCGACACACGTTCGCCGAACGAAGCAGATCGCGTATACATCTGTACATCTGATCAGTGGTTGACAGTTACCCGTACAGTCGTACAGTCCGCCCTCACTGGAAGGCATAAGTCCAGGCGATTTTGGGAGGTGGGTGGGCGACCTAGCCGCAGCCGACGGTACCCTAGCGTGCTTTCTGGCTCGTTTTGTGCTTGCCTATTGAAATTTTCAATCGCGCTTGAAGCAGGCGCTTCCTAGGTCACAAACGGACGTCTCGTACATGTTTACACGAATGGCCCTTCGCGTAGGTGTGAGAAAGTCACACTCGCGTCGCACTGTGCGTGTGCTGGTCGCATGCCGCTTCAGGGTGTTTCCATGGGTAGGCGACGGAGTCCTGCCTCCATTGTGCTAGGTGCTTTAGCCGCGGCGGCCCTGCAACCAGGGACACCCCTCCTGTATCGCTGTGCCGGCGGGGTTCACTGCCGCTGTAGAAGCAAGTAACGATGCAGAGCGCTCCTATCTGGATTCCCACTACATGGCTGCGTGGAAGTTGGGGCCATGCCCTGGGATGCGGCTTGCAAATGCCAAGGTGCTTCCCTTTCCCCAAGGCCCGGTACCCTCCATGTTATACATTTATATGTTGGGTTTGCATTGTGATGTGTCCGTGGTCTGCTGCGCGGGCACCGTGTCGTACCGTTGGCCTGAGCCTTCAAGGGGCGCCCAGCGCTGGTGCTCGCCACTCCTACAGCACGCAATTTTAAACGCACGGCCATAGCTTACAAGCATGCACGCAAAAGTCCATTAAAGCATCGACATTGGAAGCCGTTCCCCCTGGGCTTGGATGCTACAGCTTCTTCTGTGTTGGCCACAGGCCCGTGCGGCGCGTGGGGTGCCCATGCCCGGAACGGCGCAGATATATGTCCCTTAGTGAGGGCCATCCTTCCGAATGGCCCAGTGCACAGCCTAGTCACTTTCTGCGCTTGCCGCGATTACCAATCATCACACAGTTAAGAAAGCCTCTAGAATAAGCTCTGCTGTACGCAATAACTCACAGGAACGCGTGTTTGGCCTTGCATGGTCCGGCACCGTTCGCGCGGTCGCGCTACCATCCCCTCAAACACGCCTATTACGATTGCCAATACAATTAGACGTATGATCGCATTGCGACAGCGGAAGTCTTACTTATGCAACCGGCTCGTGAGCATCGGAAGCGGCTAGCGCCCGAGGAAGGACGCCTGGAGGTCACGCAGCCTACAAGGTATGTTCCATATAGTATGCACAACAATCAAGTACATGAATACACAGGGCGAACGGCATGGGGTTACGGCCGCTGCCATGCGCACGTGCCGACAGCCCCCTTCACCCCGGGCCAGCCCCTGCGTGTCCCGTTACACCAAACAGCTTCCCCCCACGTCCCAATTAGCGCTCCTGCTTAGAGGGCCAGTCCCCCTTCTCGCGCAGTATGGCTGGCAGCGTCACAGTGTACAGCCGCCGCAGGGTGCTCTCCACCCACTCTGGGGTGATGAGCTCCTTGAATAGCCGCACCAGCTCGTCGTTGTACATCTTCACGTTGTCCTCTGCCCTGGTCGCCGGCACGTGCTTGTTGATGAAGTGCTGCAGCGGCTTCACCACCATGGCGTGGGACAGCTCGATCACCTGGTGCATGTCGGGCGCCAGGGCGGGTAGCATGGTGTGGTGCGAATCTGCCACACCCAGGCCCTCCCACTGGCCGTCCTTGCACTTGCTGTGGATGCTGGCGTTGTCCCACGAAAATATGATGTTGTTGGCACGCGGCTTGCCCTCACGCTCACGCCACGCCGCCTTCACCTTCTCCACCACCCCCCGGAACTCCTCTGCTGTAGGGCGCGCGGAGCACCGGCCTTCGTCTGCAGCAGCGACAGGGGTGCAGGCAGGGCAGTGGCGGGCACACTGTGGGCGTCTTCAGTCAATGGGTGCACGCGTTCTACAGCGAGGAGCGCAATGGAGAGCCCTTGGCTGCAAAGCCGTCACGGGATGAAGCCTGTCCTGTGGCAGTTGCAGTGCAAGTGCTGGGTGTATAAGAGTCGTCACGCTGTCGCACAGAGCATCAGGGCATGGGAGGATGCAGCACGCCAGCAGGGAGAACGTGGTGGCGTGCCCCGGTGCTTTTTGTGCCCCATCCATGACTTGGGCAGCAGTCGGCACATGGAGAGGGCGTATGCGGCATTGTGCTTCATGGCCATGGGCATGCCTGGACGGTGCACCATCGTGCTAGAGGCACAGCCCTTTGGGCAGCACATGCCATTCGACATGTGGCTGTGGGAGTGGGGCGTTTTGGTTGAGGTGGACGGTGAGCAGCATACGCAGTGTAGTTTCGGGAGCACAGCGGTACAGGAGCAGATGCTGATGGACGCTCGCAAAGACCAGGCAGCTATTGGCCACGGCTTGCACGTTGTGCGATTGCACCACGCGGACTGGCTGTCCTGGGCGCCGCTAGTGCGGGAGGTTGCATTGGCTGCGCGCAGTGGAGTGCCCCCGGCTGTTCACCGCTCTCCTGCATGGTGTTGCGCATCCCTAGAGCTTTGCCCCATCTGCGGCACTCGACCTCTGGATGCTTGGGCATGGGAAGAATTGTGTTGGGGGCGTGCTGCTTGTTGGCGACGGCGTGGGCATGGAGCTTGAGGAATATTTTGGCTGCCGTGCTGCCCAAGTTCTTTCGTGGCTTGCCCGTTTTGTTGTAAGGCCCATGCCCGTGGCCTGGTGCCATGCCTGCCGCATGAGTGTACGACAGGTAGGCCAGTCCTGCCCAGGGGGGTCGGTTGCCGCAGCCTCAGCCTCCAGCTGATCGATTTCCATGGCCTGTGCCATAGCTGCACCAGCTTTGGGAGGCAGGGAGGTGGTGGGGGCCGGGGAAGGGGCAGGGGAGGCCTCAGGGGACAGGGAAGGGGCATTTGGTATCCATGGCAGGAAAGTGCGCTACATAAGGGTATACAAACAATATTAAAACATATAATTTTACTCAAGAAGTACTGTCGTACGCCTGTACGGCGCGACAGGACAGCGGGGCAACGTGTGGGACAGGGGACGCAGGGTGCGCACGGCACTAAGGTGACCCACGGGACTGGCCTCACAAGGGCGAAACCTATGGCCAGCATAGGCGACACACGTTCGCCGAACGAAGCAGATCGCGTATACATCTGTACATCTGATCAGTGGTTGACAGTTACCCGTACAGTCGTACAGTCCGCCCTCACTGGAAGGCATAAGTCCAGGCGATTTTGGGAGGTGGGTGGGCGACCTAGCCGCAGCCGACGGTACCCTAGCGTGCTTTCTGGCTCGTTTTGTGCTTGCCTATTGAAATTTTCAATCGCGCTTGAAGCAGGCGCTTCCTAGGTCACAAACGGACGTCTCGTACATGTTTACACGAATGGAAAGTCACACTCGCGTCGCACTGTGCGTGTGCTGGTCGCATGCCGCTTCAGGGTGTTTCCATGGGTAGGCGACGGAGTCCTGCCTCCATTGTGCTAGGTGCTTTAGCCGCGGCGGCCTGCAACCAGGGACACCCCTCCTGTATCGCTGTGCCGGCGGGGGTTCACTGCCGCTGTAGAAGCAAGTAACGATGCAGAGCGCTCCTATCTGGATTCCCACTACATGGCTGCGTGGAAGTTGGGGCCATGCCCTGGGATGCGGCTTGCAAATGCCAAGGTGCTTCCCTTTCCCCAAGGCCCGGTACCCTCCATGTTATACATTTATATGTTGGGTTTGCATTGTGATGTGTCCGTGGTCTGCTGCGCGGGCACCGTGTCGTACCGTTGGCCTGAGCCTTCAAGGGGCGCCCAGCGCTGGTGCTCGCCACTCCTACAGCACGCAATTTTAAACGCACGGCCATAGCTTACAAGCATGCACGCAAAAGTCCATTAAAGCATCGACATTGGAAGCCGTTCCCCCTGGGCTTGGATGCTACAGCTTCTTCTGTGTTGGCCACAGGCCCGTGCGGCGCGTGGGGTGCCCATGCCCGGAACGGCGCAGATATATGTCCCTTAGTGCTAGACGGCCCGTTGCAGTAACCTCGGCGCGGCTCATTGGACCTTGCGCCTAGCGGGTCTGATCGATTCAGTTGACGACAACGATGGCTCCACGGTTGTAAGTGCAAGCGGGAGTGGCTGAAAGGCAGGGGGAGCGAGGGGCATTTCCGCTGGCTAGTTCGTTGAGTTCGCCGTCAGTAGGTGCCTTGAGGGCACGCAGTAACCCTATGGTGAAGAACATGTACTCATTGTCTACGTGGACAATGCCCGCAAAGGCCTGGCTTGAGTTCAGGCCGTTCACCAAGACGAACGAAGCAAGCGTGTCAGACAGTATTGATAAGGACCAGGCCCCCATACTACCCGTAGGTCCCGTACCGTGGTGCAGCTTCTACATATGAAGCTGGCTTGTATCTGGCTCGCGCTCGTCAGGTGCAGCAATGCAGCAAGGTTTCACAGAGCTGGAAGTTCTCACCAGCAAGTTCTCCCACGGTTTTCAGCTGCAAGGCTGAGAGCAGGCATGACGCCAAGTGAGCAAACGCTTTCACTTGTGCATGCACCGAATGAATCTGGGCTGGTGCTTGTGCCTCGACCGTACGCCAATGTACCGCGGCGGGTACGACAGCGAAGGGGTAAATGCGTCGTGCAGCAATCCTTTGACCTATCACGCAAACTACTTGCTTGGTATGAGAAGCAACACGAGCACACAGCTTGCGACCACGCGCTCGACGTATGCCCCTGGCCAAACTGCCAAACTGGATTGAGGAATTGCTTTTATACAGCATTCTCCTTAACATGCCAAAGTGTGCACGTTCGGCTGTATGCCGCACTGTTAGGGGTCTTAGCTTAGTCCCGCTCCAGCCTCGGGAGTTTACCCCCACCGTTCAAATGTCACACACGGACACTGGCCTTGCATCCTGTGCCGTGCTTCATGCCATACCGTCCTGCTCACGCAGCAGCATGCCCTGATGAGCCGTTAACATTCTGCATCCTCGCTCAGGTCTCTTCAAGACCCCGGTCGCCACGTGTCCGGCTTGAAGTTCTCCCCGCGCGCGCCGCCCTCCGCCGTGCCGCCCGGGGGCTGTTGCTGCTGCTGGGCCCCAGATGGGCCCGAGCCTCCTGTAGCCGTGTATAAAAAGCGTTCTTTAGCTGCATACAAAAGGTGCGTTGCTTGGTCTCCTAAAGGGGCCCCCGTGCGGCCGAGCTGCCGTACACCCCACGCACCCAGATGCAAACAGGTACCAAGTCGCAGTTGATGCGCACACGCCTACCGAGGCCCACATACGTGCACCTGCACCTGCTTTGTACACGTACCTGCCCCGGCAGCCGGCCCCGCCGCTTTCCCCGAGCCCATCTGCTGCAGGAAGCGCGACATGTCCGGCTGAGCGCCCGCGTGCTGGTCCTGGGGAGGGAGGACAAAGAGCGGGAGAGAGGGGCAAGCGTAAGGAATAACGTAGGCGGCAGGGTGCACTGCGTGGAGCTAGCGGTAGGTGCGCAAAGCTCGAAGTGCCGCGTGCGGTGTTGCCAGCTAGGGAGCAGGCCATCAGAAATAAAAATCAGAAGCGCTGCGCCACGACTCCCGCGGCAGCCCTGGGCGCATCATGCTGTTGGCCGTTGTACCCTTCAATCCAGGACGCAACTTCTTGCGCCATTACAGCAGCCCCTCCGCGCGGGACGCTGCCCCAGCGCGGGTTCCCAGGCGGCCGCTGAGCAGGAGGGCAAAATAAGAAGTAAGTAACTACCGTCCGCCGTGCCGCCTGCCCACCTGGCCCGCAGCCGTGGTGTACCGTAAACGTTAGGACACCAACCACCATCCCTGAGTCGGAGTAACGCCAGGGCCTTGCCGGATGCCATTCCAAGCCACACCAACGGCCATCCTTGGAACTGAGTATAGGTAGCTTGCCCGTTTGCAAACACAAAGTACTCACAGACGTGCCCACGGTCTGCTGCCGCAGCCGCCGCAGCCGCTCCGCCTCCTCCACTGCCGCTACGCGGGCCTTGTAGGCGGCGGTCTTGGCCGCGTTCCTGTGGCACACATGGCAGGTCACTGTGTAAGCGAGGCGCGGGTGGGGGGCTATGCAAGGCACTGCGTCACCGGCGTGCACTGATCCACGGTGTGCGTTGGCGCCCTGCGGGACTTCATAGGAGGCCTTTTGCTACCGCCCAAAGGCACGGCACAGCTTGCAGCGCAGTTGTGTGCCTCCCGTCACCAGCTGCAATCCGCTGACCGAAATGGAACTTGGCGAGTCCTCGCTTTCCAAAAAGACCAGGCGATGCAACTCCCTTACTCAAGCAACAGCTTTCAGGCGCCTGCGCGCGGTGAGCGTCGCATGTAACACCAGGGACCATGCGCACTCACTGCTGCAGCCGGATATGTCAACCACTACACCCAGACCAAGTTCCGTTCGGCGACGGCATGTCTTGGATTCAGACTGGTAGCACCTCACTGCTGCAGCTCCTGTGGGACCAGGGACCAGGTGCACTCACTGCTGCAGCTCCTCGTCGGAGGGCGGCTCCTCACGCAGCTTCCTAAGCCACATGCGCCACTCAGCAGGGATATCCTGAACGGCGTGGCGAGGAGTGCACCAGACACCAGCTGCAGGTGGGCCACTGCTTTTAGGATGCGTGGGTAGCCAGCAAGGACGAGTTGCATTCACGTGGCACCGGGACCGGAGGAGCACAGCTGCCCCTCCACCCCGCCCTTCCTGCCTTCGTTGCCCCGCCCCTGGGGTCCGGCACGTGCCACTACCGTACACAGGCACGCTCAGGCTGCTGAGGAGCAAATCAGACAACATACGGCTCCTGTAACGACTGAACTTCATATCTCACAACACTCAACCATCCTCTAGTGGGCCATTGTGCAGGGCCGGGGGGGACCAAGCAGCCCCAAGGGCTGCTGGCAATACCGGTAGCGACCCTTAAGGGGCCCGCCTCCGCCCCCAAAACCTCTCCATGCAGCTGCCAGCTCCCCTCCACCGAGTTCGTCCAGCTGTATCCACCCGAACGACCACTAGTGCAGCAACTGAACTGCCGTGACCGGGCCACCCAGCCTTGACGAGGGCGAGCCGTTAGCCCACGTGCCGCCACGCGACATGGAGGCCCTCCCTCCCCGCTCCGCCGCACCTTGGGGTCGTAGAACATGTGCTCTGCTGACCATTGCACCTCCCGCCGCTCCGTTCGTGAGTCGCCGTAGCCCTCGTGCCATCTGTAGTGAACGGGGGCCGGGGCATGGTCTCCTTGTGGTGCATTGCTTGCCCTCAAGGCGTCAAGGGAGGACATGGTAGTGTGGGCGTGTGGCGTGGTCAATTTTCCAGCTCGTTCGCCGCGATTATGGCCATAGATGGCGCCTCACGCTTACTGCTTTTGCTTTACGGCGTGTATACGCAACAAGCGCGCGAGATACTTTGAGACATCCGGGAGTCAGAACAAGACACGGTGGCTCTTGATCAACGCAAAAGCTCAGTACCACTCTCCAGTAAACAAAATGTTACTGACCTGAAGTATACGTTGCCCATAGCATCCTTTCCAACCACCTCCTTTCCCATCGCCCAGTCCATAACTTTGCCAAGGGCTCGCCGCACGGGCCCGTAGGCTGGCGGCCGTCCAGTCATGTTATGTTAGGGAGTGATCAATTCTCTCTCCACAGCTGCTGAGGTTGGCGAAGTGGGCTATGATGACCAGGGATGTTGCAATGGACAACGGACTACAGTGAAAAGCTGTTCCCCGGTGGTCTGTGGCGTACTGACAGTGTATCGTATAAAGGTGTACAAACATTTGGCGTCATGCGCACGCCTGAAACCGTGCATGTGGGGGCATGGGCATGGGGGTGAGGGAGAGACGTACAGCGCTTGCCAAGACCATGACATGCCCGATGAGTATTTCTAGACTGCTGCAGGCTGCGGTTTGGTGCCTGTCGCAAGCTAAAACATGTAGCCATGCTTAGCCTGCGCACAGCCCAGACGAAGCCAAGCCGGCGCTGCAGCCCTGCCGCACCTGCGCACGTGCCGGAACACGATGCATACAGCTGGGCATTACACCAGTCAACGGCACGCGTATCTTCAATGAGAGCCAAGACGAGACTTGGAGTCTTTGCGCGACTACGTGCACGCACCCCCTGGTGGAACCAATGCCGTGTTGCCGGCTCGTGCGTCGAAAGCGGGCTGTATTCCCAGACCAACCACCAAAACCGCTTCTACGGTGACAACATTGGCGCATTCCACCAGCCTGCATCACCTGTCATAATACAATACATGCGTTGCGCATACAAAGCTTTACATTTTTTAAGGGTTCCCGATTGGCCTTACGCCCGAAGTATGACCGCGCAAGTAGACGAGGGGCTTCTTTCGCTCGCCCATGACAACTACGTTGATCTCATACCTGCTATCGGGTACGATGCAGCTTATAGGGCAGCCCGCTTGGCAACCAGTGGCGCAAGCCGCTTCACGATAAAAATATCCCTTCCATCGGGCTCCAGGTTCGCCATCGGGTGGTTGCTGTTGCGCTTCATCTTCTACAGTGCAATCCGAAGATATTGGAGGACACATCCTGCCGGTGTGAAGGACCACGGGTGTGTCTGTGTTCCGACTCGCTACATGTTGATGGTTCCAGCACGCGCTCTAACCTTCACGCCATCCGCAATCGTCCCAGGTTGCAAGAGAAGGTGTTGGAAGAGGGATACGCTATTATAGGAGCCACGGTGAGTCGCTGGATGCCGCCTTTCGTCGACAAGCGAAGCACGTCAGCTGTGTCGTTGTGTTGGCGCCGCGCGTCTCATCCAGCTGCCAGCACCTGCCCGACACCTGGGCCCACCCACTCACTACCTCGACTCTCCCTGACTTGACCTCATTGCAGGTGGGCGTGACGGTGGGATTCTTCGCCTACCAAACCACGTGAGTATGTTCGGAATGCCGTTATGGGATACTGCAAGAACGCACGTGTCCGCGCCAAGTCCGCCAATACAGTTCCGACACCTCCCTGCCCTCCGCCCAGCGTCAAAATCCCTCGTCTCAGCTCAAGACGCGTTTTTTCAGGTCTCACTCTATGCCCCAAGGCGACTAGCGTGCCAGTTGACCTGGGTCCGACAACTCCCGTGTGCGTTGATGTCCCCCTTCCCTCAGCGCCCCCAGGCCTCATGGCCACGTGTATGGCTGCCCATCTCTGCCGCCCGAACCTCTGACTGAACCTTTCACTTTCCTACGAACACAGGGCGGTGGTTGAGGGCCATGGCAGCTGTGGCCTATCAGGCACGGCGGACTGCTTCCGCGGATGGCCCGGCTCGGCGGGGTCTCGCCACCCCGCGGTCGCCCTCTTCTACAACGTGGAGCTGGGCTGGTACCTGCACTACCTCATAAAACACGAGCTGGGTGGGTTGAATGCCACTTGCGCAGCCTTACAAAGAGCAATGCCTCATCAAGATAAGCTATGTGCAGTGCTTGGCTGGGTCTTGCAGTGCGTCGACCGGGATGAGTTTTGTGTGGCACCACACCACTAGGGGAGACCCGGGGCTGCACTACTACTCCTCAACGCCAGCAATTACCATGGCTGTGCCGTACCCATAATTCAATCCTATCCGCTCCGTGCTCTCCGCCTCTGTCCTCCACGCCTGCGTGCAGGCATGGGCATGCAGGACAACCTGCAGATGCACCTGCACCACGCCTCCACCATCACCCTGCTGCTGGTCTCCTTCCTGCTCAACCTGCACAGGGCAGGTAGGTTGGTTGGGTGTCCTTCCAGTGGACAAAGCTGCAACACGTGGAAGGGTCCTACCTGGTCCTACGGCTTCTCTACCGTGCTTGTGTATTGCAATCGGCATAGCTGTTCAGGTGCATCGGCTAGGCGTATGCCCCATGGGCACCCTGGGTTGCTCCCTGCGCACCTTTTTGGGCTTCCATCCGCTGTTGCCTGTGCGTTTGCGCGCCCTTCCCCAGGCGTGCTGGTGCTGGTCCTGCTCAACCTGACCAACCCCTTCCTGCACGTAGCCAAGGTGCTGCACTACATGGACCAGTGAGTGGGGGACGGGGCTCAGACCTCTGGCATCCCTCGTGCTGCCGGTGCTGATGCCAAGTGTTAGGAGGAGCAGAGCACGGCAAGATTGCTACCGTCCCTACATTACGAGTACCGGTATGCATCAGCAACTAGCCACGTGAACAATATGCAAGATTACAGTCATCCGGTAGGGCTGGCGGGGTGAGATCACGTGTCAACTGCCAGCGTGGTCACGTGCTGCTCGTCTGACGATTTCAGTCGCTACAGCCGCAAGTTTCCCATGATCCCATTCCTACATGCAGCACCTCACCCGCTTGCGCTAGGCTGTGCCTTTGGAACAACAACGACCTGTCCGTTGTGGCTGACCACGATGCCTCTGCCCACATGCTTCCGTTCGCCCGCGCAGCCCCCTGGATAAGCTTGCCTTCCTTACATTCGCCATCAGCTTTTTCCTGTCGCGCATCGTGGGCTACCCCCTGCTACTGCTCAGAGCGTAAGCCCTGCTCGAGAGTCGTTGCGCAGTGTGGGGGCTGCAAGGAAAAGCTGGCACCATGCCTGCTGTGGAGCGGGCCAGCAGTTGCGCATGAAAGCACCAAGGGAGTCGTCAGTCAAGCTGCTAGGGTACCTGGCGAGCTACAGGCCGCTTTGCCTGCCGCTGGAGAAATTACCTTTGTCCTTCGACTGCTACCCTTCTGGGCTCACTGCGGGTGCCACCTTCCTGCCGCTCCTGCCTCACGCCACAGGACGCTGCTCCAGAGCTACGTCGCGTGCCCCTCCTTCCTGGGCCCCCACCTGCCGGTGTACCTGGTCACAAATGCGCTGCTGCTGGTGCTGCAGGTCATGCAGGTGCAGTGGTTCATGGGCATCATCAGGTGAGGGGGACCATATACGGGGGTTATGGGGCCGGGCGGGGGGCGGGAGACGGGGTGATGCAGGGACGAGCTCGGCCGTCTGGCAGAGGTGCGAACTCTTTATTGTCAGTCAGCAGGGAGTGGGCATCAGAGTTTGGCGGGCGAGAGGGCGGGGATGCAGGGACGCACTGAAAGCTGACGCGCTGCAAGCTGGAGCAGCTACTGCGCCAACGCCACCTACAGCAAAGCGTTGGGGACGCGCATGCAGAGGCACCGATTAGAAGGGCCTCCTGGCCCCGTTGCCCTATTGGAAACATCAGCACCACCTCATCTGTCGTACGCGCAAACCCAGTAACTCCAATGTCGAACTTGTATTGGCCCCCTCAATGCCCCCTCCTCGCCCTTGTTTGTTTGTTTGTTTGTTTGTTTCTTACATGATAGGCTCCGGAACCCAGCATGTAAGGACCCGTATACGAGCCAGGGGCTCCAGGGTCATCGCAAAGACACAAGACACGCAACCGGATAAACTGTAGCCAGGTGTCTGACCGTTCACCGCGAGAACGGCACACAAGCGTGACGTGCAGACCAAATTTGCTCTAGCAACACCGCGAGTTTTGCTTGGTCGGTACACAACAGAACATCACGCATGCTACCGCTCAGATCCAGACCGCTGCAATGCCGCAGACTCTCGTACGCTGTGCAACGCATGAGCACGTGCTCTTCATCTTCTACAGCTCCAGTCTGACACACAGGACAGACCCGCTCTTCTCTTGGGACCCCATTGCTACGGTTAGCGGCAAGTGGCCAGCAGCCCAAGCGAAAACGCATCAACTTCTTGTGCAAATGAACCGGGATGAACACTTTGATGTGCGGCAACCATACAGCCTTGCCTTGCTCATGCGACAAGCCACACCAATGCTTGTAACGGCACATCTTCACACCTGGTTGCTTCCCGTCTGAGGGGAAGGCATCCGGCACAGCTTGCAAGCGCTCATGCGACCATGCCACCAGGAGCTTGTCACGGAACGCTGACAATATTCTAGACACAGGCAAGGGTCGGCTTGCTAACCAGCGAGCTTTGTCTGCTGATTGCCTAACCCCACGTGGCAAATCCTTCCAAACATCAACACCTAGTGCAGCCGAAAACCGCAAGAGCTTTGCTGCCCAGCCATCTTCCCAACCATCCAAAGCAAGCGCAATCTCGTCACGCAGTACATCATGCGCCAAAGCTCCCGCCTGACGAATTATCCTGTTCCAAAAACCACAAACCTGCGATGCCCAGTAGAAGTGTAAGGGTAACTGAGACAGCTCCGCAAACAACAGCCTATGTAGGACGGTGCGCACCACACACTGTGCGCATATATGTGATCTGTAGCTTGACCGCCTGATCACTCAGGCAGTACTCAAACCAGCTCTCTGCCAAATTGCACCTATCACGCCTGCGTGGTGGCGATCCTCCACGCATCATTTCGTCCAAAGCGTCCACACCCCAGATCTCACACCCGTAAGACAAAATAGGCCTAACCTGGCCATCAAAACACCGAACCATATGTCCGGAGCCCAAAGCCGCTGCTTGCGCAGCTTGCCCATGAGCCCAAACATAGCATTCCTTCCGAAGCCGTCAGCTGCTTACGACACGATACAAAAGGCATCCCAGGGCCGTACACAATCCCCAGGTATCTAGCAGAACTAACAAGCGGGACCGGCTGTCCGGCAGCATGAGGGTGCTGCACTCAGACTCCGCTGGTGCAGCCACTCGCTCACTAGCAGCAAACACCATACACTCACACACTTTTGACATTCGCCTTCATGCCAAAAGCCCTGCAGAAACAATCTACTGCGTCAAGCAGCACGCGCATACGTGCCGTACTCGTGGCCACAAGGCTCAGATCGTCAGCATAGAACAGCAACGACACACGCTCCCCGCCAATCGTAGGTGAGTCACGCAGATGCACCCTGTGCGGCCTGGATGTGCTGTCGTTTGCGTCGATCAAATCGGCTAGACCTTCGATGAAAAGCCAAACAACTCGGTGCTCAGCGGACACCCCTGCTTAACCCCTTGCTGAGACTCAAAAGGCTCCCCTACGCACCCATTCACCTTCACGGCCATGACCACCTTGTCATAAGCACGCATCAGAGCGTCTAGCAACCGGCCGTGAAAACCCCTTTCCTGCAAGCGCAACCACAAATGCTCCCTAGGTACCTTATCAAAAGCCTTCTCAAAGTCGATCTGTACCACAACCAGGGTGGCGCCCCCGGCCTGCTATGCTTCGCCACCAAATGTCGCTTGACCAACAAGTGGTGTACCGTGCCAAAACCGTGCCTGAAACCAGCCTGAGCCTTATGCCTGAGCTTGTGTTGCTCCCCAGCCTTCGCCATACGCCGTAGCAGCACGCTAGCATAGCATTTGGCAAGAGCACCCCGACAGCAATGCCACGGTAGTTGCCACAATCCGTTTCATCGCCCTTCCTCTTGTACACAGGAGACACGACTGTTGTAGTAAACTGCTCCGGGAAATCCCCAGTCAGAAAAATGTGGTTGAACAACGCATGAAGCAACGGTGCCAGGCAGTAGACATGGCCCCTCACAACACCCCCTGAGTCCACAAGGTCCCGCCGCGCATATTTGTAGCACTCACCCGGAACCTTTTCACGACCAACCGCTTTACCGTTGGGCAACGCAGCAATAGCAATACGAACTTCTTCTAGCGTGATCTCCTCCTCCATGACCCCAGCCAGATCAGCCCTTCGCTTCAACACAGCATGAGACTGCCGCCACCAGTCAAGAACCCCGCCCTCCTGTACTGGTCCAATAGCGTTGATACGGTTGAGGGCCCGGCAGGCCTCCTCCGTGCTCAGCACCCCCGAACCCGCGTTCAGCAAAGCCTTAAAGTGCTCCCTCCACCGACCAGCATCATCAATGGGGCAGCGCCCACCAGCAACATGCTCCCCACCTAACTTGCTCCATAACAGCCTTGCCCCCTTGCATCCCCAGACTCTTACGCCAGGCTGTGGCAGGCAGCAGCGAGGGGTTCAAGAAGGAGGGCGAGGCGCACGACTACGCCAAGATCATACCCAAGGGGGATGTGGGGGAAGCCTTGGCTTCAGCAGAGCTCCTGGGCGCCGAAACAGAACGGAAAAGCAAAGAGCAGTAGTGCGTCGTGGTTCCTTAAGCCGCAATTAGTCACTGTGGGTGGCCTAGCGTGGCCGTGTCATGGCAGGGTGCCTGCCATGGAACCGGGCACGTGGGGCGGATGGGGGCGTGCGGGTGCCCTGCGCCTGGCCCCGATGGTCCCCAGACATGGAGACCAGCGCCCCAGAGTCTACGCCAAGATCAAGCCTAAGGGGGGCGAGTCAAGCCCCAGCCGGGGCGGGTCAAGCCCCGGCTTCCCTTGACGATTCCCCTGCGGCACAGAAGAGTACGGAACAGTAGTGCAATCGTTGCACCGGCCTCGCATGCCCTAGGGTGGCACGTGGACGACACGGAGGAGGCAGCATGTTCCCGCGGCTGGAGTGGGTGCACGCTCTTGGTGTGTAGCACGGGGCCAAGGATTTCGACTGCGGTGGAGGGCAGGCGAAGCCCGCAGGCGAAGGCAGTAGCAACGACAGCGTAGTGATCCGGCACAGGCAAGAGGCCGGTAGTGTAGCGTGAGAGCCGAACATGATGGCTGTAGCAGTGTGAGCGTTGCACAGTGGGGCTGCTGACGGGGGCCCTAGGCGCGCGTGATTGATATTTGGCATGTCGGTTGTTGCATTGGTTGATGCGCTTGTTCGTTAAGGGTGCGGTACTGTGCACAGGTATGGTGCACACCAGGGGAGCTCCCCTGGTGCACACCTTGCGCCATGACAGCCTTGCTTCAGGTTTCACCATGCTTCACCTTAATTAACTGGTGTAGTGCGTTGCCCTTCCTGCTTTGTTTGCTGCATACATGCATGTAAGTGCTGAGATCCAGCTTTGTAGTTGTAGCATATTCCAGTGTGTAGGGCGCATCCATGCGTACGGCACGTGCAGACGTGCTGGTGCGCTGCAGTGTGTCTTTTACTGGCGTTGCGGGTTTGCCAGCCAGCGTTTCGGGTTTGCCGCTTTCGTGGTCTAACGTTTAACACGGCGCGGTCGCCATGGCTGTGAGTGCACATGCCGCTGGAGTGTGATAGATACTAAAATGGGCTAGCAGGGCGTACTTCGTTGTGATCCCATTCGGCATCACAACCACGTATGTAAGAGAGCGGGAGCGCTGTCGCAAGTGCACGGCAGTCAGTACATTGGGCAGACAAAATGCCGTATGAGAAAAGCTGCAGTCACAGGAGCTCCAAACCAGCTCTGAACAAGGGAGTCTCCCCTGGTCACCTGGCTCTGCCAGCATCCTTGACCGCGAGCAGGACGGGCATGCCCATTCGCCATGCCCAAATGCCTGACAATGGATAGTACAGTTCAATTGTGGAGAGGACATGGGCGGCAGCGGGTAGCCCGCTGCCATCTGGCCGTACAGCTGGGGAGGTGAGGGTCCTGCATACTGCGGCAGGGGGCTCCCCTGTCCGGTTTCAGTGCAAGAGCTCGTCCCGGGCCGTAAACAAGGTGCCTCAGTGCCGTATGTACTGGGTCGTGCCACCCTCTGCCTCTTACAATGTAGGGTCTCTTGACAGTGACGTTCAACACCTTGCCGGCAATAAGTCCGCGTCAGATGCAGCTTCATACCTCAGCGATTCGCCTGCCAAGTGCTTGACAGCGAGCCCTCTGTTAGCAAAATGTTAACGTACATGCTTCTTTTCCTCTTGTTGCAATTACGGGCTGGCTACGGGGCCTCTGACACCATTCGGCTGGTGACGGGCTTGACGCCCCGGGGACAAAGTTCAGGTAGGCGACCTTGTTCAGAAGGCTTCAATTACAGTGACACGGGAACTTCCAACGACAGCGCACGAGTCCTTCTTCCTGCCCTACCCCATGTCAGCACGTCATGCCGCTGTCGTGTGGCTTTGGCGTTTGCCGGCGGCCTGTGGGAAAATTGCCTTCTGCTTAAAAAAAGATATGTACACAAGCTAGTAGCACAGGCAGCTTTGTTATTAGTTCTCGGGCAGCCCTGCCTGGCACGTGCGGGCCGGCACGGCCAAGCTGTAGCCCACCGCAGCGTGCGCCAGGCCAGCTTCCTGAACGAGGAACGCCTATATGTGCTAATGCTGTCCAGCAATGGTGATTCAGATCATGTCATAGCGTCCCCGAAGCCGCCTTTCCAGACCGTCCACACTGACACTTACGAGTTCAATCAAAAACACAAAAGCCCCCGCAGCCGACACAGCCAGCTTTCTTATTCAGCTTAGTATATCAGCATTGCAGCGCGGGTGCCTGCGATCTCCACAGCTGATCTGCATCTCGACACCTGCTTGGCGCACCCTGTCAACCTGCTTGTATGTTTTCTTGCTTGCTTGTTACTGCTGAAGGCTTATTTGCCTACTCCCGCACCGCATCCACAAAACACAAAAGCCCCCGACTTCACGCCTCCCTCCACGGCGTCCTTGCTCCCCACCGATAGTGTACGGCGGCACTCGCGACATAGCCATCAGCTCGCAGTACCGCGACAACTGGAACAACCGCAACGGACTGACGTACTGGTACGGCTCAACCGCCGAGGCGGCTGGCGGAGACTCCACCTTCACCCTCACCGACATTCTTCCGGACTACAAAATGCGCACCCTCATTCGCTTCGAGGGGCTGCACAACATGGTACCCAGGGGCGCAGCCATCACCTCGGCAACCCTTACCCTGTCCTTTTACAACTGGGGCGGCGACACCACCACCGAAGCTGTAGAGGTGCAGGCCTGCTTCATGGGCGTGCCGTGGAACTACGCACAGGGCAGCGAGCCCAGGTACGGCCTGGTCGCATAGCACGGAGTATATATTAAGTAGTGTGGCACGAAAGCATGAGGTCAATGCACCTGTGGGCTGGCCGCAATGCCTGTGCTTGCGGCTGTTTCAGGCAGCAAACAAGAAACGTAAGGTGGTCGAGGCCTGCGGCCAGCACGCAAGGCGTGCAGTGGTGTCGTACCATATACATTGCATGAGGAGGCGGTGCCTGCACACTGCCCGAGCCCACGTTTCCTGTGACCCTGATGCTGCTGGCGCGTGCAGCTATTCCTCGACGGGTTGGCGCTACTCGCGGTGGGACGGGACTACGAGCGTGCCGTGGACTGCGGACGGCGGCTGGGAGGACTGTTCCAAGCAGGTGGGACCGCTGCCGCAGCCGAGGGCAGGGCGGCGTGCAGTGCGGGGGTGCGAGTGTATTGACCTATTGTTTTGTGGGACCAGGGATTGGCGCTGTGATAATGTGGTCGTATATTTGGCCTTGTGCATGCTCCGGCAACAGGGTTTGTGGTGGGTTGCGGTGCGCGAAGGGGCAGGCGGGACTTGCAGTTGCTGCTGCGGCTTTTAAAAAACTTGAAGACTGTGCCTTTGGCACGTGCGCAGGTCTCCATCTCTTTCGTCGTGCTGCCCAACGGTCTGTACGGTAAGCCCTGGGGCCGCGCCGTCAATCGTGCATGCTCCACGCTGCGTTTAGGCGGGTGTTTCGCTGCCGAGGGACGGCCATATTTTCTGCAGGACCGTCCATGTTGAGGGTACTGCAGCATAAATTAATACACGACGCTGCGTTCCGCGGCCGGCTCGCTCGTGTTGCAGGTTTCGTGACCAAGAGCGTTGCACTGGACCGGGGGATGGTGGCCACGTGGCTGGCCAACGACGGGGCCACCAACTACGGCTTGCTGATCAGGTACGCGTGCCGCTTGGGGAAGCAACTGCATACAAGCAGCATTCATTGTACGATTGCTTTGGCCTTTTGCACAACAACATGATGTCTCGAGGCGCAGCAACACGATGAGCTGCCGCTGCTCGGTGCTGAGCTGTGAGTACGTTCTCCCTGCCCCAGGGCCACCAACGGCACGCTGTCGTACATCACCAGCGGCTGGCGCAACGACACGCTGCACCGCCCCGCGCTGTCCGTCTCCTACTCGACCGACTCCCAACCGCCCGCCGTGTCGTACCCCGCGTCGTACACTGACGTGCCGCGCACGTGGTGGGTAGGCAGCTTCGCCTAGCTCTCAGCATGCAAGACAGTACCAGTTCTGTACGAATTTGGTCATGAGCAATGCCCCCAGAGCAGCCTGCGGCGTGCCCTGTTCTCCAGGCTGGTAACCGCGCGGTGTTCATCCGGTGCTGTTGTAGCGCCTCTTCCGCTCGTTCCGTCTAGGTGTGCACCATGGCCGCAAGCTTTCCACCCGTCATGGCTGTACGGTATGTGCGGCAGGTGGGTTGACGCTGCTCGCGGCAACGACGAGGCCGGCAGCGGCTGGGCAGAGGACCCCCTGCGATCCCCGGCCAAGGCCGTGTTCGAGGCGCAGCCGGGAGACGTCATCAACCTGCGGTCCGGCGTGTACCCAGGTGGGGAGTGAACGGCAACATTCAGGCAGATGTACGTATCCATTTGTCAGCATTCATATACCAGCGGTCGGGCGTGTACCCAGGTGGGGCGGGAGGGCGAGCAGCTGCACGTGAACCACTCGCTGGCCGCTGTAGCGGCGGCTGCGATGCCCTTCAAGTATGACGTAACACAGTGGCCTGGGGGCTGGGGTACACTACTGCAGGTGCCGCAGCGCGGCATGCGCAAGGCCCGCCCCCACACAGGCCTTAGCTCAAGCCGTGCTGCAGCACCCATGGCCCTTCACCCCCATAAGCCACGCCCTGCCCGGCCTCTACAACCAGCCTGCCTGTTTGGCGATGCCTTCCCCTAATACCGCTCCTGCCATGCTCCAGGCTCCATCTGCAGGCACCAGCCTTTCCGTGTTTCCCTGACGCCTTACACGGTTTCCTCCCGTTTCCTCCCGTTTCCTCCCGTTTCCTCCCGTTTCCTCCTGTTCCTCCTGTTCCTCCCGTTTCCTCCTGTTCCTCCCGTTTCCTCCTGTTCCTCCCGTTTCCTCCCGTTTCACGCGGTTTCCTCCCGTTTCACGCGTACCCCAGGCTCCATCGACATCGTGCGGCCCCGCATAACGCTGCAGTCCGCCCCCGGCGAGTGGGCCACTATCGCCTCCCCGCTGGGGGACCCGGTCAACGCGGTCAACGTGCTCACGCTGCGGCCGGGAGCGGACGGGGGCGTGATACAGAGCCTGGAGATCGTGGGCGGCTTCTACTACGGAATAATGTTCTTCACCAGGTGTGCTGTGCTGACACGCATACCGATGCACGTGTGCTGGGCCGGGGAAAGGTTGTAGGTGCGCGGGCACATGATGGTCAGCTGTGGTATTCCTGTCCACTGTAGGTCTTTCGGACGTGCCCCTTCCCGCCCTCAACAAGGCTGTGCAGAGAAATTATCACATATGCTAGCCTGCTTGTACAACTGCAGCCGTACAAAGCTTGCCATACAATTCGACTTGCCCTTTGCGCAAACAGCCGCTGATAGCCTGTGTCCCTGGCCCGCGTGCCCGCAGCTGGGAGAACTACTACACGACGCAGGAGCGGGTGACGCTGGGCATCGCACCCTGTAACTGGCTCATTCAAAACGTCAGGTGGGAGGCCACAACACTGATGGATAGAATCCAGGTGCCGCGCACATGCAGGTACCTGTATGTGTGGCCACAGATGGCGCAGATGGCCAGGCGTCTGTTGTAAGCCATCTGCTGCATGCATGGACTGGAAACTCAACTGCTCTGAAGTATCATGCGTTGTACCGGTGTGGCACACCGTTGTGATGACTTTGCTTGCTGTGTGCGCGCTGTACTGGTACGGCAGATATTTGCAATTACTCTACATGTTTGGTGGCAACTTGCATTTGTGGCAGGATCCACGACACGGGTGGCAGCGCCATTAAACTGGTCATGCGCGCCTTCAATAACACCTTCGCCAACCTGGAGATATACAACGCAGGCGCGCGGCTGCGCGTGCACGGGCACGGCATCGAGGCTGTACACTCATACGGCACCACCGTACGCGACTGCTACATCCACGACGTGCCGGCGGCGGGCGTGCACCTGGCGGGCGGCACTTCGCACTCAGTCATCGAGGTAGGGCTTGAGCAGCCGGAACAATGTCCACGCCTGGTACAGAGGTTCCATGGCACCGCGCCATCCATGCTATGTACCTATCACAAATCATTGTTCAATCAGCTGGGAAGGCGCTGCGCTCCAGGCTCATTTGCTCTCCATGAGACACACATGGCCATATGATTCATACCGGTACTAACGCCCTCCTGACCTCCCTCTTCTCCGCATACCGGTTCTTGGCGGTGTGGCGCTGTGGCCCCCAGCGCAACTACATCACGCGTACGACGTTTGGCGTCAACGTGGGCTTCGCCACCGACTGGGAGTACATGGACCCCATCAACAACCCGCAGCTGTACGAGTCAATCAACGTGCGTTTTACGTAACCTGTGCTGTGCAAGCCCTGGTATGTAAGCAACGCTCTGTCAGCAGCCTCTTATGGCCAGGACTTTATCTCCTCGTTGTTGGTCACACTCAACCGTCATGCTGCCTGTTGCAAACCTCGTGCGCGAATCCGCCATTAACCCCAAGCCCTTAACCCACAACCTCCAGGCTACCCTCCGTAACAACATCATCGCCTCCGCATCCATGGCCGGAGTCAACGTGTGGGCCGCACGGGACACAGTCATAGCCCACAACACCTTTTGGCAGGACCAGGAGATGGGCCAATCCACCATCACAGTCGCACAATACATCCACGACGACGCACCGCAAGGCCCGCTGGCTACCTCCAGCTCCGCGCTCGCGCTGTGGGGGAACGTTCTCGTCCGCTCGCCAACCGCCCGGCCCGGCCCCATCGTACAAATCCGCGAGAACGGCCTGGATCCCAACAGCCCCTTAGTCATGTCATACAATGTGTACTACGACATGGCCGGGGCCGTCGTGCTGGAAGACGAGCGGGCAGGCTTGGGCTTTGCCGGGAACGTACAGAGCTGGGCGGCGCACTGTACGGGCGATCTCCGTAACGCCCAGTGTACGGGCAGTGTGGAGGGTGATCCTCGGCTTGACGGCTCGTTCGCCCCACTAGCCTGCAGCAGCAACGTACGTGGCCGTGTGCCGTCTACGGTTAGCACCAGCACCAGCTTTGGCAGCTTCACGCCTGGAGCCGTACTCGCCTCCAACGACTTCCATGGCCGTACACGTACCGGCTCCCAGTACGACACCGGTGCCGTACAGTCCAGCGCCAGCGGCGCCACCAAGGCGATGCCGCCTGTACCGCCCGCCGTTGCGGGCAAGCCCGTTTTCACAGGGGCCGGGTTGCCGCCGGTGTATGACAAGACCTGGCCGTTCTACTGGTGAGTGCAGGATACCCTAGAATCGAGCCATGCTCTCGTGTGAGCATGCAAATCCCGTTTGCAGTGTTTTGCCGTCACTGTGTGTTCCAAGCACCCTTGACGCTGAAATTCACCACATCAGGTGGCGCGGCCGCGCGTGCCGCGACCTGCGGGTTGACTCCCAGTCCGGAAACGATAACCAGGTGGGTTACTGAATCGGTACGGAGTGCATGCCGATCTAACGTATCGAACACTTATTGGGAAAGCTCTCGACAGAGAAGCGTCGGCACGCACACGCATCCCTGGACTCCGCCTGGCTCACGGTTCTGTCAACTGACAGCACGAACGTCTCTTTTACGCAGGATTGCAACTACGAGTCCAACTACGCCTCCCCGTTCCGTACCCTGGCCGCCGCCATCCGCTGCGCCCACGCCTGCGACCGCGTCCTCCTGCGCGGCGGCCAGCAGCACAACGGACCCGCGGGTCTGTTCCAGCCCAACATAACCGTCACAACCGACCCCGCCGACCTAACCGCCGGCCGCCGCGCCACCGTACGGTGCAACAACGCGGGTGACACGCCGTGCATCCGTACAGGCGAGGGGCTGTACGGCGGAGCGGCGAGCATCACCCTGCAGGTAAAGACCGAGGGGGCACGGTGGCGATTGTACGTAAGCTGACGAAGCACAGCACGTCGCCTCAGGCTCGACCAAGGGCTCGACCAACACGCAATCTGACCATTTTACGCAAGCGTTTCATGCTCCATCGCTTCGGTGGCGTTACCGTTGTTGCAGTTCTCATGCCCCGGTCATTTTCACCACCTTCGCACACAAAGGATCACGTGTCTAACGGTACCGGTACGTATCTCCGCCTGCTTTGCACCCTACCCGCCCACAGGACTTTGATGTGGCCATGTCGGGCAGCGGCTCCTCCGCCTGCGTATTCTTCAACGAGGGCGCCGGCAGCGGCGGCAGTGCCTACTGGGACTATTACGTGGCCGCCTCGGGGCAGCAGGCCACGGCGCGCAAGTACAGCCTGCTGGCGGTGAGGGCTCGCTCGGTTGGGTCAAGGCCGGGCGGGTGCAGAGAGCGCCTGTGCAGGTCCGGCTGATTGCACTGGTGTGTGCCTCTCAAGCCTTGAGCCAGATGAGCTTCTATGCAGCTTTGGAGCTGGAGCTGCCGTGTGCGAACGCCGGAGCTGATATCAAGTTGTGTGCCAGTATGACCGCTTCCCTGCGGACATCCTCCTTTGCGTCGCCTCCCCACCCTGTCGGTCTGTTGTGCAGCGACCATTACTTGGAGCGCTGCGGCTCACCGGATTTGGGTGCCAATCGATTCCTGCCTTCGCACACACTGCTCCTGTCCCCCCACTGCAGCGCCTGGGGCTCTCCGGCTGCACCTCTCACGGCGTCAAGCTGAGCACCTTCGTGCGCGGTGTGGTCATGGAGGGCCTCACCATCACCAACGTACGGCACACGGGCATCGAGGTGCGGCCCGTGGGCTACACACGAGCTCCCAGTCGCAGCCTGGCATGCTGCTGCCTGTAGCTACCGACCCTGCACCCTCAGCCAGACTAATGGTTCATGCACCCTCAGCCAGACTAATGGTTCATTCATGCGCCTCAGTGCCAAGCTTTGGTGGTGGGGGGGGTGGTACAGCACCCCGACCGGAAGGGGTCCCCTGTACATAACCAAACCAAACTTATCACCCATTTGGTCCCCTAGGTCCGCGGCGGCGGCGACCTGGTCATTCGCGGCTGCAGCATCAGCGGCACAGGGGACGCCGGCATACGCATGGGGGGCGGGGCGCACAACCTGCTGATCGAAAACAACGTGCTCAGGTGGGTAAGATGTGCTGTGTGCCGCGCTGAGCCTTCGTGGATGGCACCTGGTCGCATACGAGCTGCCACCGTGCCTTTAGCCTTGTTGCGTACGGTAGAAACACCCTTGCCATGCACAGACGATGCGCCAAGTTGTTAGTTGCATGACCACCGCCTCGCCCGAGCGTACCTGCTGCCACTACCTGCCTGCCGCTTTCACCTGTGTCTTTGCCTTCCCCTCCCCAACATGTTTTCATTGCACTTCCTGCAACGTAATGGTCAACGCAGGGACATCGGTGAGCGGGCCATCTTGCTAGGCTCCGACATCACCGAAGTAGCATACATGGACGTGGACTGGGCCCGGCGGCTGGGCGGCTCCCCGCCACGCCCGACTGGCACGACGTGGCGAGCGCCGTCGTACGGAACAACCTGGTGGTGGGCGCAGCGGGCGCGGGCGTTGCGCTGTACGGCGCGCGTGACGTGATGGTGGTGCACAACACGCTGCTCCAAGTCGCCAGCGTGATGCAGGTGCGGGGTCGCAATGCACCTCTGTCCAGGCTAGTCCGTAGCTTGTTCCACGTGGCAGCTGCAAGAGCCGTAGGGCCCAAGGAAAATGGTAAAACGTAGCGGAAAACATGTGCGGCAATGATGTACGCGTGCGCAAACAGGTACGAGGTGAAGCGGCGCCAGTAGCAGATGGGCAAATTCGGTGTGAGGACCGCACTGCGGTGTAGGACGCCGCAGCATGTTAGCGGTTCCACGTAATCCAACGGCCCTCAGCACGAGGCTGATTGGCAATCGACCGCATCCGCCTCACACCTGCCTGTATGGGGCGCTGGCGCCGATGCACTCCGTGCTTTGGACAATCCTGACCTAAACATGATTACGCGCGCCCACAATCACCCCCTCCCGCCAGTCCGGTGTGCTGCTCAACGTCAGCCCCAAGCAGCTGTCCCCCACCACCGAGGTCGGTCCCCCGAACGTCAATGTCACCTTCGCCAACAACATCGTCACCCTAGCGCCCCCCGGAGGCGCCACCGGGTCCGGCCCGCGCACCCTCATGGTGGAGGCACGGCTCCTGACCGCCACGCTGCCCACCAAGGCCCTGCCGTACAACCTGCCCGCCGGCACGTGTACGGCACGCCGCCTCTCTGCCGCCACCGAGGCACAGGACGAGGACGGGAATCAACTCCAGCAGCAAGGGCCCCGGCTTGCGCAGCGTTCCGCATGGCAACGTCGCCAAGCCATGATGCAGCAACAGCAGCACGCGGACCAACGTGTGGAGGGCCCTCGCAGGCAGCTGCAGCAGTCGGGCGGCTCTTTCGTGTGGAACTTTGTCAACGCGCCAGGCGAACAGGGCCGCAACGCGGACGGCTCCTGCCCCCTCTTCCCTGACTCGCACCCATGGCACATGGACGTACGGCAGCTGCCGGTGGACCCCCGCTCCGAGACCATCAAGCGACACATCGGCGGCGGCAACGTGCGCGCCGACTGGGGCGGCGGTGAGCTGGTCAACGGTCAACGCGTGCTGTACGGCATACCCTTCATCACCGTTGACTCGGCGCGTGGCACGTCCATGGTGCAGGTGTGTGCTAGAGTAGTCCTCAGTACCCGCATCGTCATGGTCCGCACATCCGGTTACAATTTAGCAAGTCAACGGCCAGTGCTAGGGAATGCTCCAAGCGCTTTGCCAGCGCTGTGCTGTTTCTGCTTGCTGCACACGGGCTCCAAGCGGCGTGTAGCCGGCGCCTACCCAACGACCGTCACCCCCCATGCTCACTCCTGCATTACTCGCCGGCCCCCGTCTGCCCAGGTGACCATCGGCCCCGACGGCTACGAAGACGAGTCTGACCTGTCGCCAAACGCCTTCCCCATCCCGCCCTCCGCCCCCATCGAGGGAGCCTACCCCGGCTGCCCTGCTGACTACTGCGACGGCGACCGACACGTCATCGTGCTGGACAACGCCACGTGCATGCTGTACGAGGCGTACCGCAGGTACGTCCCCCGCATGCTCGTACGGACAGATGCCAGGGTACGGGAGCGGCTGGTCGCTTCAGGGCGCTCCAACACCCTCTCCACGCGCACGGCAAAGGCGGAACACAAGCCAATCCTAATCCTACGCAACCATTGCTCAGCTTAGGCAGCAACACAATCGCATTGAGCCCAGAGTGCAAGCACTTTCACTCCCTGCCATTCCCAGACCTTGCTCTCTTTGCGCACTCCCGTGCGACCCCTCGCCACCTTCCCGCAGCTTCCCTCCCAGCCCCGGCCGCCCCCGCTGGCAGGTGGACCAGGTGTCGCGCTTCAACCTGTCGCGCAACGCCATGACGCGGCCGCTGGGGTGGACCTCGGCGGACGCAGCGGGCTTGGCCATCCTGCCCGGGCTGGTCAAGTACGACGAGGTACGACACTGTACGGCTACAGTACGATAAACTAACCTGTCTCACAATGACTATGAGGTGTACTTCACTTTGCTCCTGGTGTACTGCCCCGGGCAAATGCGCACCCGCACTGCCAGGCGTGCCATGCAACGCCACCTCTCCCTGCACGTTCGCCTGTTCCTCATCCAGCGTAACGCAACCCGTTCACATCCGCGTCGCTGCTTCTCTCCCCGCCCCCCAACCCACCCACCCTCGTCCTCGTTCCTTTGCCGCGCTGTGGCTACCCCTACACCCTCGCACCCCACACCCGTGCCCCTGCAGGCTGGCCGTTTCCGGTTAGTTAGTTACTTTGCCTCTCCACGGTTACCCTCGCTTGCCGCCATGCAGGTGGTGCGCAAGGGCCGCATCGACCACGCGCTGCGCTTCACAGGCCCCAACTCGTGGGCCGCCTACGCCTTCCCCGCCTCCCACTACGCGCCCCAGGGCGACCGCAGCCCCGACGGCCCCTGGATGGGCATGCGCGTGCGCCTGCGCCCTGACTACGACTGCGGGCAGCTGCGCGCGGCACGTGTCTTCTGCGTGGCGCTGCAGACGTACGGTGGCATCTTCGCTGACAACGGCAGCCCCTGGTTCTTCACAGGTGCGTGGGCGAGTAAACGTGTTGTCGGTGATGGGGTATTGCAGCTGTTGCACGGGGGCATGGGGGCATGCAAGTTTGAAAGCTGCACGACAGCGCACTTGTGTGTAATATCAATGTTCGCTGCAGCGGGTGCACGCACTCGACGGCCTGTGGTGCAGTGGCTTACGTGGCGTGATGGGCTGGGGAAGCGGAGTGCCGGCGTTGGCCATGCGTACGTGTGCACGGATGTGCAGGGCATCCGGCATCTGGCGCTCAGCGCTCACACGATGCTGGCTGGTCCCGCCATCTACTCCCCAGGCGAGGCGCATCCGGGATGGGACGCCGTATTGGACGAGATCAGTGACATTCGCCGCATCCCCTCCTCCATGATTGACGTGCTGGTCAACGGCTGCCTGTGTATTAACTCGGGCTGCACCCGGGTCCAGTGCACCGGTGGCGGCAGCACCGGCGGCGGTGGTGGTGATAATGGTGGTGGAGGCGGCGGTGGCAGCGGCGGCGGCGGTGACGACGGGGGAGTAGTGGTGAACCCCGAGGATCTGGCGTCGTACCCGGCGGTGGAGCGGTGGTCAGACATACACTTTGCCAACAACCTGTACTACACTTCTGCGCCTGGTGTGGCTGGGCGTTACGTTGACCGCCGCATCGTCGTGCAAGGGTCGAGGGCGGCTGTTGCGTACGACGGTGCAATCAACGGTTGGCGGGGCTACACCAGCGGGGACGGCGGCAGCCGCGAGGCTGATCCAAGCCTCGACGCAGCCAGTTCGTACGCGCCTCGGGCCTGCAGCCCGGCAGTTGGTGCTGTACCCGTACACCCTGCGGCCCCAACGGACATGTACGGCAAGCCCAGGGGCGGTGGCATGACGGACGCTGGCGCCGTGCTGTCGAGTGGCAGCTGCAGCGGCGGCGGTGGCGGCGGCAGTGGCGGCGGTGGTACCACACAGCCATCCCCATCTCCCTCGCCCTCGCCGTCGCCGTCGCCTAAGCCCAAGCCGCCCAAGAAGGCCAAACAGCCCAAGGCGCCTGCGCCGAAAAAGCCTAAAAAGCCCAAGAATAAGAATGCGGGGCGTTTGTCTTAGGCGCGACGATCGTGCTGCGCATGCGTATGGCTTAGGGCCACCAACACCGAGCGAAAGAGAGCGCTGTGCCGCGTGCGATGTACAGAATGTGGGAACGTAATTGAGGCACTACAGCAAGGTTTGGCATTAGGAAGAAGGCACGCCATGATGCTTGTACACACGATCACCTCAACCACGGGTGACGCTCACTGCTGCTCGCATCAGATTGCGGTGGTTTAGCTTTTTGGCATCATTTTGCGCGGCGGCATTAAGTCCATAGCAACGGGTGCCTGGGCTCGCAAGGCTTTAGCCCGCCATCATAAATAAGCCTGTCGCTGTGACATGTGAGGGCAGTCCATTGTGGGTTAGTACGGCACGCCTTCATGCCTTTCGCAGCTCGTGCGACACACTGCCGTTACATTCGTTGGGTGCTAGTACCTTGGCCCATTACACAGCGCTGGCCTTGGCTCGCGTGCGCACCTCTCACTCCCACACACGGTTTAACCCGTCTGAATCGAAGCCGTGATGTTATTGAGCAGAACTTCCTCCCACACACGTGTATAGGCTGCACTGCCACTAATGTCGTGCTTACTAATAAGCAGGTTGGCTGCTAGCACGAGCTAGGCGTTTTGGCTCGGCTTGAATTTTGGCATTGCTCCACGTGCAACGTAGCAGTAATGTTGTATTGGCTAATCCGCCCGTACAGCAGCCTCGTATCCGTTTCCTCCTGGGCAGAAGGGTGGCTGGGACTTGGGAGCCACGACAGGGGTGCTGCATTGTGTTCTGTGGGTGCGTCTTGGTGAGAAGGGGGGGCGGGACCAGGCTGTGGTAGGTGAAATTGAGGCCTGCTCGTCGTGGCCCACACGTTTATGGATCTGGTGGCACGTACAGCGAGAGGGGTGGGAAACCCCGTGTCCCTCATGGCCGGACCCAGCTCTGTGAGCGGGACGGAGCTGGGCTGCGGAAGAGGACCAAAACTTTTTTAAAACCATACATACAAGCTTGACACTACTAAGCGCCCTCCACCCGGATTACCTTTTGTCTTGCGCTACGTGTCACGAACCGGAGAGGCGTGTTGACAGGGTCTGGCCTGGTCTGGCTTCCGCCGCAATGAGCATGTTCCCCATCTTGTGGACCGTGGTGACAGGGAGTACCTTTGTAGCCATGCCCTGGCAATGATCACAATAGTGAATGTGGTCAGGTCAGACAGCTGACAGGCTTGAGCGCACTGCAGCGTACGGCACCGCGCATCTACCACACAATCAAGGACACAATCAAGGACCCGCAGAAATCCAATAATGAGCGCCGGTCAGTGCGCCATTTTGCCAAGCAAGTATGTCGATTGCAGCATTGTTGCCTTGCCCCATCCACCGCCCACTGACACCGCACCGTCACGCCTGATCACACGCACCTTCCATCACCTGTTATCACACTGCCCCCATCCCTGACAGTCCAAACCAGCTTGCGCAATGCGCCAGGCAAAGCCGCCCAGTTGGCGCTTTCGAGCTCCTACAGCTTTCGAGTTACCGCAGCCTAAGTGTATTCGCATGGCAACCTGCCTGGAGTCAAGCATACCTGCCTAGTGCCTACTCTAACGCCTAAGGGTCATCCACACCAAGCCTGCATGTCGGCCCCACACTCGCTTAGCAGCCCCAAGGCTAGGCACGCCCTACAATATGGTAACAACACGTCAAGTGAATTGTTAAATGCACCTTACCCTGCTAGCACACAAGCAAGTGCCATCCAACGACAAAACCCGCCAACCATCAAGGCAGTTGCGTACCTCCACACGCCTGCAAGTCCGCACATGCTGGCACATGCTTGTCGTGGCCACCCGTTGCAGAGTCAGTATGCTCACAGCGCGTGCATGAACACCAGCCCCCGGCCGAAGGGAACTGGGCAGCTACGAAACGCCCGTCCAGCGCAGTAAGCGTCAGCGTCACGCCTCGGCATTTAGGACTAACCCCAATGCGACCCATGCACCTCCGTCACAGGGCCCCTTTGACTATCGAACCCGCATCTGGTCCCCACGAGGCGGCGTCTGCCCCTCAAGCGGCACACACGTGTTCAAGGGGGCACATGCTCGCCGTTGCATGGTGTAACGTTGCCCGCCAAGAGTCCCCAAGCAAGGCGCACGACCCATGCCAGCCGCTCCATGGCCGCCACATGCCGTGGATGCTCGTCCACGCACTGGTTCTTGCCTCGTGCAAAACCACCAGTCTCCCGCTACCACGCGGGGAAATCGTTATGCGAGGCACGCCAATCGGATTGCACTTGCCGCAAAGCAGGTAACGCAGCACCTGCCGCCATCAGGAGGGCTCCGATTAGCCCCACGAGAAGGTGGTGTGGTTGAAGCAGGGGAGCCCCGCGTGCAACCGCTTCTCCAGGTCCGTGTTTCTGTCGTACTGGTGTATGAACCACGGAACAAAGAGTAGCTCCTCCTTGGTCTGTTCGTTTACACGGCGCACCTGGGCCGCCCCGTATTGGTCCACCTCAATGGGGAAGCCGAAGGTGGCCGTGTACACAGCGGACTGGCCCTGACCGTGCGCCTCGCCCCTGCAAATGGGGGCCGGAGGTAACAGTAGTACCGCTCAGGACACAGCATGCCGCAAAGATAATTGGTCATACAGCCTGGCGGGTGGGCGTACTCGCACGAGCCCTGGCCGTGGGCCTCACCCCTGGAATTCGGGAGGGAGGCAACCGTACAACCGTTTACGACACAGCATGCCGCTACACCGTGTTCACAGGGCACACAAGCAAGGGTAGGCTGGCGGTTGTTAGATGCTGCAGTCAGAGCCGGGGACCTGGCATGTATGCTGGGCACAAGGAAGGTGAGGGGGGGTCACCCTGGCATGGCCACGGCAGCTATTGCGGGCCTAGAGTGGCTAGTTTGTCTTGTCCTCTGGCCCCAAAGGGCTCGTTGCCCGACATATGTCCTCCGGGGCGCCTTCGGCGCATCACCCCGCACCCACTTGAAGCGCGTGCGGCCTTTGAGCACCAGCTTGTGGAGCATGTAGATGTGGATGCCCTGGTCGTTGCAGCTCATGTTGGCCTTGAGGAACGACACCATGGCGTTGGTGTACAGCTGCATGGCCTGCGTGTACGAACGCACGTGGGCCGTGTGTACGGCATTGAGGGGACAGTGGGTTGAGCCAGGTCGAGGGTGGGGGTGCACTCCCGCACGGGGTTCAAGGTAGGGGTGCTGCATCCGGCTGGCACAACTGGGGGCACCAGTTGGCGCGCGTTGGAAGGCACTTTCTGAAGCTCGCTTGTGCATGTGTAAGAATCCGTGCAAGGCCCAGGGTGCAGCAGCGAGAGGGAGCGTCTGCAGTACTTCCTCACCAGTCCTCAGCGCAGCAACCGGCACGGCTGCTGCACTGATGCAGGGCGGTGGAACCAAGTTGCTGGCTTCGCGGCCGCAGGCTTCTACCATTTTCAGACGGTGGGATATCATGTCCGCAGCCAAGGGCGCTAGGACGACCCTCTATCCTCCGACTTACCTCTCCGCTGCCGTACGTGGTTCCGGCGCACGTCACAGGTGCCTTGCCCATGTCCTTGGCCAGGTCCATGCCGAAGCAGTTGCCCACCCACTCCGTGTTCAGGTCGGACTGGCCCATGGTGAAATGCCTAGGGCGGAAATCAGCAACAGACCAAAGTCCAGGTCAGGATTGGCGAGATCGCAAGACAGCGCAGGCATGCATGGCTGTGCGCACTCTTGCACCTAGATACAGCGGAACAGCAACCGTTCGTATCCTGCCCAAGCTGCATGAAGCACGGCACGATCTCTGTATTCAAGGCCACGGCCCAGCCGCATCCATGCCGCACTCACTCCGGCTGGCCATCTTTTCCCAAATTGCCCTCCAACACGAACACCACAAAGTTCTTGTTGACGGACGCGGCGGCGGACGGCGAGTCGAAGAAGCCCCGGCGGTTGAACACCCCGTCACGCATGTCGGCCAGCAGCACACCCTTGATCAGGTGCGCGCGCGCGTCGATGTACTCCTGCGGCGGCAGCAAGCGGCAGCAGCAGTCGACGTGGAATAAGGGATTCCTCAGTTCCGGACGAAGAACCGCCACTCATTTGGGGGTCGCCCAAGCGGGGCCTGTCGCTGGACAAGGGCCGCTGTTCCCGTGGGCTGCACGCTGCGCGTCCTTTCCATTCCCAGTGAATCCACATACTGCTTTAGCCCACCCTTACCTGTGCGCGGGCAGGGGGAGGCATTCACATGCTCCGCGTACCCTGCCCACCCTGAACACAGCTTGCAGCCTCGTACGTTCACGGCCCCACCCCTGCTGTCCCCCCACCCCCCCACCTTGTACACGAAGAACCTGTGCTTTACGGCCTCCACGTGAAAGTCCGTGACACCATGGAACTCAACTCCAGGGAAGGCCTTTGAGAAGGGCTCCACCTCCCACGTGTGCACGAACACCACCAGCTTAGATAGGCCGTACTCGTACCGCCGCCAGGAGGACACCTGGCAGACGCAGGAGCACGTGGGCGTTTGCGGGGCGGCAGGGGCTGGCAGCGACAGAGTGTGGAGGTGGGGTAGCTCACGCTGGTATGCGGGACGGAGCGGCGCCTGACGAGTCAGGGCTGCGGTGCTGTCAGATCAAATGCCGCGTCCTGATACTGCATTCACACCCTGACAGCGGCTGCGCTTGACTATCCCCAGGGCCATGCTGGGCCGTGCCCACGCTGGACCGACATGGCTAGCACACAGGGTAGCATTGTCACCTGACGCCCGCCTGGTGGCCATGTGCTATTGCCCGTGCGGGTGAGGGTAGAGCCTCCTTGTAGTTCATCGCATGCCAACCCACTGCTATCCGAAAGCTGCATTGTATAGCAAAGCAGCCGGCACAAGCTCCCATTGCTGAGTGCACTGGCACCAGCTTTTTCCTCGCCAGTGCCTCAACTGCTCCCCAGGCACCGTTGCCGCTCGTGTGCATCCCTGCTCTCCCACATGTTGGGCCTGGTCACCCAGTGCCCTGCTGTGTGACCCCCGATCTGCGCGCTGGTCCACCACCAGCGGGCCCTCAACCTTGTGACCCCATGCTGTGCGGTACGGCACAACGTGAACGTGCGCTGTCGCCGGGCCAGACACCTCGCCCTCGGCCAGGAGGCCGAGGTCCGGAAGGGCACATACGGTCAGGTGTGCGTACCAGGGGGCAGAGCTGCTCGGGCCGCATCCCCGCGAAGAAGCCGAGCGTGTAGTAGCCGGGCTCCCCTTTCTCCACGACATCAGCAGTTTGGATGTACTGTGAGGGGATAACAGTTGGGCGAGGGACGCGTCTTCAACCGGTCATGGGGTGGGTTTGCTTTGAGAAGGGGTCACGACGCGCAGGTGGCAAAGGCACGTGGTTTGGCCTGATCCCAGCCAGGTTCCCTTACGGCTCAGCGCACAGATAGCCGGCCCGGTGCATAGCGATAGAGAATTGTGGCAGAAGACATCGAAGGGTTAGGGGATGCTTGCGACGGGTGGATGCGCTGGGGTGGCGGGTTGTGCTTGCACTGGCAGCGTACAAGGCGCGAACGACCGGAGAACCAGGGGGAACTGAGGAGCGCATTGCCATGGGTAGAGCGCTGGGACATCCAAAGTTGCTGAGGTATACATTCGGGCTTTACTTGTTGTCGTGTGTGTTATCTCGTCCTGTTGTTCGCCGATGCCGCGAGTTCTTCCCGCCAGAGTATCGTCTCGATGTAACTTACCTTCTGCGCTTGCCCTTCGTGTCTAGCTTCTGCCTTTGGTCCTTCTTGTAATAGCTCGCGTGCAGCCACGCCTCGGCAGCTTGTCAGAATGGCGAGCATAACACATAACATTCCAGCTCCGATCGCCCACGTCGGTTGTCCTATCTGTGCCATTCCGGCGAAACTAAATTGGGTACTCTTAAAGCTGCCAGCGAAGAAGGCGCCTGCTGTGATAAGGCTGTAGTGACACTCGAGTAACCCCGCCCGCCCGCACGGTGAAGTGTAGATTTACAGAGGACACCAGCAGTGGGGTGTCAAGCAGATGAAATACAGCTGATTGAACAAGTGGTCGCGCGAGCGATAGAACTAACGGCCCAAGGCCGGCCCCGGCCCCTAGGTTGTGTAGTACTGCTACGCTTAAGCTACCGATGATCAAGATAGCCCTCCATACTGATATCATGAATGGGTAGAAGGTAAAGTCCTCTCGTGCTGTGTCCGGCCGTACATCTGTTGGCCGTTTTTAGTAAAGCCCCACGATATTGCATCGCAGGCACCTGACAATCATTGGACCGCCGTTACCAACAACCAGCCTTAAGTTATATGCTCGAAGTATCTGCAGACACCGCCGTCGTGCCTCATGGCTTCACATCACGCCGGGAACGTGGCCACATGTTGGCTGGCACCTGCCACCACCTGCTAACGCAGACCTTTACAGCTACACTCCTGGTGCCACGAGAGGAGCACGGCCAGCTCCACGCACCAACTACTCCTGCCAGGTGCCCGCCGACCCACACCCCATTCTTCCACAACACAACCCCACAGTAGACCGCGGAAGCTTCCAGCAACCCCGATCTATGCTGCAGGCGCTGCCGTCCCTGCAGGATGACGGCCCTTATAAATGCGACCGACGCCCTCCCCGTCTTCAGTCCCCTTGCTCCACACCCTTGCTCCACACCCTTGCTCCACACCGCCGTCGGCTGCTCCCGTCATGGCCCCGCACGCCCTCAGGCTATTCGCCGCGTGTAGCGGTCCCTCCTCCTGTTGGTGATGGCCCCCATCAGCCACTTGTCCTCCGGCAGGTCCACAAGGCGGGGGGCATCGGGCTGGCAGGCCTTGATGCCACGGAGCACGTCCAGCCTGTGGGCGGGCGGTAACAAACAATGCGTTTGAAGAGTTCGGTGAGGCAATGGCAGCCGTGTGACAATGGGCGCGTCCTGCACAACTTGCCAACAGGATGGACTGGAGAGTACGGAGGAGTGTCCTCGGTGGCAAGGGGTGTCCAGGGCTTCAGTTTTACGACACCGGTGGCGCGCCCACCGCAGCGCGCTGCCAACGCACGCAAGTGCCCCACCTGCCTCATCCCGGTGGACCAGGGACGATCCTGGCACTAGCCCCACCTGTCCCGCACGCGCTTGATGTTCTCGGGGCTGCGCATGTAGTCGCTCTCCTTGCGCTTATGGTGGTAGCCGCGAGCAACGGAGCCCCACAGGTGCACCACCTCACAGCCCTTTGGGGGGAGGGGGGGAGCGGGGGAGGGAGTGGGAGTGGGAGGGGGAAGGGGTTGCCAGCAAGGGACTGGGGTCCAGGGGGGCGCCGGGGGCTGGGCGGCCTGACAGGCTCACGCGTTGGGCGAGTGTCCTCACAGCGACAAGCCAAGCAAGCAGCTTGCAAGGTAGATACCATCAGGCATGAGGGTGCAGCGTCGTCTTCGAAAATTGATTCAACTCGGGGTGATACGTGCGGCATGCTGTCGCTCACAGACCCTGACACCGACACCCACCTTGAAGTCTTCTTCGTTGATTGGGGCATTCTTGTCCCAGAAGTCGTACGCCGGCCAGTACTGTAGCCTGCACACCGGCGACCAGCCACCATGTCAGAGGCTGGACCACTAGGGTTTTCAAGCGGCGGCACGGCCTCCCTGGACGGCTCTGCGGACGCTCCAACTCCATACTCTGGCCTACACACCCCCGGTACCATGCAACTCCCCAGCACCAGCACCCTTCTGACTTCACAATCCATTTGCAGGGCGCAGACGTACTAGCGTTCAAACCATGCACCTCCACAACTTCAAGTTGCATGATGCAACTCGCGCTACCATTATCCCCGCCTACCCAAAGAAGACGCTGGTGGGGACGAGCCCGGGCTTCTGCTTGATGCTGCCCAGCGGCGCCTGCTTGTAAATCTCTGTGAGCGGCCAGGCGGCCGCCGCCACCCACCAGCCCGGCTCGTAGTGGTGCGTGATGAGGCGCATCACCTCAAACAGGTAGGGGTCGCCTGCGGGGTGTGAAGGAAAGTACACATATGGATATTCATCTACTACTTGTGTGTATATGTACAGTGCCGGTTGTGGGCAGTGGTGCATGATGAGGCGCAACACACACAGGTACAAGTGCCCTGGGGCGTTCAAGGACACAGCACCGCTGAACTCTTTCTGGCTCCCGGCGTGCTAAGCGGACATGGTTTGCGCTTTCCCGTTCCTCATTTCCCGTTCCTTGGCGATGCCTTCCGTTCCTCATATGCGAACTGGTTCGCGCTACATCCCCTCCCACCCCCCACCCCCTCTCCACACAAACCTCTGCGTCATGCAGAGTGACGGCCGGCTGGATGACTACCGTATGGCCGTCGGGGCAGGGGCAGTCACTACCATAACACACGCGCACGTACCCCCGTGGTAAGTACACAGCCCTGTTCCCATGCCCCACCTGCGTCGTGGTACATGATGGCCGACTCAATGCTGCTGTGGTTGGAGGGAGTCCCCATGTCCCACGGGTGCACGATGAGGCGGTTGCGGTATGCATCGCTCACGGGGCGCAGCACCAGCACGTCTGGACTCATGCAGGCGGGCAAGAAAATAAGTGAGGGAGCGTGAGGGTATGCTGGAGCCTGTGACAGCAGGCTGGGACCGCGTGCATGCAGCAGCCATAAACCAGTAGGCCACGAAACACCCCGACTGAGGGGTTTGTGAATGGACGGGTTAGGGATTGCTAAATGTGCAGCTGCGGCTGGCTACCACAGAAGTGCAGACCAGGCCCCGAATGTCCCCGGAAAACCAAAGCCAGGCCCTTCCACGCCCCAGGGAGTCACAAGGGAGCTTCACCCCAGACGGTGCCCCGGCGTCCTGTCACCCTCGGGCCCACAGAACCGTGTAGACCGCGACGACTCACCCGCGTCGAAGTACAGGCCCCCGTGCTTGTACAGCAGCGCCAGGCGCATGAAGTCCGAGAGGTGAGAGAAATAGTACTGGCCGTTGCGGATCATGTCGTGGTGTCGTGTGAAGTAGCGGAAGAGCGGGGTGTCCTGCCAAGGCGCATGGGGTGTGTTCAGTGAAGGCATACCCTCACCTTGTCTGAGGAAGCCTTGGGAACACCTCCACACAACACGGGTTTTAGGTGAATTGTCAGCATGAGAGATGCCCCGGTTAGCCAGCACCACGCACCAGGTGGTGGCTAATGACCAGTCATTGTGGCTCGCTGGAGCGTTTCGCGGCGCCGAACTGGCCGGGGTGGCAAAGCCCAGTTTCCTTCCATGGGACCCAGCAAGGTCAGCATGGCCAGTTGAGTTCATGTGCGCAGTCGTACCAGCTCTGCTTGCCCTGACGCTGGAGCTGAAGCGGACAAGCCAACCGCTCCTCCGAGACCAAGCTCTGCCCGGCAACGGCACGGCCTTGTTGCGGAGGGGTTACAGTGTGGCCTGCCCCCAGCTGTGCCCACACTTGCATCCGCCCAAGCCCAGCCAGGCCCAACCCTGCCAGCGCCCCACCACCACCACAAGCCCTTGCTCCGCCCCGTCCGACCCCCGGCCGCCAGCCCCACCCACCACGATGACCTGCTCCGGCTTGTAGCGCAGCAGCGTGGCCGCCTGCCAGCCGCGCGACCGCAGGTCCTCCGGCGTGAGGTGGTTGGCGAACAGCCGCACGCGGCTGCCGTACACCTTGATGATGGAGCCCACGCACTGCGTGGCCACTGCACCAACGCGAACCCGATGTTAGACACGCAAGACGACGGGGGCAAACGCATTGGGCCAGGTCAACTAGCCAGTGACGGGACCGTATCCGCAAGGATATACCGGTAGCTAAGCGCTTGCAGGCACGTTAATGCCGGTTGCTCATAGATCCCGTCAGCGGGTTAATGCACCGTTTAGGAGGAGTGCGTGCAGGGTGGTAGGAAACGGATGTGCAGATGTGCGTGTGTTCCCTTACACTCGTCGAAGGTGGAGGCGTTGGTAGCCCAGATGGCAAACACGTTGCCTGGGCCCCCGGACGTGTCTAGAAGCTGGTGCGCCTCGTCGCTTGAGTAGTCTAGCACCTGGGGGACGGGAAGGCAGCAGAGGGGTGCGTGTCAGGGTGCCCTGGCGTACCTGTGCAGCAGCTGGGGTGCTGGGTGAGGGGTGGAAACGCAGCAGGCAAGCGCTGTTTCCTAGTTCTGCAGCACATGTACGACAATGTGAAACCGCACTGAGGGTCCGTTCACACTGCGGGAGGGCACGCGCAGCAGGCACTCCGGAACCACCCTGCCTGCGTCACGCCTCGTACCTTTGGCCCACTAGGCCCCTCAGCGTCGACGGCAACAGCACCACGCTGCAAGGTTAGGGCGGTGAGCCAGTAAGGTGAAGCAGGGAGGAAACGATTCGGGACAGGCACTGATCGAGCTTGTATGGCTGCTGCTCCACCGTATGTTAATGCCGCTTTTGTGCAAGCGTTTCTTGCCACCCAGGCCAGGGTGGTTCACACCGGTGCAGCAGCTCACGTACTACCTGACCCGCCGCCCAGACTGCTATCGAATCTATGTAAAAGTCAGTAAGCCTAACACCTTCTTACGGGATTATCCATGGCAAGGGTTGCGTTGGCAAGGAGGAGCATGCAGCTTGCGATTATATTAATGTTCACTTGCCCTGGCGGGCAAAGTGCTGATCGCCGTTGCATCTTTCTTTTTGCTAAGGAGCGGTAAAGAGGTAGCTTAACGAACAACAGAACTCTAGCGAGGCTTCGCTGCCGTTTGCAGGCGCAGGAAGCTGTTTGCTTTAGTGGCCCTCATGATTGCCGCAGTAGTCATGTGTGAAGTTGTGGTCATAAAAATAGTTATGTCTTCACGTACAATGTGTACAGGCTACAGGGTTGTGTTGATCACAGCGCAACAGTCGGATACAGCCAGGTAATAAATATGCCAGACGTGAAGTGGGATCTTACAAATACTGCAAGCAATCTGACAATATAGCTATGCGGTACACAAATGAACCTGGGAGCATGAGTCTGTCATTGTGGCTCCGTACTGGCCCGTGCCGCAGTAGCTGTGACCAGGGCTGACTTACACTGGGCCGGTGTAACTGGCCGTACGAGCCGTAAGGTCCAAGGGCTCCCAAAACGCAGAAATATAGCATTAGCTACGGTGCGAAGGGGCATCGTGTGTTGATCCAAAGCACAATCTAAACCTTGTTCATGCAGGGGTTGAAGAGCTCCACGCTGTGACCACGGCCAGTGCAGGACACACCTGGACACACAGTGCACACACCAGCACGAGTGGTTACACGAGAGCCCAAGCCCCATTACAAATTTTCTAGGACCTCCCAAACGGTGTAGCTAGGCTATGCCCCACCCAAGGCCTTGCCGAGGCCCCAACAGGCCCAACCGCAAGCCCTGACGAAGGCCCCTGCTCCAGCCAACGCTAGAGATACTGGAAGGACACGCACACTGCTGACTCTGCGGTGACCCACCCGTACAGTCGGCAGCCACGGCAGGTCCCTTTCTGTCCTGTCACTGCATGCCACCTGCCGTGGCCATGTGTTGGGCCCAGTTGGTGCTTCGGGCATTTTACCGGCTGGGCAATAAGTGCATATGTGTCTTAAGTGCCCTTGTGTGGTGATGACTGGCGGGGCATGCTTGGTTTCGTGCATTGACTGCCGGGCCAGAGGATTCTCCCCTGCTTGCTGCCTTACTGAGCCGGTTTTAGGGGAGGCCTTGCGGACGCTTGGCTTGCTCTACGATGGCGCAGTTGTGTAATCGGCATTTGTCATGACTTTTGGGTCGTACTAGTGGTGTGCGCGTACCTGGCTGGAAGTGCATTTGTGTCGAGTGCGGTTCTTAGCGAGTGTCGCAAGCGCCCTTGTCGCGTCAGCTGTCAGCAGCAGGGACCTGCTTCGGACTTCGTCAGCTGGACGCCATTGGGTCTTACAGCCTCCTTGGCAGCTAGCCCGGGAGTCCTGCTCTAGTTGCCACCCCAGTGGCGGTCTTACATCGTTCCAGCATTGGGGCCTGACACATACCACACTGAGCACTTACCTTGTGAAGAAGCTTTCCCTTTTTCGCTCTTACCTCCGCTCCCATTGCCCATTGCCCATTGCCTAAATACTACTACTAGGATACTGGGCGTTGGCAGTCTGTGTTGCAGTCCAGGTACACGTGGCCACACGGTCAACACCTGTCCCGGGTTGGGGGTTGGGGGCCTTTTGTCGTTCCGTTGCCCTTTCCCTGATCCCTTCTCTTTCTTTTTTCTTTGGACTCCCCTTGCCCTTGGTGTCTTAGGGCTTGTTCTCTTCCCCCTGTTCTGTGGTGTTTTGGTTTCAGGTCCTCTCCTTCTCTAGGTGTTCCCTTTTTGCAGTCCGGGGTGCGCTGGGTTTGGACGTTTTGTGGTGTTGGTGCTTGCCTGTGCTGGTCGGGCTTTGAGGTCCCGCTGGCCTGTCCTCTCCCGTCTCTTCACCTGTAAACCTTTCCACAGGAAAAAAAAACACCTACATGCATGCTGCTGGGATCTTGAGATCGACCAGCCACAGAGTCGTGAGCGTCGTTGCCGCACGTGCCGCATTTGTGGTGGTGAGCAAGCCGTAGGATATGAACTTGCATGTGCTGTGCGAGTGTCCTGAATTACGAGTCCGTCAGAGCCCGGTCACGCACAACAGGCTCACACGAAAGGTACAGCGTTCTGCTTGTTACCGCATACGTACCATGATTGACAAGGGCGCTCTGCACAGCGTAGACCAGAAGCATATCGTCTTCTGGAACGTTTGCGGAAGGCGGAATGGCGTAAGGTGTGTCCCGGTGCGTGGCAGGGCCGGCGCGAAATCGTGCGAATTCAGGTATGACGTTAGCCCAGCGGCCTCTCGCGAGCGTACGTGATGGATCCGGAGAGGATTGCAAGAGATGTATATAAACCACACCTGCTATTTGCGGGGCCATAGCTTTAACTGAGCTGAAGCAATTGCTGACTTCGTCCACCTTAACCGCCGTCCACCAGTCACTTGTACGCCGACTTCTGCAGTCCCAGCCGTTCCTGAACTGAGCAGTCAAGCCCAGAGTTATAAGATGGCACTTACCCTATCCCGCTCTGTCAGCACCACCGCCACCTCTCGCGCGGCCCGCTCGTCCCGAGCCCGCGCAACCATCAAGCCGATGGCCTTTCACTATGACACCCGGCGCAACCGGGCATGCCGCCCATCCATGACTCCATATCGCTCTCCGCTCATCGCCGGTCTTGGGTTCATGGGGCCGATGCTTGCGTCTGAGTGGCTTACGAAGAGCCTTCAGCAGCAATCGCCGTCCGTCGACATTGCCACCTCCGAGGCGGAGTATACCCTGTCCGCCGACTGCCCCGGTGAGGACAGCAGCGTCACACCACTGACACTGCGAGTCCGGTTGTGGTGACCCTGTCCAAGCACTCTGCCTTTTCCAGCCTGATGCAATAAGCTGTGACGAGATGACCATCTGCCCGTGGAACAGGGTGTTCCTGGTACTAACCCATGCCCCTCCCTTGCCCATTCCCTCTTTCGCCCCCACCGCCCACCCCACCAGGCATGGGCGAAGAAGATATCAACATTGAGATCTCCCCCGAGAACGTCCTCACCATCTCAGGCAGCCGCAAGGCGACATCCGCCGCCCGCAAGGCCCGCAGCCCCTATGCTGCTGCCCCGTTCTCGGCCCCCACCGCCACCGCCACCTCGAGCTGGCCCCAACCTGCCGCCGACGCGGAGTCTCCCGAGGACGCCCAGCAGCGTATCAAGGACGACGACGGGCAGTCCAACAGCAGGAGCAGCGGCAGCACCGCCAGCAGGGTCGCCTACAGCTTCCGCCGCTCTTTCATGCTGCCGGAGGACGTGGACGTTGACGGCGTGAAGGCGCAGCTGGACAAGGGAGTCCTCACCCTGACGCTGCCGCGCCGCGTGGTGCCCAAGCCGCCCACCAAGCGCGTGTCCATCAGCAGCACCAAGCCCGACGGCGGCAGCGGTGCTAGCAGCGACAGCGACACCAAGAATGACCTGTGGGCGTAAGTGCGCCGAGTGCAGGATGGGGTGATGTTGGGGTACGTACGGCATGCCCCACATGTGGGAAAGGTGCAGGGGACCCCTGGACAGGGTTATGGCGGGCGTGCATGGCGGTGTACACGCAGCGTCAGTGACCAGGGGTCTGGTGGATCACGCCGTTGCTGTGACTGTGTTTGATCCTGGATTCCTGGTGTTGCTCGTGCAAGCGGCGCGGGTGCATCCATTGGACGCAAATTGTCAAGTGCGGTGTTGAGGCAGGTCGGCGGCACATACATGCAGCCCACGGTTTCCTTGTGTTCAGGGTGTCCCACGGTTTCTTTGTGTTCAGGGTGTATCATAGCGGCGACAACACAGCGTGTACCTTAGGACGTGTACCTAAACGTTAATGTACTACTGTTGCTGGGCGGAAAGGCGGAGGTCCTGTTGAACAGATGGAACCCTGTGGATCAGGGTGGGTTGTTGTGCACTTACAACAGCGCAACGTGTATTAATAGGCATGACGGATTAATTGTGTGCTAGTGTTGCTCTTGCAACGTGTGTTTCAGCAGTAATGAGTGCGGAACAACTGACAAGTGACTGGACGGTAATCAACCAACCGGATACTGGCGAGACCGTCACTACTTTACATTGTGTTACAAAAGCTGTGCCCTGTGTCCCGACGCTCCCCCACGCTGCTGCACGGCTCTACGCTACTGCACTGTACCCAGCAGAGCGTTTGGGCCAAAGCCCAACACGACCCAACAGCGTCCTTGACTCCCCAACATGACAATGTAGTTTCGAACCTTCCTCCCAGCGATTATTAAGTTGGCCGCTCGCGCAGCTGGTGGGCTCAGCCCAGCGTCGGAGCCAGGGCATACTCGGCAATCAGCATGCGTACCACTCCATCATCCACCGGTAACAAACTAGTAACACAGCTCCCGGAACCAAATTAGCAGCACAGCTCCCAGCCAGAAGGGTAGTCTCTATGCTGCTCCGCCGCAAGTTACCATCCCACCAACAAGAACGGAACCACCTTACTGAACGCGCCTCTGGCAACCCCTCACCTGTACCATCCACTCGCAAAATTGCTCAACCCACCCTCACAACCAGCTCCTGTGCGCCAGCCCCATCGCACCCCACAACCTGCCGTCAACCTCGCCCACCTTACCGCCTTCCCCACCCGTCCACCCCACACCCTCACGCGCTCTTAGCCGGCCCCTCGCCCCCCTGCTTGCCCCCCTCTTGCCCCTGCTGCCCCTGCTGCCCGGCCTCCTCGTCCGCGCTGTCCACCACCAGCCCCTCCAGGTCCAGCTCAGCCTCGTACAGGTTGCGGATGCGCAGCCGCTCCATGTCCTCAACCGTGGCACCGAAGATCTGCGTGCCAGGCCGCGCGTCGCGCGGGCAGCCGCACAGTCGGACAGCGCGAGGTTAAAACATACTCGCAGGCGAAAGGGCGTTGCCAGTACGCAAGGTTGCGTGGATGCTGCAACGTGCTTGCCCGTATGCACAGGTGGCCCGAGGGGCAAGGACAATGAGAAACAGCTTGTGGGCTTCAGCAAGTCTCCTCCAGCGCGCCCCGTAGACCCCATACGCCCTCCCAGCTCCCACCTTGCCAATGTCTGCCACGTGGCCGCTGCCGCCGGGCTCGCTGGCGGCGGCACCGACCAGCCGCTCCGTCTCAGCCAAGTACAGCACCTGCAGCGCACACAGGCAGGACGCTGAATGTTCGTATCATTGGTGCCCTGGGGTGAGCATGCGACCGAGGTGGATGCCGTGTGCAAGATGTGCACTCACAGGCACTGCCCACCCCCGCATGCCAGCAGACCATAAGCTCAGGGAGCCAGCACGCACGCTTGCCCAACGTAGAACCCCGTCCACCGCGTCGGCCGGATCCCGCACCCCAGCAGGCCCCCTACCTTGCGTGTTTCCCTGACGCCTTACACGGTTTCCTCGCCTTTTACGCGTGCCCCTACCTTGCGGAACAGCGCGGTGCATGAGGCTTTGCGCTGCGCGCCCGCCAGCGTGAGGCCCTCCATGTTGAGCATCAGCGTGCCGTACTTGTCGTAGATGCGGGTGGAGCGCTCGCGCAGCGCCTCGCCCACGTCAGCGTCCGACAGCCCCAGCGAAATCTGCGGCAAAGGGAGGGGATTGGCAATCGGTGTGCCGTGGAAGCCAAATACCGCATTGGTAGGAAGGGGTGCAAGCGTGAGGGTGGCGCAGTCCACGTGACCACATGGTACCCGTCTGGACATGGAACGTCTGTCACACCCTGTGCCATCCGACCGGGTTCCGAACGCCCCTGTCCAGCCCAGTCCTGCTTTGTCCAGCGCATAACTTGAGCGCCGCCAGTTCCCCCAGCGCTCTATTGCCACTCCTGCAGCCATCCCGTAGCCATGACCGGCCTCGTACGCCCTACCTAGCCCGCCACCCAGTCCCCAGCCGCGCCTGCCGCCCCGGACCTCCCTCCCGCTCCCCCTGGGCCATATCGGCCCCGAGCGCCCCAGCCCAGCCCAGCCCGCCACTGAGCGCCACTGCGTCCTCCATCGCGCCCTACCGTCCCTTGCCCTCCCTGTTACAACCCCTGCCCCGGAGACTGTGACCAACCCGTCCGTGTCCTGCCCCTCCCGCACCTTGAGCGTCACCAGGTCCTCCACCGCGCCCTGCCGTCCCTTGCCTCCCTCCCCGGCCCCGAAGCTTTTGACCAGCCCATCCCCGCCCCGCCAATCTCGCACCTTGAGCGCCACAAGGTCCTCCACCGCGCCCTGCCGTCCCTTGCCTTCCCTGTTAACACCGCCGCCTCGAAGCCCCTGATCACCCCATCCCTGCCCTGCCCGCCCCGCACCTTGAGCGCCACCAGGTCCTCCACCGCGCCCTGGTCGAACTTCCGCTCCCGCAACACGTACCACAGGTACTTGCGGAACACCTCCACGGCAGAGAAGCCGGAGGAGCGCTGGATGCGCTGTTGGCGGAGGAGGAGGAGGGGAAAGGGAGCAAGGCACGTGTGCGACGTTGTGCGTAGGACTATGGACAATGCCACCACACAGGGAGGGGCAGGGTAAGCCTTATTACTATGGGGGAAGCAGTACACTGGACGAGCGGAAGGGATTCCACCGGTGTGGTTGTGCACTTGAACGACAAGGTACGGCGGCCTCGACGCGCGTCCGCGAGCACCTCAATGCAAACTGGGACAGGTTACAGGTTGCATTCCTACAGACAGTGTCCTGACAGCAAGCTACGTCCTAGCGTTGCGGAACGGGGCTGCTGCTGCCCGGTCCGTAACACTTACGCGCGCCTCCCCAGGGGTGAGCGCCGCGCGCTGCTGCGGCAGGAACTTGTTGAGCGAGTCCACCAGGTCCCGGTTGCGGTCGATCTGCGAGGGAGGCACAAGTACACATGCATGGGTGAGCAAGGTTGGACAAAAGCAGAAGCGGCGATTTCAGTACGTTGCACCAGACGGCCTGGATGCTCTGTCACTCTTTGCGATGACCCTGGAGCCCCTGGCTCGTACACGGGTCCTTACATGCTGGGTTCCGGATCCTATCATGTAAGAAACAAACAAACTCACGGCTGCCGGCGCCCAGACATGCTGTAACAGCACAGGGATCACACGCCAAAGCACCGCTGAGCTCAGCACCAGGCATGTTCCTTTCCGGTATTGGGCCGCCCACACAAGGGTTGCGCCCTGCATCGCCCTTAATCCACGTAGGGGACGAACTAGCAACAAGTTTAGTCTTGGTTCATTGGCCGCTGTGCCCCCCATGCGCCGCTAACCCCCGTGTTCCCTGCCCCACCTGCCGGACGCGCTTAGCACGTGCCGTGTTGCTCTTCTGCCACGCCCGGTACACCGCCACGCCCAGCGTGCCCAGGGCCAGGGCCGCGATGGAGCCCACAAGCAGCTTGCCTGCCGGGTTCAGGAGAGGTCGGGCGCAAGCGTGCACTTTGCGTACAGCTTAAGCCAACTATGGCATCTGGCTGTAGCAAGTGCATAAATGGGACGTACGATGCAGATAGATAGGGATGCTGAGTCAGCGCACGGCCCAGCGGTCCCGTACGACAGCGGCCGTACCGTAGGCACGTGTCTTGAACAACTGAAGCACACATGGGCCTAGGCGTCCCGGCAGCAAGTTTCCCTTAACGCCCAACCCCAAGGGCCCACCCTTGGCCCACCTTGCCACGTGTTGGACACGAACGCTTGAGAGCGCGACACCACGTTCTGCATGGTCAGAGGCTGCGCGCAAGGCAGCGGCAACAATGCAACCATGGGGCAGAAAGTCAGGCACGTACAGCTCTTCAATTCTGTGTCAGCCACCGGAACCCTGCACGCGGTACAGCAAACGTGAGATGCTCGCTCATATTGCTTGCGTGCTTCCCTTCACCCCAGGACTCCGGTGGCATACCAACCCTGGCTTTTCGCTGCGCCAGGTGCAGCACCAGTTGCCACACGACGCCGTGCCATCCACATGCATCGGGCTACGAACAGCATGAAGCCCACCGTCCCCGCACCCCGTTCCTGCGTCGAGCCCCCTAACGCTGCAGCATCCAAACAGAACCCCTCCGCCAGATCGCGCATTTCGCCCGCACACCCCGGACACCTTCGTGCGCACCGGTGAAGTCGCACCCTACCGCATCCTGCCACGTGCTATCCCGCAGTCACGCCCTGAGTCCCTTAGTCCCGCCCTGCGTCCGTTGCCCTGACCCACCTCAATGACCTGCTCCACCTCCACCACCTCCTCCTCCGTCACCATCTCCGGCTGCTGCTGCGCCACCGCCACAGCCTCCGTCTCCGCAGGCAGGGCCGCCGTAGTGCCCTCCTGCTGCTCCGCCTCCCCCTCTGCCGCCTGCTGCGCCTGCTCCACCTCCGTCGCGTCCTCCTCCTCCTCTTCCTCTTCCTCCGCGGCACGGGCAGCAGCCTGAGCTTGCCGCGTCGACCCTGGCAATGCCAATGCCACACACCCCGTGCGAAGGTAGAAGTTAGTATAGTTCGGGTACGGCAGCCATGAACCCCCGGTCACGCAAAGCCGGTTCTCTGAAGGGCATTGGTGCGTCCTGCTGTGGTAATTGTCTGCACACGGCTTTACCTGATGCAGCGGCGTGGCATGTGAGCTGCCTCGGGGAGCGGAATAGTGGAACATCCGAAGCTGGAAGGGGCTGCACAGGGGCGGCAGTGTGCCGTCTCCGGAGGGGCAGCGGCGGCAGAACCGCCGATGCCAACGGGTGCCCCGCTGTGGTGGCACAAGGTAGCCTCGCGGACGCTGCGGGTTCCAGGTGCAGGGGAGCAGATTGGGCAGCGCTATGTGAGGGCAAGCTGGAATGATGATTTGTGACGCATGCACCCAGTGTTATGCTCTTGGACCATCTAGATCTGGACTCTGGTCAGTGGGCCAGTGGTCATCGCGTCAGGGGAGACGCGCACCGCCGCCAACTTGCTGATAGATCTGTTTCAGACAAGTTGATCTAAGCGTAAAAACAGTGCCCAGCGGTGTCATAGTTTTTAATAGCAACGTGGATCGCCGTGGTGCGGATAAGCAACTGTTGGGCAATTCCCGGGCCGCTAGTGTGGAAGGAAGGCGGTAGCCAAGAAGACTCAACAACGTAAGCCAACCATGATGTACCTTTCTGTGCAATCATTGTGGCCGGCAACCCTGCCCCGACCCGACCGGGCAACTTGCAGCGACTGGGGAAAAGCAAAGTGTTGCGATGGTAGCGACACAATAAACTGGTAAGAATATGAATTGTTGTATAGGGAGAAGCCTACAGGTATGGGTTTCCAATCGTGCTGTGGGGCGTCGCACACGCGTCATGCTGGAGAGGGCGACCTAATGGGGAGCTCCCCTGACTGCACCTGCCCTGCATCCCAGGATGCAATAATCTGCGCGACGCCCGCGGATTCATTACACACAAAACTGTAGAAAGGTTGCTGCCTGTACCCCAAGGAGGGCAGTGCAGAGCTGCCCTGATGGCAGCGCACAGGGCAGAATAGGCAGGAGAGCTCCCCATGGGAGCTCCCCTGCTGCCGCACTGACCCATGCGTGCTGTACAACTTACACCGCAAGACATCATCAGAAAGTACTGTCCAACTTCGGTGCTGTAAGCAGTGCAAAAGCACGACTCGGCCGGGACCGACCTAGGCTCGCCTGAGAGGGACCCGCGGCCTGTCCTCCCCCGCGTTTAGGCACCACATGGGACCACTCATATGTGCAAGTGCAGCTGGGCTTGTACGGAACGGCACGGGCACGTGGCACGAGGCGGGGGTGCTAGGGGAGCCTCCGCCGGGACAGCCTAGGTCCTTGCTGTACTGCTCATGCTTTTAGCCCACTCCTCAGCGCTCAGGTGGCCAGCGAGGCAGAACGTGGTGCAAGGCTTTGTTACCATATGACTTAACAGCAACATAGGTCTATGCTACGTGCTGAGTCACCCCGCAAGGACCAAATAGCTCGGCAATATCTTCAGAGTATCTTTTACGCTCCACGTCGCCGCTCACGACTTTCGGGTGTCAACCTATTCGCATGTATGCACTTATAATCACCATAGAACTACGTTGTTCAGCTGGAGGTGCTGCCTGTATCCAGCAACTGAAGGTGCGCTTGCTTGTGTGTAACTGTATGTGGGCCGCGCAGCTATCACGCACAGGAGTCAGCTTACGCCTTTGAGTACGATTGGATAAAAGGATGCCTCGTTGTATCCCGTTGGCTGGCAGGGGGGCTTACAGATGGGGTTTGGAAAGGCGGCAAACTGGTACAACATACCTGCTCTCATACTAGATGTAGGTAACGCTTTGCGTATGCTGCTTGACCTACAGAACGAGCTCGGGACCCTGTGCTGGTTTTTCACAGACGGATGCCTGTTGCTCCTTGTCCCTTGTGCAGGCAGCGAAGATGAGTATGGAAAGTAGTTAAGCCTGACAGCCTACATTCGGATATCCTTGGGCGGCAGCGGAGGACCAAGTATGGTGCAGAATGCAGGGCAGGAAGTGCCACGGAGCTCTCGGAGCTCGGGCTCCCAAATCCTTTCAGCCTTAAAGACTGTTTTCAAGCCTAGCACCTATAGTCTTACCAATGATTCTCCACGGAAAAAGTCGAAAGGGCAGCCAGGACTCGGGGACGCCGGGCCCTCGCCGCCTGGGGCGTGCAACGGGAGACGCCGCACTGTGCCCTCGCTGGACGGCTCGTCTGTGCTGACGCCAGGCTCAATCGATGGCACGCTGTCTGCTGCACGGGGCTCAGTGGATATCCCAAGGCTGAGCGACTCCTTACGTATGCACAGCTTCGGCTGTGCAGTTGGGAGCGCCGGCCATGGCGGCTCTGCTCCCATCCTCACCGTCTCCTTTGATGCAGCGCCGCCGAGCAGCTCATCTGCTCCACCCTACGCCCCAGCTTCCTATGACTCGCCAAAGAGTGCTGGTGGTGCTATGTTACGCCCAACAGAGAGCAGCGCCGCCAGCGGCACGCCTGCAGGCCCCGCCACACCTACGCCTGGGCAGAAGATCAGCAGCGGCTCTCACGCCGTTACCGTGGACGCCTGCTGCACGACAGTCTTGCCAACCAAAACACAGCAGCCCTCGCACCTCACCAGAAGCACAGAGGAAAAGCAACCGGAGAGGCTATTGGAGGCACCAACCTTCTCGTCGGACAGCTCCCCGAACCACACCGTCAGCACTGCGACACGCGACGCGGCTGCAGCACCAACTACAGACGCGGGCGCTCTAAACGGGGACGCCCACAGCCACACTCTTCCCTGTCCGGGGGGTCTTCCATCGGACAAGGTGGAGTGCGGACGGGTGATGTCTGGGGCGGAGCTCTCGGCGGAGGCCGTAAGCGCCGCAGTGCAGCGGCTGCAGCTGCGTCAGCAGCAGGAGCGCGCCGCCGCCCGCCTCGTGCGGCTTCCGCCCGCCGTAGCTGCCGCGACCGGCGGCGTCTACCCCACCTCCCACCTCCGGCAGCAGCGGCACACCAACCCGCACTCCCTGCCATCGCAGCCACCTGCCAGTTGCGACGCCTTCCCTCCGCAGCAGCAGGAAGGGGCCGAGGCACAGCACCACGCTCCACCAAGCTCGCACCCTGGCCCTAAGGAGGAGGATGCATATAAGGCAGCCCCTCGCAGCCCCGGCAGCCCAGGTCGATCCGTGCACCGGTTGCTGGCAGTTGCTCGCAGCATGAGCGTTGGGCAGGGGATCGGGTCTGGGGCCGGTAGGCCCTCCCCGCTGTCGGACGAGTGGCGGCGGCTGCCGACCTCCGGGCAGCAGCGCTCAGTTGGCAGCGGGGAGCACCGACGCGTGGACACTGCAGCTGCCGGCTCTATTGGCAGCCGGCGGGATGGCGGCCTGGACAGCTGCGAAGTAGTCGTGCATGAGCCCGCCGAAGCCCGTTCTGTGCCGCCGTGTGAGGAGTTAAGCGACGCAGATGATGAGGCGGAAGGGTGGCTGCATGTTCAAGGGCTAACCGCAGCCAGCCTGGGCGGGGACCGGAGCTGTGAGAGGGGCAGGCAGGCGGGTAGGGCAGGGGAGAGGAACGTGCGTGCGCAGTCTTCGGTGCTCAGGCCTGGGCAGCGGCGGGCGGAGGAGGATGCGCAGTGGGCTGGTATGGAGGCGGTTGGGGAGATTGTGCGGTCGGAGCGGGGGCTGGACGGCCGTGCGTCGCTGAGCTTCACGGAGGGGGAGCAGAAGTCGGGAGTGCAAGAGAGGCTGCAGGTGAGCGCGCTTGTGGGCCTTGCACACAGCCCAGGTGGTACACCCAGCTTGCCCCTCCGATTTGCCCAGCTTATGCAAAGTTCATAGCACCAAAGTAATGGCTGCCAAATGTCTTTTAGCCATGATCGCATCTGAAGCTTTGCGCCCGCTCGCTTGCACTCGACCAGTACCTCGCGCCTCCTCCAAACACCAATCCTTTCCTGTCGCACACAGCGGCTGGTCCAGGGGCACGACAACGACACGTGCAGCTACCTGCAGCACCTGCTGCTGCCCGATGCGGCCTCCACCGCCTCTGCTGAGCTCTCCTACAGCGGCGCCTACTGCTCGGCGCAGCCGTCGCTGGCCGCCGCAAGCGGCAGCAGCGGTGGCGTGCCCGGCAGGGGCGGAGCCGCGCTGCGGCACCTGGGCAGCAGCCACTCGGCACGTGTCCTGGCAGGCGCCCTGGGCGGCAGCAGCGGCGACAGCGATGGCAGCGGCAACGGCGGCGGCGGCCGCGGCTCATCTAGGGCCACTGGGGACGGCAGGCGCCTTGCCAGGACTGGCAGCTTCTACAGCGCCACGTCCGTGTCGGGCCTGCACGTGGGGATGGGTGTAAGCGGAGGCTTCAACGGAGCTGCGGACTGGGCGGCGGCGGCGGCGGGGTACAGCAGGTGCGCACGGGGACTGCTGCTGCTGCTGCTGCTCCTGCTTGTCTGTGTGAGCGCTATCCGTTGCCCTTCAAGCTGACTCGTGGCCCCTGAAACCCATACAAAACGCCGGTGCTTGCCGCCTCTTGACGATCGCAGGACCGGCTCCGGCCTCCAGGGCGCGTCCCCCTCCCCCTTCCAGACCAGCGTGGGCATGCAGCTCCACGAGCCCCCCCCCGCTGCAGCGGCCTCTCGGCCGTCCTCCGGGACCCATAGCATCAGCGGCATATGCGGCTTGAGCACCAGCGGCGCAGCGGGTGCAGCAGGGCGCAGGGCCTTGGCCATCCAGGTGGGGCTCCTGCGGAGCGGCACCGCGGATGTCGCCGGAGGGTTGGGGGGAGCTAGCGGCCTAGGCAGCCCGCGCACAACAGCCCCGGAGCCACATGCGGGCAAGAGCGCGGAGGAGCTGGTGCAGCAGCTGCGGGACCTGTACGGCAGTGGGGCGCTGGGGTCCAGTGGGGGCAGTGGTGCGTATTCTTCGAGGCAGGGCAGTAGGGGTAGTGTGTCTTCTGGCAGGCAGGACTCGGTGGGATTGCCGGAGGTACCGGAGGCAGGGTTGGGGTCGGGGTTTGAGGGTGTGGGGATGGTGGAGGCGGCGGGGCTGCGCTCGGAGCTGGTGGAGGCGATGTGGAGGCGGGTGCTGGCCAAGGACACGGACGCGGTGAGCTACCTGCTAGGGCTGGACCCGGCGGCGCGGTGCAACAGGCCCTTCGCAGGGGTGCTGCAGGAAATGCGCACGTGGGTGTACGTCAACATGTGGTAGTGCATGGGTGAGGAGGGCGGAGAGGAGGGGCAGGGGAGCTGTGGGTTGTGGGTTCTCGTTGGGATGGGGCTTTGCTGTGATGTATGGGCCATGGGGGTGGCGTGGGTAAGTCTGCGTGAGTGCACTAGGGGATGGGCGTGCAGGTGCAGGTTGGGTTACAATTCGCGGGTTAGTGATCCCCTCTTCATGTTCCATCAGGCGGAGAACAATTGAGGCCCTTCTGGAGGTGTAGTTGGCAGTCGCATACACTTATTAAAGTTCATGGTGGGCATTTGCTCACAGGTGTGCTTATGTTGGGCACTTGCCCACGGGTGGGGCCATGTGGCCGAGGTAGGAGGTAGCAATAATAATTTACGTTGCGCTTGGTTAATACAACTCTATCGGTTGAACGGGTGGCTTCGCCATGCTGTCCTGCTGTGGACGTGAACAGGTGCGTTTAGCGCAAGCGGTGTTAGCATAAATTCATTTTGGATAGGTAGCCAAATGCACATCGCAGGAGGCTTCGCTGGTGTGTATGTTGCACTCCTACAGAGGAATTTGGTCTGCTCTGTTGCGGTACCTTGTTTGCGCTGTGCGGTACGGCTGTTGGCAAGCTGGCGTGCATCATCTTGCACCCATCCCAGTTTGTGTACTACAGTACCCCAACTGTGTCAGCTATGTCACGTGTTGGTTTGGGGTACTGGTACCAGCGTGCGATCGCCGTATGGCTGTTGGCGTGCTGCTGTAGTGATGTTCGACGGACTGCCCTGGAGCCACCCTAGTATGCTTGGCATCTTGTGGCTTGCGATGTTGCGAAGAGACATGATCTCGTGGAACCACGGAACAGTAAATGATGGTCGTGACACTTGCTGTTGCTCGCCTGTGGCTAACCCTTCCGAATGAGAGTTCACCTGTGGAACCTACCTACCTCTTGGGTGTTGGCTGGATCAGGCCGGACTTGTATGAGTTGGCTATACGGGCTGATGCGTGCCGTGCAATATATGCAGAGTTGCGGACAGTTAGCAGGTGCAAACACTGGCAAGTCATTGTAGCGCTGACGATGAATCTCACATTGAGCTTCGGTTGTGTATGTGTGTTCCAAGTTCCGCACTACCACGTCACGGCTTTGTGTTTAGCAGGGTTAATATGTTTATGTGTGGCACTTATTTTAGCCGCGTGGCGCGCCTTTCTTGGTCCAGATGAAACAGATGGCCAAGGCCCTTTGTACGTACGTCATGAAATTGTGCAGCTCTGTCCCCACGTCATCGAGTCTGCAGGGCGGCACGAAGGGTTCCAAGTACGTTGCAGGATGCGGTGATGGGAGCTACAAGGATGTGAAGCCTTTGTGACACTTCGCAAAGGATTATTCCAAAAGCTGCAAAGCCCAGATGACATCTTCCAGGACCATCCTGTAACTTTAAACACAATTAAGAGGTCCACAGCCTGCTGCAGCCATACCCCTGGTTAGGCCATTGGCTGTACCAGGTTGTAAAGCGGTCCTTCGACGGCGCCAGCACACACAGCCTGCAGCTAACAGTAAGCCGTGAGGCCACCTGCTTGGGTGCTGCTTGGAACAGTCCGCCAACTCTCCCAAGATTGGATGCACGCTAGTGATAATCTCAAGAAGGTCTACGACAGTGTGTCGGCCAGACCCGGGGTGGCACTTTGCCATAGGCATGACGAGCAGTGCAGCAACGCCCGCTAACGACACATTCAGGTCCCAACGGCATTCCCAGGGGACGACTCCTTCAGCAGCACCTCCTGGACCACCCTGCCCCTAATCCACCAGACTGTGCGCCATGGAGTACAACACCAGGCCCACGCCGTGGGTCGCATGATCCAGCGCTGTGTTTGATGGGGGGAGCTACTTCACGTGGCTGCTCAGTACAGAATGAGTAGCGCGAAGGTGCCGTAGGTGAGGAGACAGGGGTACATGATGATGGTCTGCGGACACGGGGAAGAGACAGAGGGGATGTCTGGGTAAAGCGCGTGGTAGTAGGATGCGGTGATGCGAGGTGTAAACGCATGTTCCAAAGCAGAGTCTGGGTAAAGCGCTCATGGCATATCGGACAAGTATGGTCTGGGTAAAGTTCTACTGGCCTGCCGAACGGCAGCTGTGACGGAAGTAGCTATGCACAGCACCCCCAGCTGCCCCAGCAGCTGCGACGCATGCGCCCGCCACCAACAAACCCCAGCCCACCTTCATGTCCTCCAGCACTGGGCATCTCCGGGCGAAGATGCGAGACGCGGTGAGCGCCGACCACACGGTGCACGCCCCGCCGAGCAACAGCAACAGGAGGCCCCTGTGGCAAGCGCGGGACAGCGTACGGGCTACTTGGCACCTTCTGTTGTGTTCTGCTGGCCACGTATGCCAACTACCAAGCAGCGTCCTATGCTTCCTAGGTCACGCCGCAAGCCAGATGATGTATGTTGCGTCAGATAGTCCGGTCCGACTGTTGGCATGCGAGTTCCAGAGGCTACTGCCAACCCCGAACGCCTTACTTGGGTATGAGGATCGCCGTGGCTGCGAACACCACGATGGGCAGCATGCTGTAGCCCACCACGCAGCACACGCCGTACAGGTCCAGGTTCTTGGCCTCAGGGCCGTCTGACCCGATGAGCTGACGCAGCATGAACCAGATCAGGATCGAGAACACCACGCTCCAGCCCAACGTCACGCCAAAGTGCAGCTTGGCCATCTGTGCGCAGTGGGTGTGGTGCGGGCGCAGGATTCAGGCGGTGCTCAGACGCAAGCAAGGTGGTCGCGAGCTTATCAGCATATATGCACTTTGGTACATATCAGGTGACCTCACACTCCGCAGTGAGTGACACTTTCCTACTTGTTTGCCTGTCTGGGATTCTATATATCCCGCTCCCGCACCGCATCCGCATCACACTCCGCAGTGTGCATGGCGAGCGCTGCCCTTGGGGCCATCACGCGCACCATCCATGGGGACCCAACACTGCTGTACAGCCCACACACTGACTGCCCCTGCCCGCAAGCATCCCATCCCACCAAGAGCTGCAGCCCCGCGAGCACGAAGACGAAGATGAGTGCCCCTCCCATGTCGAGGTCGTCCAGTTGTCGGGAGCCAAACCGCCAGAACAGCACGGCACGTGTCTTCTGAAAGATGGCGCCAACGTCGATGCCCAGCTCTGGTGGAACCAAGAGAGGCACAGTAGAGCGATGGCATGTGCAAGAGATTACCGAAAGGCCCACTGATGCAGTTGGGTGAGCTGGAGGAAAGGAGGCTCGGGCTGTTGCGGAAGTAGGTGGCGTGGCCATCCCACCTTCAAGCAGGGGCGGTTCGTCCTCGAAGTTGCTGTTGCTGCCGCCTGCACCACCATAGCCTCCACCACCAGCTGGTACTGCATAAGATGCACCGCCATAGTAGTTGCTTGACGTTGTGGAGCTAAACCACTCAACGTTCGCCCCTCCGCTAGGCTGCTGCGCGCCCGCGTAGGCTTGGGGCCGCATGCCCCATTCAGACATTATGCAGTGATGTTGATTGTATAAAAACCAATGTGACCGTGCTCAAAAAGCTCTCGTCGTGAGAAACGATTCACAAATTGACTCTTCTTGCACTTCTTCAACTGCGTGCTGCTAGAACTCCGCTTCGCGGCATATGCAAGTCAGTCCCAAGCAAGGGTAGGCTGCTAAATGGACGAGAGACGGTTCCTAAAACTGAACTGTCTCAAGTGTCAAGGCGCGTAACGGTCGCCCTTTCGGGTGATCTGTCAGTTACAACAGCTGAATAATCCTATCTGGATGTGACTAGTTGTGTTCAGGCTAGGTCTTGCAGCGCTGTGTGCCTGTGTCGTTCACCCGCCATTCGCAACACCCCATGGGACATGCACCGCCACGACCAACGCCCAAGTACACTAGACAGGCGTACTTGAAAGCACCAAACCGCAATCTGATATCAACGCTTCTTGGTGCGCTAGATGGCAAAGGGGACACACAGTATCCGGCACTGGACCGGCACTGGCGACACCAACTGTGTTGCAGGGACGCACGAACGCTGGCGGGAGAAGCAGGAACCAAGAGCACACCGGCGCGCTGTGCCTCTTGACACAAGTGGCTGCAGCGGTCCAGAGCCCGGTAGCATGCGTTCATGCGCTGCCCAGTACGCCTTACGGTACTTGGGGTGGCGTGTTTCACGCCATGCAGACAAGCTCAGGGCGGCAACAGCAGATGGAGCAGCAGCTCGGATCTCCTCAGCACGCGCCAGCTGCGGTGGCTGTAGCATACGCAGGTGGTGAATGGCCTTTCACCATCTCGGCATGGTGCACGAGTGCCAGGGTGCAGCTAAGGCGCACGGTAAGGGTTGCCAGTCATCTTACCATACACACGAGATTCAGCATTGCAGGAGTGACAGGACGCTGACGACGGGCTCCGCCACAGGTGGGGGCTTCGGATGCGGCGCGTGCGGTCAGGGTCAACTCGTGGGCTGGTAGGATGTGGGCCCAGCTGCACACGGGCCATGCAGGCAGCAACATCACAGCTGCTCCTGCAAGGTATGCGAGCGCAGCTCCATCTTCCTTCCCCATCATTTGGCAGAGGCCTACCCTGCAGGCGACAGAGAGTGCAACCAGGAAGCAACCAGGGGCATGTGCCTGGGCTGGCTGCGTGAATGTGACGACCGGGCGTCGCAGCTGTGGGCTCCCATGCAGCACTTGTAGCTGCAGTGCTTTGCGGTCTCGGCACGCACCCCGCGTTCCCTGGCAGGGCCTGGCGTCTGTGCGCGCGTTGGCGCCCCGCATCTAGGCGCACCGCACGGCGCTGTCCCGGCGGCTGTCGTCCTGCCTGTCGGCCGCGCTGGCGTCCGGCAACACGCCCGCCGCGCTGCACGCGCTGCACGCTGCTGCAGACCGGGGCGAGACGGCGCCGGCGGAGCCGCCGTGCGTACGGTGGTGGTGGCACCGCTGGTCGAGAAGCTGATCGCGAATCACAAGTCACACAGGTGGGCTAGCACACGTCAGTGTCACCAATGTGAGCAGCTCGTCTGATGACCTTGCTCATTGCTCAGAAACCTTTTCAGAGCCCAAGTAGTGAGACCGGTGCGCCGGCCACTGTCCTGTACAACTTGCTGCAGCACATCGCTTATCCTGCACACGAACGCTCCAGCCAACTGCTGTGTGCTTGCTGTGTGCTTGCTGCAGCACCGCCTTTCCAAAGCCCAAGCAATCGGACCAGTGCGCCCGCCGCAGTCTTGTGCAATGCACTGCAACACCCCCGCATTCGTTGTGTCAAAGCGCCAGCCGACCCTGCCCCTGCTGTGTGCTTGCTGCAGCACCGCTGCGGGCGCCGCGTCCGGCTCTGGCCTCCCCGCGCTGCTGTCCTCGCTGCTGGGCGGCGTGCGGCAGCGGCTGGGCCCGCTGCTGGATGCCACGCTGGCGCCGGGCAGCGCGCTGCGCTCCATCGACCTGCTGTCCAACGCCTGCTGGACGAGGTGCAGGCGGCGCTGGCGGCCGCGCTGCCGGGTGAGGGCCGGGGCGCGGGGCGTGGGCCCAAGGGCACGTGCCTTCTGCGAGTGCTACCGGATCAGGGCGCCCATTTAGAGGCCAGGGGTTGGAATGCAAGGAGCAACATGCGGCGCACTTGCCGCAGCACGCCACACCACCTTTTTCGGCCGCCCCACTGCTGTGTCCAGGGGCCAACTGCATCACAGCAAAGGCCAGCGGTAGCATAGAAGCCAACAACGGCTGGCGAGTACCAAGCCCCTTGCCCCCCCTGCCCGCCCAGGCGTGTTCTGCCCCGGCGTGCCTCCCGCCTTCCACACCAACTACCTGGCCACCACCGCCTGGCTGCGGCAGCTGGAGGGACTGTGCAGCACGCGCGGAGCAAGCACGCAGCCGTATGTGCAACAGCATTTGACCCCACGGAGCGGTGGGCTTGCACTCTGGGTAGATGCTGTACGGTGTGCGCGTGGTGGTTGCTGAGACCACTGTACCTCAGGACTTGTCCGTTACAGCCTGTTTGTTAAGCATTGGGGCTGTCCGTTTGCCGGCACCGCCTCTCTACTGGCTCTGGCGTCCTGGACCCGCTTGAGCAACGTATGTTTGGCAGCTTGGCCTGGCTTTTTCGGCTGTGGGTTCATGGTCAGTGCATACTGTGTAGGACACATAGCTTGTGCCCGATAGAGCACTGAGCTGTGGCAATGTAGAGCATTGAGCCACTGCTTGTGTGTAGTAAGAGGTGACCTTCGTATCCGACCGCTGTTGCGCCATCGTGACAAGTGCTTGTCGGCACACCCACACCAGACTACAAACCCTGTGTCCAAGGGCTGTATCAGGCTGTAACGACCTAGGACAATCAGGACTGGCAAGATGTCTGAACATGTCTTGCACCCCTGCACTGACCGGCAGTAGGCATATGCACGCACGTCGCACGAGGTGGCAGCGGCAGGTGAGAGCAGCACCAGCACCATGGCTGGGTGCACTGGGGGTATCAGCAGTGCTCTCTTCAGTGTACGCTTTACGGTGAGCTGCAACCCGCAAGCACACAGGACAGCCTTGCCGATTGGTACTCCACGGTATCCCCGCTTTTCCAGACTTCAGGTGAACGCCATGGGGCGGGGAGCCTGGCTCTACTTCCACGTGGGGGCCGGGGAGCTCAGATGGGTATCGTGATCCCTGCCACGACCTTCCGCATGCAGGGCGACGGTTGACGAGCGCGCGTAGAGCATCCCCCGTAAGCATGGACAGCTGATCATTGTTCATGTGTTTGAGCTACCGCTACAGCATTGCCTATTACGCTGAAAAGGGAGGACGGACCCAGGGTTCTAGGACAAGTTCGGGAAGACCCGACGGAAGACCCGCCTGACGGACACATCCGTCGTAGACACTCTTATGCCATAATGGGCTATATGTTCTTAATAGCACTTTTGCAGGATGCTCGCATCAAAGGTAGTTATTAGACGCTGAGGCTCCCCCCCCCTTGCCGAAGCCTGTCCGCTTGGCAGCGAGGTGTGGCGTTATTATATGCGGAAATAGAAGAAGTCTTGCAACTTGCAGTGCTGCCTCGTCATGCAGCTGACGCAGGCAGGCTCGCAGTGGTAGCAGGGCGTTCGGCAAAGGCTCGCTGAATGAGCCCGCTATAATAGCAACCAGCGCAACTATGCCTGCAGCATAAGGCCGCATTGCTGCAGCGGGCGCAGCAGTAGCAGCGGCAACCCAATGCGCGTGCGTCCGGCACCGACAGCGCGAGGCTCGAGTCACAGCTAGGACTGTCAGCATATCACCGCTACAGAGAGCTATCAGGGTGGGCAGTTCACTCCTTTCACGGCAAACTGACAAGGTCGCAAGCAGCACCAGGTCGACAAGCCACGCAGGGACTGGCGCAAAGGGGCTACAGCCGTTTTAAGGAGTCGATTGCCACGGTGACCGTAACCCTTCTCGGACATTGAACCAAGAAAGGCAGCTGTGCGAAAGAGCGAGAGCTGAAGCTGGCTCCTCGCGGGGTGCCGTACCGGCAGGGTTGACACGTGGCCATGGCAGCAGGTACCCACTGGTGGCAGCATGCAGCGGCGGAGCTGGCGGGAGCACTGTGGGAGGGCGGTGGCGGCAGGGGGCTGATGATGGCGGTGGAGGGCTCCCCTGCACCCGACGCAGGCGGCGGCGCTGGAGGCGGCAGTGGCGGCGGCGGGGCCGCGGCCGCCACGGCAGCGCCTGCCGGGCCCACCAGCAGCACGCAGCAGCTGGAGGTTGCGGGCGTGACAACAGGTGGGGCCGTGCCCGATTCCAAATGCGTGTGCACGGAGACGTATCAGCCGCACACGCCAAACGCACAAGTACAGGCGTTTTTGCGCTGCACATGTAACGTAACCTCGGCGTGCTGCTCACTACACAGCCCTGCACCCTGACCATGCCTCTGCAACACCGTCCTGCCCTTAACCACCCACCGCGGCCCCAGCCGTCCTGGTGCTGCTGGCGGCGGTGTGGAGCCTCAGCGGCCATGCCCTGAGCGCCAGGTGGGTAAGGCGCTCTCCAATGCGGCCAACGGCCGTGCAGCCCGGGTGGTGCCTCTCACCCAGGGCCCTTCTTGCCATGCCCATCCAATGCATGGGACAGGTTGACCACCACCACTGCATGCACAATGTTAAGGTCTTAAAGGGTGCTAATACAACCAGCTGACTGCCCGAGCTTTGGTGGATGTTGGATGTAGGAGTCGCTTCCTGACGGAGAGCGGCACTGCCTGCCTGCTGGGGCTGACGGCGGGGCTGCTGCTGCTGGGCCTGGCGCACGTGACGGGGGCGTGGGGCCCCGCGGGGGGCGGGGGCGGAGGAGGAGACGGCGGCGGCGTGGGGGATAGCACGGCCGCCGCCGCTGCTGCCACCGCCGCTGCTGGTGGCGGGGTTCACGGCGGCCACGGCGGCGCAACGCTGAGCAGGGCGGTGCTCAACGACCTGCTGCACTTCAACAGCGCAGCGTTCTTCACGTGGGTTATTACCGCACGTGTGCACAGTTGTGACGGCTGGGCCTGCAGGGGTAGCGTGCTGCGTCCCCTGCGTGCCCTGTGTGACCATGCCGGGTGCCAGTGCCCGCTTAAGGGTGCCCTGTGTGATAGTGCCGGATGCCAGTGCCCCACCCAGCGAGGCACCGGCGTGCTACAGCTGCCACCTGTGACACAGGCTCCATCGCGCCACCAAGGCACGGTCTGGCATCAGCGGTGGCCGAGCACTGTGCAGTCTTGTTGGATGGGCCTGTTCACACTGCCACTCGCTCCTCACTGCCCATCTGCCCTAACCCACCCTGTCCTGCCCTGCCCTGCCCTTCCATCCCCTGTCTCACCCCGCAGCTACCTGCTTCCGCCCGTCATCTTCTACGCGGGGCTGTCGGTGCAGCGCCGGCTGTTCTTCCGTAACCTGCCCACAATCCTCAGGTAGTAAAACACCAAACATGAGGCAGTGTCGCGTGCAGCACACACGTGCCAGCCCCGTGCGCATGAACGGCTCAGCGTCCCATGTACGCCACCGCGCGCTAGCAGCTTCTGAGGTCTCGTTACCAAGCATCACTTTCCTTGCTTGGCACAAGGGTCGTAGCTTCCTGTTCTCATGTCACTCACCGTCTCGCCGGCGCAACACGCAACCCCCATTGATCGCCACACTACACCACACTACCTGCCGCAGCTTCGGCATTCTGGGCACCTTCATCTCCTTCCTGCTCAACTCGGCAGCGCTGTACTTCCTGGTGGGCACAACCTTCGGAATGGATGCACAGGTAAGCTGGGGTCCATGGCGGGCGGGTTTGCGCGGTTGGGGGTACTACGGTGTGGCAAAGGATTGTACGTGCAGAAGGCACCCGGCAGCCTGAGAGGCCTGCTATCATGGCCACATCCAGACGTTCCCAGGTATGCCTGGCGCCGGATGGCCCTAATGTAGCGCACAGCACGCACAGCACCTGCCGCCCCCACTGCATCTACAGCTGCCAGTCTGTAGCCAACGCACCGTAACCATACCACCGTACCATTCGTACGGACCTGCCCCCGTACTCCCCAGGACTGCCTGGCCCTGGGTGCGGTGTTCGCCGCCACCGACTCCGTGGCCGTTCTGCAGCTGCTGGACCCCGGCCGCAGCCCGCAGCTGTTCAGCCTGGTGTTCGGGGAGGGCATCGTCAACGACGCCACCAGCGTGGTGCTGCTGGGGGCGCTGGCGCGCATGGCGCAGCACGGGGGCGCGGGGCAAGGGTGGGTTAGTGCACAGCCAGGTTGGGGTGGCAAGGGTGGGCTGGGGGGTGACGGCGGGGCTGGGGTGGGGTGCTGAGTCGGGTGGGCGCTGGCGCGCATGGCGCAGCACGGGGGCGCAGTGCAAGGGTGGGTTAGCGCACAGCGGCAAGGGGGGCCAAGGGCGGGGCGGGGGCGATGGGTGGGGCCGAGGGTTGTGGATGAGGGGTGGGGGTAAGCGCAGAGCGGCAAGGGGAATCGGAAACAGTCGGCCTGCGGAGAGCGAGGTTAGTGAGGGGTGGGGGCGAGGGGTGGGGGTGAGAATGGAGCAGCACGGGGGCTTGGGGCAAGGGTAGGGCGGGGGCGGAGGCGGGATATGAGGGTGACGGTGAGGGTGAAGGTGCGGGGTGCCTGGTGTGGGTGGCCGCGGCTAGCTAGGGACGGAGGCCAGGGCTTGAAGGTGTTGGCGAGGCACGCTGTGGCGCGCTTAAAGGCAGTGTGCGTGACCCGCATGTTGTAAAGCTGCTTGTTTGTGCACTTGGGAGGGCCTTACAGAAGTGCCTCTTATATCTGCTGCTCAGCACTGGCTAGCGTACCTGGAATCCTTTTGAGGCAAGCTCCCCCGTTTCACCCGGCGCCCTGCCTTCCCCCTCCCTCCTCCAGGTCGGACTCGGACAGCTCCCCCACGGTGCTTGGGGTGGGCCTGCGGCTGCTAGCCAACTTCATGTAAGCATGACACGCCATGCGGGAGCAGCACACCTGTGCACCTGTACCGCAACCCAACACGCACCTTGCAATGTGTCCGAGTCCTGCGTAAACATGCTTACACGCACACGCACTCACCAGAACTACGCGCACGTTCTCCCTGCTCGCCGCGTTCCCGCACTTCCGGGTTCTGCCTCGATCCACGCGATGCCCCCTGGCGCCTGTGTTACCCGCCCAGCTGCCTGCAACACCTGGCTTCACATGGCACCTCCAGGACTTCTTAGCCTCGTTCACGACCCCTTCACGTGTCTCTGCCTCCCCCGCAGCTACCTGCTGCTGTCCAGTGCCGTCCTGGGTGTGGCTGCGGGCTGGGGCGTGGCGGCGCTGCTGCGGTCACGCGTGGCAAGCCAGGGGCCGCACCACGTGAGGCAGGGGAGGGGCGGGGTGTGGGGGTGTGGGGTGGGAGCAAAATACTGCTAACATGAGGCAGGGGAAGGGCGGCGGAAGCGGGCTGGTGTGGCAAGCACATCGGGGCTGCATCAAGGGTTCAGACTGCAGCTGCCTTCACTATCGGTGGTCGACTCCAGATTGCGCTCCCCTCGACCGGGTTTCACGAAGCACCAGCCCTCCAATGTGACAAACAGCCATCCGCTTGCCTATCGCGCTCGCGGCGTCTTCCAGCACACTGTTGTACATCAGTCAAACTCTATTCATTTCTTTGCTTGGTGCGTGAGATACGTACGGTTGCCGCCGAACCTCAGCCGCACCTGTCGCCCCGTGCCGCACGGCAGCACCCACCACCATCACCCTCCCTCTCCGCGTTCGCAGGAGGTGGCCCTCATCGGCCTGCTGTCGTACCTGTCGTACCTTGCAGCCGAGGTGCTGGGCCTGTCCGGCATCCTCGCTCTGTTTTGCTGCGGGGCGGCCGTGTCACACTTTGCCCTGCGCGACTTGGACAAGGACGCGGCACTCGGAGCCCCGGCAGCAGCTGGTGCAGCAGCAGGGGTAGGTGCAGGCGGAGGACTGGGGCTACCAGCTTCAGGAGCAGGCGGCGGCTTGCTCGATGACGGGCTTGGGGTTGTGCGTCAAGGCGCACCTGGCCGGTCGGCAGTGGAGCAGGAGCAGCGGAGTGGAATGCAAGGTGGGACGGACGGGCGGATGGCAACGCCCTTTCGCAGCACATTGGCTGCCAATGAGGCACGGGGAGCGGCGTCAGGCAGGAGCAGCGCTGACGGCGCCGACGGCGATGGCAGCAGCGCGGGGCGTGGGGTGTACGGCAACGGCCCGGCGGGTCACGATGGGGTACGGCAGGACGAGCAGCAGCAGGGTGACGAGGAGCGGCAAGGGCTGCTGGAAGGCGAGCAGCGAGGGGAACACACGGTGCTGCAGCTGCCGGATGGCAGCGTGCGGTGCTTGGAGCAGGAGTCTGGGTCACGGTCGGGAGGGAGGGGAGGCGGCATGCGGGTGGGCGGCGGCGGCGGCGGGTGCATCAGCCCTGGGGGTGCGGTGGCGACGCACGCGGTGTTCCACAGCCTGTCGTACGTGGCGGAGGGACTCATCTTCATCTACGTGGGGCTCAACTGCCTGGATCCTGTGCGGTGGAAGGTGAGCGGGCGGCGGTGGGTGCCCTCACTGTGGCCTCACTGTGGTGTGTTGTGATTGGGCTGGGTTGCCAGCAAACAGACGTTCTATCTGCTGTTCTGCCACAGCCAGCCAGCCCAGGCCCTTAAAGCTGGTATCGGTTCCTCTGTAGTTTACAGGGGCATGTGCATGCCACACGTCGCGCGTCCACATCCGCACTCCCTACGGCTGGTGCCCCTTCGTTACACCCCTGCCCCATGCAGGTGGCTTACGTGTTGGAGGTGGTGTGGCTGGTGGGCGTGCTGCTGGTGCTGCTGGTGGTGAGCGCGTGGCCGGCAGTGCCCTGCTGCTGCCCCTCTGTCTCCCATCCACCACTACCCAACAGCCCGAGTTTGCCCGCACCGGCCGCAGCTCCCTTCACAGAGGTGCCTGAATCTCCTGCCCTGCGTGCCTTGCAGCTGCGCGTCTCCTCCAGCAGCGCCTCCCCATCCTCCCCTGCGCGCACCCTGTCTCTCCTGCCTACCCTGACTGCATATCTGTCTCGTGTCTGCTTCTCCTCCCGCAGGCCACCCGTGCCGCAGCCGTGGTGCCCCTCAGCGCGCTGCACAACTTGTACGCCCCGGAGCGGCAGCGCCTCTCCGCGCGGGACGTCGTAGTGGTGTGGTGGGTGGCAGACAGCGCGTGCCGTACATATGCCGTGTGACGGGTAAAGGCATGGCATGCGTGCGAATGCGTGTAGTCACCTGCAGTGCCTGGGACGTCGTGGCGGTGTGGTGCGTGGCGGGCGTACGGCACCGTGCAGAATTGTAGTGTGGCTTGCAGTGTTGACGCGCCCTCTGATTGCTGGTCCGCGGTGCCATGCTTACCAATCGTGGACAGAACCATGGGCCCATCGGCATCCAGACCCCGCAGACCATCGTGACGTGCTGCTCCGCCTGACGCCAGGTCGGCTCGCGGATTCATCCTGCAGTCAACCGCTCCAAGCCTGCCCCCGGCAGGGCACCATTTCACAAAGCGTCACACTTTTCAACAACAACGTATTCGCTTGAGTGTCGCAATCGCAGATGCCCTCCGCACCTCGCTGCCCCCCAGGTGGTCGGGCCTGATGCGTGGCGCCGTGTCGGTGGCCATGGTGTACCTCAACTTCGACGTTGGGGGTGGAGGTGCGGGGCCCGGGGGAGCAGGGGGCGCCAACCTGGGGCCGCGGGCGAGGGTGGGCGGCGGCACGGGGAGACGGGGAGGAGGGGCCGCGGCGGCGGCGGCAGCAGCGGCGGCAGCGGCTGAGGCTGCGGCGAAGGCAGCGGAGGAGGAGGCGAGGCTGCAGGTGGGTGCGGTGGGGACTTAGAGCGCGGGTGGGCTATGCTCATCTGGTGAGCAGCGTAGCAGCACGCAGTTCCTCTAGCGGCTGTTAAGGACAGCCGCAAGAGGAATTCTAGCCCTGCCCTGGGCTCGACCTCAGAGCTGGGCTGCCCTTTTGCACCTCGCTACGATATTCTGAGCCTTGGGCTTAGGGCTGGCCTGCCGCCGCACCACCCCCATCCCGTGCCTCCACGCTCCACCCCCAGGCTGTTCGCGCCGCCCACCACGCCACCCTCATCGTGGCCACGCTGCTGGTGGTGGTGGCCAGCGTGCTGGTGGTCAGCACACTCACCAAGACGGTGCTGCAGGTGCGTGCATGCGACGTGGGTGAGCGTGAGGGGCGCAACGCCCAGGTCCCCCCGCCAACCGTTGCAAATGCCAACCTACCATGTGCGATATGCCACCTGCGGGTAAGTGCTGATAGCCATGGCAGCCAACGGCTGGTACCGTAGTAGGGTACCTGGACTGCGGCGGGCCGTGTGAGTGCGGTGCTTGACATTAGAAGCGTGCTGCAGCTTTGGCAGGCTGAAATGACCGCGCGGGCGGGGCCCCATAGCATGTTGCTCATGGTCTTCATGGTCTTCCGAGCAGTACCGGTGTCGGTGCGTATGACATCACATACATGCCCTGAGGTCGGACAAGGGTAAAATCACAACATGCGTGCCCTTCCCTGTCCTGCAGGCAATCATGCAGGCAGACCACCGCAAGTCTCCCCTCCGGGTAAGCAACCCGTCCCTGAACCTGCGCATCCACCCCTGCACCCGCCTGCCCCTGCTGCTGCCCGAGCCCCGAAACGTGCGCCTCAATGCTCCTTCACGATACAAGGCCAGTTGCAGTGCACTCCAAAGGCGGATCTCCCCACACCTTGCATCATCGACCGGTAGCGTGCCCCGTACCCGGCAGGTGCTGGGCGAGGTGCTGGCCGACCCGTGGGTCGCAGCTGCCGGCCGCCTGCGCGCCGCCCTCCGCCGCCTGGGCCGCACCCCCGGGGCGGGGGACGTGGACCGCAGCGGCCGCGGCGGCGGTGGCGACGGCAGCGACGGCACAGACGATGACGAGGATGGCGGCAACCGGGATAAGGGTCCCGGTGGAGCAGGAGGCGTAGGAGCAGGTAGCAGGGGCGCTGACAGCGATGGCCGTGGGCTAAGCACCCCCGTGCGCGCCGCGCGCAGCCCAGGCGGTGTGCCGGGGGCGCCGGGAGGTGCTGTGGCCATGACTGTCATCGGGGCAGCTGGAGGGGCGGGGGGAGGTGGAGCGGTGGGTGCTGGGAGCGGGGTGAGCGCAGATCGAGTGGGGAGGCAGCCAGGGGGTGGCCGGGAGCGGGAGCGGGACAGGGACAGGGACAGGGACAAGGACAGGGACCTGGAGGTCGGCAGCAGCAAGTCCAAATCGTACGGCACGGTGGTGAGGAGGCAGTACAGTACGGCAGACAGCATGCATGGCGCTGGGTCCTTGCGGGTGCTTGCGACAGGAGGAGGAGCAGGAGGAGGAGGCAGGGGTGCTGGAGGGGCGGCGACGGAGGGCGCTGCCGGGGCGTCGGGTGCAGAGCGGGCAGCGCAGGAGCACGCTGGTGCGGGAGCAGGCTCAGCGGGGGCGAGCGGCTCGTCAACCCCCTTGCCGGCCACCAGGTCGTTCGTCAACATGCTGGCAGGTGCGGGTGGGGTGCGGGGACCGAGTGATGGGAAGCTGGGCCGGCGGAGGGCGTTGAGGGGAGGCCACTCACAGCGGGTCATGCAGGGCTGTGGCGTTTGCTGGATGTTGGCCGTTCGGTCTGAGAACGTTTAGCCACCTGCCTGCACGCTCTGTCCTTGACCCAAGTTCCAGTGCAGGTGCGGCGATTGACGCTCCTGTTCCTCGGGCCCACTACTGCTGTACTGTACTGACGCACCTGCTTCCCCTCACCCTGCGCTTCCACCGTGCAGAGCAACTCGGGAGGAAGCGGTAGTGCATGTTGCCAGGTGCCAGGCACACCATTGGCGCGGACCCCAAAGAAGGATTTCGCCAGCGAGGGCCGCACAGCGCTGCGGGCCTGCAGGCCGTGGGTAGTAGAGATCGTATATCGCGGACTAAATTAGCGGGCTCAATGCGGATCCATTCAGTGGGCTCACTCAGCAAGGGCCAGCTTGCGTGGATGGCGGCTTGCAGAGTTGTGGAGGAGGGTGTTGGGGGTGGTTGTCATCTGCTGCACACACGTGCATGCAGACGAAGGTTCTGTTTCATGCCTTCCACTCTCTACAAAAGCGCTGAGTGCTGCTTTTGCATGGTGTTAGATGTACTCGATAGCTCGGCTTAATTTGTTTGTAGCGTAGATCCCCTTTGGGTTGCTGTGTAGTGGAAGGCAAAAGGCAGACGTAAGCTACATGACAGTGTAGATGCCATCAGTTGATTGTGCGGCTACGTACCAGTGTGCGTGGTAACAAAGGTGGTTCGTGGCAGGGGCTTGGTGTCCAACGAAATGCCGAAAGCGTGCTGCGCTTGTGGTACCCGGAATGTTTTTTTGTTTGGTCCTATCTTGTACGCCGGTTTTTGTCCAAGTTTTTGCCCGCGCAACTGGCTATGGAATCCCCATGACAATCATATGCCGTGTCAGATATGCGTAGGGCAACACGGAGGATGGCTGTCATCCGGACTGACTCGTCCATTCGGCATAGCAGGCATCTGGTTTCAGCTTTCAGGTTGTGGTGCTGCCTGCTACGACAACGAACCATGCTGCAAGTCAAGGCTGGAGTGATGGTTGACAGATGTGCAGAAGCGCAAATGCTTTCCTGGGGGAGGGCCTGGGAGCTGACTACCCTACGCGTACGGAGCTATTATCGGTGGCGCCGTGGTGGCCCACACGTGGTGCGCATGCATGCCGGCCGTACATGCCATCACAGGCACAATGAGGGACGTACCGCCATCCTCTAAGCATCTACTTTTCCGCTCGTTCTTGCAAGTCATGGCACACCCTGGCACACCTCCCCGGACCGGGCTGGCCCAGAGAGAGGCCAGTTGGTCAAAGCCAGCAGGGCTGGCGTGTTCATTGGGCATGCCCCCTGATGGTCACCAGCTCCCCAGACCGGGTGCTAGTCTGCAATAAACTTCAGTGAAGCATATGCTTTGAGCGGAAGCGGCACGCCACGTGGACTCTCAGGGCCATGACAAGGGCGGTGAAAGGCAGGGCAGCGATTGAAGCTGAGGTTGGAGGCTACGATTGCTCAAGGGGTGTCCGTACGACAGCCTGTCTTGGTCCCCTAGCTCTGAGCCAGCATTGTAACCGCGCCAGGATGTGAGAGTTTCGATAGCCTCATAACAAGTGCAACGGTTGCCTTGTACAATATGTCCGGTGAAGCACCGGGCGTCCCGTCGCCCGGTGACGACCCGGCGAGCAAAGACATACGCATCCTGCAGCTACAGTGCGTTATAGATGCTAAAGATCGCGAGCTGCATATACTAAGGCAACAGTATGCGACTGGACAGGTGGAACAATGCACGTACGCACTTACAGTTTGACTGGAGGGTTCCCGACGTTGGCTCAGGCTGCACAATTTCTGCGTTCACTGTAGGCCGATGACGCTTTGACAAGCCAGCTACAAGAAGAGCATGAAAGACTGCGCGGGGAGGCTGCGCGTCTTCGGGCGGAGAACGAAGCGCTGCGGGCAGAAGCGAACCGGCGCCTTTCGGCCGCGAGCTTGACAGGCAAGACTGCAATATAGTTGCGCGTGCTTCTTGCAACAAAGCTACCGCGGTGCTGAGGCATTTGCCGCTGCGATGTCCCACGGGTCCATGAACCTGACTCGCTGACCTCCTGCATCCTTCTGTACCCGCTCAACCCAACGCAGCCACTCATGATGGCGCAGCAAGCTCGACAGGCGCGCTAGGCAGCCATGCTACGGCCACTGGCCCAACGGGCCACGCTCCTCCGACAGCAACTGGACCCGCTGTCGCGCCGCAGCCCCCTCCTCAACCAGCGGCCCAGTACCCGACAAACATCGACCCAGGGGCACTGGTGGGCAAGCTGCGGGGCCTCGTGACCTCACTTGTGGCAGAGGCGCTACAGCAGCGGCAACAGCAGCAGCAGCAGCAGCAGCAACCACAGCGGGGCCGTCCACAGGAGCCCTTGTCACCAGCAGCGCCCTCAACCGCAACCGCATCCCTTCCGGGCCTCCACATCACGCTTCAGCAGCTGCCGGCAGTGGGCAGCCCCTCTGCAGGGAGTAACAGCAACGACAGCACGACTGCATTTGGCGTGTCTGGCGCCGTGCGTACCAATGGCGCCCCAGCGGTGCTGTACGTGAACGTGGACGGCACCCCCATGCACGTGGACCCGGCGGTTCTGGAGCACGTGCACGGCAGCAGGCTGTACGACATGCTTGTACGGCAAGTGCATGTGCTCCCGCGCGACGACCTGGGCCGGCCGTTCCTGTCATACGACCCGAGGGTCTTCCAGGTAGGAGCGAATTGCCTAACTCCAAGTGTGCAGCTTAACTCGGCGTCTGCTTCAAACCGCCTTCCTGACGGTATTGCAAAAGCCCTCACGCAACCGCATTGTCGCTCGTCCCCTCAATGTCACGCCGTAGTTAGAAACCAACACTTCCCGCGCGCCAGCGCTGAAGGTACGATCGCCCTCCGTGCGTCATGACCATCTTTGCTTCCTCTGCTCTGCCCCTGCCCCAGTCGCTGCTGTCCCACCTGAAGGAGCGGTGGGTGTTCGGGGGAGCCGCCCCGCCGTACGGCCAGGACTGGGGCGCCACGGCCCGCACCCTGGGCGTGTCGCCCACCTACCTGCAGCAGGTGGGGCTGTGGGATATGGGCTGTGGGCGCACTACCGGTACCCGCACCTGCCAGCAGAGCCATACACGTGCCTACGATTTGGGTCAGGGGTGCTTACATGGGAGTCGATCTGGGCGCATGATCAAGTGCACAAACAACGCATGGCGGCCTCCCGGGAACTGCTGGTCCCGATACGTTACAGTGGTGAAGAGCGTGTAGAGCCGTGGTGCGGGGTCCTCAAGCTGCGTGTCATGCATGGTCGGAACGATGCTGCAAGAGTGGAAAATTGCTGACGGTTGGAAATGGGATATGGGTCGCGTGGGTGCGCCTGGGCGTTACTGCCTGCCTTATGCCAGGACGACCGTTCCATAGCGCACAGATCAAGTAGCACCGCCGGGACCAAGCACAGCCCTCGCACCAAGCGTATCCCTCCTTGAACCACCATGCGCAGCGGCTGCAGTACATACTTCCAGTTCAGATGCACGTCCCTATCTACGTAGCTTGATACTGCAGCTTATGTGCCTCCACGTGTCGGGTGCACTAGCCAGCAAAGGGTCCCGCCCTGGCTGTGCAACGCCCTGTGCGCAGGTGGCTCTGCACTTCGGCCTGACGGACGTGGCGGCGGCGCTGCAGGGGGGCTCTTACTCCCCCTTGCCCGCCACCTCCCCGTCCGTTCTTCCGGCTGCTGGCCCACCAGCGGACGCCGGTGCAAAGGCACCCTCAGCTGCAGCGGCGCCTAGCACAAGCGCAAACGCGCAAAGCCATGCATCCCACCCCACCCGGTTGGCCAACCCTCCGGCCTCCGCCTCAACCGCCTCAACCGCTGCCGCGACGCACGCCCCACCCCCTCCGGGAACCTCCCCTGGCATCGCTGCGGCTGCTGCGGCTGCTGCGCCGCCGTCCCTGCCGAGCCCATCACGGCCAAGCCCCGCAGCCGCCACTGCAGCGGCCCTCATCCACAGCCGCAACCACGCCCCACCACCCGACGCCCACATGCCCTCCGCACCCCACGGCTCTCCAGCCACACCCGTCGCGCCCCACCACCAGCCAGCCCACGCCCGCAGCCCCAGGGCGAGCCACGGAGCAGAGGTCGGGCTGTCCTTGGCGCCCTCCGGCCCCCGTGCCGACTCAACCTCCAGCGTCACCAGCGTTACTCCCCTGCTACCGCAAGGGCAGGTCAGCAGTGGAAACGCTACCCCTGCGTCCGCGCCCGCTCCTGCCTCTGCCTCTGCCGCTTCCCCCAACCTCCCGCTGCCCCCGCCGCCGTCACCGCCCCCGGCCCCATCCTTTGGCGCCACAACCGGACAGCCACACGACCCTGCGACCCCCGCAGCCGCCGTTCCCGCCAACGCGATCTCACAAGAGGCACCAGCCTGTGTCGCGCAGGGCGGGGCTGGCTCCTCGCCCCCGCTATCAGGCTCCCCCTCCCGCATCCCACCGCCGGCATCGTCCTCTGCAGCGCCGCACGCGTCCAACCCGCCGGCAGCCGCCCTGCAAGCTGCGACCCCGCCGGCAGCCGCCCTGCAAGCTGCGCAGGGAGCTGCCCAGCTGAGAGAGCTTGCATCATCACCGCTCCAGATGACCCAGGTACCCGACGTGGATGGCGCTGGTAGCACAGGAGCCGGGGCGGAGGCGTCAGGGGCGGGGCATCAGGGCCCTGGGCTGCTGGGCGGTGGTCCCGGGGAGGAGGGTGCGGGTGTGCAGGGAGGCGAGGCGGAGGTAGCTGAGCAGGGAGCGCAGGGCGGGTTGGGGGCAGGGGGACAGGTGGGGCAGCTGGCGGCTGGTGGGGCCGATGAGATGGCGGCGGCTGCGGCACGGTACAAGGTGCCCAACCTGTACGCGGTCCTCGCAGAGAAGAGGCAGGCGGAGCTGCAGGACGAGGCCACGGGGGTGCAGCAACAGGCGCAACAGCACAGGGAGTGGCTCAACTCGGTAGGCGACGGTGCGTAGATGTGTTGTCTGTGGTGTGACTGTGGTGTGATGTCTGGTGAGTGGCCGGAGTAATGAAAGTGCGGAGAATGTGACACTGGTGTGGGCATGTGGGGGGCTAGCCAGGGGCGACGCAAACTCGTTTTTCTCCCTGTCCTTAGGCCGCATATGCGAGCCTTCAGTTGCACTCCTGGACGTATGGAGCTTTTGTAGGGCAGCAGGCCAGTTGGATGGCGATGGGTACGTAGTTACCCGCGCTCAGGTGCGGACGGGTGTGCCGGACGGCATTCCTCTCTGCCGTCTCGTCCAAGGAGATAGACTGCGAACCCAGATTTGGCGTGCAAGCACTTGTAGCATAGCTTCACAAGTTGTAAGCTCAATCAATCTGTCACGCTACACGGGGAGCTGTGCGTGGTTCAGTCAAATCATATCATAAACAGGCGTAGGAGACTGGAGTGCTTTGACGGAAACGATCCAATGCTCGGAGCTTAGTGTCGTATCATACCATAATATGTATCAACAAATCTATGGGCAGTCGCAAGGCCGCTACCAGCCGTCGCAAGGTGCGGGACTTTGGGTCATGGCAGCACCCCGTGCCATCGCGGAGTCACACAAGATACCGTCAGCTGGAGTGAAAATGTGTGCCAGATGGCGCGTCGCTCCGGGCCATGAGCGCGTCAAGAGTCGGAGCCAAAGCGCATGGGATTTTGCAAACTCTTTGGCCGCTTGCCCAAGCACAGGCACCTTGACTGTGACAAGTCAAGCAAATGTAGAATGTTAACAAACCGTAACATACAGCTGTTTCGACACCGACGCTTGCCTTGCAACCTCCTCCCGGACGTCTGGCGCCAGGTGGCGCCGACGCGCAAATGCTGTCCCTCCTCCCTCCCCTCCCGGCGTTGGACATTATGCTCATGGGGCCGGCAGGGTTCCCTGCCGTGCCTGGCCATCCATTGGCCCCGGCATTTATGCCTGTGCCTGTCCCGTTTGTTGCGGCTGGTGTCCTTCCGGCAGCTCCATACAACACGTACGGAGGCGGCCAACATGCCTCAGCTCAGCAGCACGGCGGTATGGGACACTACGGGCCAAACGCCCCGGGCGCTACTGGACACGACGGACGCATGGGCGGACATGGTGGGCGCTGGGATGGGGATCGTGGCGATGCCTACAACAGCACCCAAGGCCGGCGGCAGTTCACGGAGGCGCCGCGCCAGCCTCGTGCACCTTACGGGCCTGCAGGTGGCCAGCAGCAAGGGTACGTAAATCGCAACTACGATCATCAGCAACAGCAAGCAGGGGGCGGTGATGGTGGCGGGGGCAGGAGCGCTTACGGCTACGGCAAGCGGTATGGCGATGAGCGGGGCACCGACCCACATGGGGACGCTCAGCGGTACGCCCCTGTTGCACGCACGGACTATGCTAACGGCGGCACCGCCGTGCCGCATCAGCAGCAGTACAGAGGCGGCTATGGGCGGCAGGATGAGCGTTGGGACAAAGGGCGGCAGGAGCGTGAGTACGACCGGGATCACAAGGGGGACAGGGACCAACAGCGAGACCGCTACAGGTCTCACGACAGGGATGGGGACAGGGATTACCACAGGGGACAAGGAGATGGGCGGGGAGGTGGCTGGGACAAGGGAAGAGACGGCTCAGGCGGGCAAGTGCATGGGCGAGGACCAGGTGGGCCAGGAGCCGCTGGGAGCGCAGCTGGCCGGGTGGGTCCTGGCCCGGTTGCAGCCCCTGCGGCCGTGCAGGCTGCTGCTGCACAGGCCGACCCCAACTGGGCATCTCGCGAGGGGCAGGTGTACACGGTGCTGACACGGAACATCCAGCAGCTTGTGGCGTCCCTAACGCCCTCCGACGAGGAGGTCCAGGAGAAGGCGCAGGTGGGAGCGGTTGGAGGCACCCACTGCCATTGCCAACAGCCTGGGAGGGCGCTTGGGTCCGTCATAGCAGGAGATGTGTTTCACTCGTTTTGCAAGGACGGAACGAAAGTAGACATTCATTGCGTCTGGGTTCAGCATTGTGACAGTTGAACTCGCAGTGCTCCACGGAACCTGGGCTCAGCCAGCTGCATCACGGACTCCCCCGTGCTGCACAGGTGCTGCAAGAGGTGCGCAACGCCGCGCTGTCGGCTTTCCCTGAGTACCGCACCAGGCTGCAGGTGGAGCCCTTCGGCAGTTACGTGTGAGTGCAGAAGCAATGTGTCAGTGCGGGTGCTGTGGATACCGTCAAGACTGACCAATGCATGTTGTTGCAACAGCGCCCACTACGCGCAGGTCCGCCATGCATCAATTCCCCGTGCGGCATTGTTTGGCGGCACCGGAATTGAACGTGCCTCATGTTTGCTTGCAGTTGCGGCCTAGGGACACGGACCTCCGACATCGACGTGGTGTTGGTGGGTATCATGGAGCCGCCCAAGGACGTGGGCTTCTACAGCAAACACGAGCGACCGCGGGTGAGTATTTTTGCTTGTGCGAGGGGAAAACCTAGTGAGGGACATGAGATCGTCTGGGCACCGGGGCTGGGTCTCGTCCGCGCAATTCATGGAGCTTGAGCTTGTTTCGCAAGCTTCTACATTCAATTCGTGCGTGGCCTTGTTGCTGCGATCCCCGCCTCGCCCCCTGCCAGGTCGCCCGGCTGCTTGACCGGCTAGTGCCAGAGTTGCGGCGGCGCCTACGCCTGCAGAAGTGCATCACCATCCGCCACTCCAGGTGAGAGGCAAGCCATCAGCGCCATGGCAAGGTCCCCCATCGTTGGTTTCCTTGCACCCGGAGACATGGCATGGCCGGAGACATGGCCATGGCAAACGGCACGGTGCCAAGCAGTTGCCAACTTCTGGCCCTCAGCTTAGGGCGCCACTGTACAGGCCCGGCGGGCGAGACCATCTTGCCACCACACCGCCTTTGATTAGTAATATGTACTCATCCTCTACCGTTTCTGCATTCCGCGAGCTTCAGGTCCGCGCCCTATCCTAAATACGCAGACGTCACACGCCTTGTTTGCACTGTTCACCCCTCTTGTTTTTTCCGTAGGGTGCCCATCATCAAGACCACCGTGGCCGCCCCCAGCGGCTCCGGGTCGTCCATCAACGTCGACATCTCCATCGCCTGCATGTCGGGCCCAGTGGCAGCAGAGTTCATACGCCAGCAGGTACAAACCTGGCCAAGGGCTTTCCGGTGTGCACACCACCTGCCGCTCATACGCAAAAGCCCGCAACATCCCAGCAAGCACGACGCGGAGGCGTTTCCTTCTGTACACACCAATTGAGCTTACGTACGGGTGTTGACCCCTTCGTCCCTGCTCCTGACGTGCAGGTTGCGTCCTACCCGCCGCTGCGACCGCTGGTGCTGGTGCTCAAGACGTTCATGAAGAGCCAGGGGCTGGCGGAGGTGGCCACGGGGGGCCTGAGCAGCTACGGCCTCACCTACATGGTGCTGGCGCACCTCATGGTGCGTGGGGTGGTCCACAGCTTTCCCACCTGCGTCCCACAGCACCGGTGCAGCAGCGCCCATGCAACTACACAACGGCTGCAGCTCCGCTCGTGGACACAGCATGCGCCTACCCATTTTGTGCACCTGTAATTACTGATCCCGTACGCGCACCCCGCGCGCGTCCCCAGGAGGAGGCCCGTCGCGGTACGCCCCCCGCCGAGCTGGGCTGGCTGCTGCACACGGCGGTGCGGCGCTACGGCCGCAACTTCGACTGCGGCTCCATGGCGGTGTCGGTGGCGCACGGGGGGCTGGTCAACAAGGGCATGCTGGGCTTCAGGCACACGGACCACGGGGACCGCATCGTCACCATCGACCCACTGACCAGTGAGTGCCTTGTGGTGTCTCTGCAGCTTGGGGTTGCGCATTGCCCGCTGCGGAAGGGTAGGGTCGTGGACATGTATGGGCGTTCCCTGGGCGTCCCCTGAGCGTCCCTTACTGACGAGGTGAGGATCCGCCATCGCTCGGTAGGGTCGTGGACATGTATGTTGTACGTATGCCAGCTGGCATGGTTGCGATACATACCGTTGTCCCGCTACGCTCTGCTCCCCCCCAGGCCGCAACTGCACGGAGGGCACGTTCCGCTCCAAGGAGGTGCTGCAGGCGCTGGCCCGGGCGGACGCCTTCCTTAGCACCTGGTCCGCCATGCCGCCAGAGCACGTGCCGGACAGCACCGACATCCTGGCCCCCCTGCTGGGCGGGCAGGTGGGCCCGGGAGGCGTGGTGCGAGCGGCTGGAGGAGCGGGGCCGGCAGGGCAGGGCGGGGCGGGGCGGGCTATGGGCGGCTCGAAGGGCAACACGCCAGCGTCCCTCGGGAAGCGTGGGAGGGAGGAGGTGGACGACGGCGACAATTAGGACGGGTGAACGACACGTGCAGGAGCAGCGTGTGGGACAACTTGATACTGCTGCTGGCCGTGGGAACGCTTCTGGGACAGGAAGTTACCACGGCTGCGTTTGGCGGTGTGGGGCACCGCTACCTGCACCTGCTTGCACTGCGTGTGTCCGAGGCCTGTAACGTTTGATGGTGCTCCGCTGCATAGATGGTTAATGACCAAGCCGGTGGTTGCGAGGCACAGTCGGCAGTAGTCGTCGCCAGCTAGCGGTAGCCCTGATGGTTTCAATCATAGGGTGTGACAGCAGATACGCTAGGCAAGCAGTGTAGTAAGCTGTATGGCCCGATCAAGTGGGCACGGCGGTAGACTGTGGACGTACTGCTCTTCGCCGTCGGAAGACTCAGCGGTACCTTGCTATTTAGCAAGTTTGGTGCTCCATGTACTGACAGCGTACGAGAGCAAACAGGTCTGACCTGACGCATGTGTAACGGTGTGCCGGGTTTGTGGATACAGTACGGTACGAGTGAAACACGGTACCGTAGTGTGGGGAGTGTTCAATGCGTTTTAGGCCCTGGCGCCCTGCGGCCTGAACGACGGCACAAGTCCTGTGTACACGTCTGTAGACGTGTAGAGTGCTTACACACCCGGGCGCAAAGGTGAGAGGGGTGGGAAACCCCGTGTCCCTAATGGCCGGGACCAGCTCTGTGTTTTGAGCGGGATGGGGCTGGGCTCTGGAAGGGGACCAAATTGGTAAAGCCATACAAGGCAAAGGCCGCCTTGTGGCTGGCAGGTCTTCAGCGGCCTCCCTTGCCAGGGTTCACGACTGAGCAGCACTCCAGGGCCAGCCAGGGCCCAGCCTGAGTGCACACATATATACACAACTGCACACGCACATCTGGGACATACGTATGTCTTAGCCGCAATGGGCAAGGTATAGATGCTGTATATGTTGCTCAACGGAGCTCTCACTGCGTGCGAACTCCCGTAGCCCGCTGCAGCCAGGGCCAGGGGAGACCTACCTGCGCGAGCGGGACGGCACCTGCAGGGTACCTGTGTAACGACGTAACCCCGCACACTACTTTGATAGAGTGACACTCACATCTGCCGTCGTGGCCATGTGCAGAACCTGCCGCGACGACGTTAGTACAGCAGCCTACCTGCACTCTACCTGGTTACTCCCCGCAACAGACAGGGTTTTTACAGCAAGTAGCAACAGTAGAAGCGTGTCTCTGACATCTCAACATCATCATAAACGACTCTTTTTGCTAACCTCATTTGCTCCCAGTAAAAGCAACAAGCGCGCTCTTTCGTTCTGCGCTGGGCCCAGGGAAACGGCGTAATCGCATATGAAGCAGTCTTATACCTCCAACAGTTCTGTGGGGCGTTCTGGACGTCAGCATAGTGGATTAGCTTCGTGACAACAGGGCAGCAGCTGCTGAGCCACTGCTGAGCCACATTCGGACATACATCATGAAATCATTCCTGAGGGCTTGTGCAGCTCTTAGGGGGCATGGCAAGGAAGGAGGCCAGCACGGAGCTGACGACCCCGCAGCTACGACCCCGCAACCGTCTGCAGTCTACATCGACGTGCCTCACAGTCCTGGCATTCTATTCTCAGCAAATGCAAGTGACTGTGCTGGCGGCGACTATGCGCGCAGCAATAGCACGGCGTGGTCTAGCAATTTTCCATCAACCCTGGGCGGCAGTTTCCACCCAGACAGCCCCAATGCGCAGCTCTACGACAGGAAAACTGCCCACTTATCGGTGACAGCAGTCCTTCCACCTTCATCCGGGGCTCCCGTGCATGCCCTTGTGGGTCATGGAGGGGCAGCCCGGAGACGCTCCGACTGCCCTTGCGAAACGCAAAAGGCACCACAAGTGCCCCGGTTTGCTTCAACATGCTCCTCGGCCCAGCCCACATCGTCTGCCCCACCCTCTTCGGACCTCGCGCCCTTTCCGCTACCCGCCACCTGCGCGCAACCCGCGGCGTTTGCCGCTTCTGCGACACGGAGCACGGCGGAGCGGGTAGACAACGCGAGAGTGTCCAAACTCATGCAGCAGGACGGGCTCAGCAGCGTTGCAGCAGCGCCGCTTGGGCTGCTGGGCGCGGCGTGTGCAGCACGTCACCACGACACGTGCGTGGCACCCACATCCAGCTTGCAAGGCAGCCGACTGCAGTCCAGCGGGCATGCTATGGGGCCCAGTCCCGCACCCATCCCTCAAGCTCCAGTGCTGTCCGGCTGTGAGCTCCGGGCCAGCACCAGCCCGCGCCAGCAGCAACAGCACGAGGTCCCGTTTAGACCCCACCCTGAGGCGGACACCACCTGGCTGCCAAACGCCGGCCCCTTCACCCCGCTCTGTGTTCCGGACCCCGGCCTGCTCTTCTTGTCGCACCACGCGCCGATATCCATGCACCACCAGGGCAGGTGGTCTGCAGACGAGTACGAGGTGCAGAAGAAGCTTCACGCGGGCTACGCGAGGTGAGGCCGGGTACAAGACCGCTGCCAGTCCCTTCAGTCATGCACCTTTACTGACCGCCGAGGAGTACAAGATGTATAACTTTGCATCCCTCCTAGTCCGGTGCTCCGACTCCTGCTCGTCCCTCCTGTCCCCAGCCGCATTCCCTGTCATCCAAACATGTTGCTGAGACTGACCCGGCTTCCGTTCCACTCGCTCCTGCCCCCAGCCGCGTGTACAAGGCCGCCTGCCTGCACTCGGGCGCGGACGTGGTGCTCAAGGCCTACAAGCTGGCAGGCCTGTCGTCCTTCCTGCGCCACCAGGTGCTGCGTGAGCTGGACATACACTCGCGGCTGGACCACCCAGGCGTGGTGCGCCTGCTGGCGGCCTTCAGGGTGAGCCTGCTGTGCAGAACATCGTGTAGAGTATGCAGCTGAAGTAGATAAGAGGGTGTATGTGCTCCCGTTAGCGGCATTGCAATGAGGTGAAAACAGCCAACCAACCAACCAAACCTGTCGTGCCTGCTGTGCGTGTGCGTGTCTGTTCCCCCTCAGGAGGGCGACACGCTGGTGCTGGTGCTGGAGTACGTCCGCGGCGGCTCCCTGGACCGCGTGCGCCGCAAGCTTGGCGGCCGCATGACCGAGTTCCAGGCCATGCACCTGGTGCTGCTGCCGCTGCTGGGCACGCTGGCGTACCTGCACGGGCAGGGCGTGGTGCACAGGGACATCAAGCCGGTGAGGCAGAAAGGGACTGGAATATAAGGGCCGCCGCAATAGGGCGGCGAGGAAGCGACGAGCATGCAGCATGTTTCCTGCATCACACGCGTCCTTCCTTGTAGCCAGTATGGCCGCCACATGCAGGGTAGAGGGAGCCTCCCGTGCGGGGCCCCCGTATGACTTGTCCCCGTTGCTTACATCTGCCCTGCACCTTGTGCTCGGGCTCCTCCTCCCTGGCGCAGGAGAACTGCCTGCTGACGGAGGACTGGGAGCTCAAGGTGTGCGACTTCGGCGTGTCCATCTGCCTGGCGGACGAGCGGGCCGTCACGCGGGCGGGCTCCAGGGAGTACATGGCGCCGGTGAGGAGGGGGGGAAGAAGGTGCAAGGTGGGAAAGGGGTAAGGGGCGCCAGGCGGGGCCTCACGGCCTCCAGAGAGGGAGCTGGGAATGCTAAGTAAAGAAAGGTGGCGGCGGTGCGAGCACTTCAGGCTACCGCTGTGTTGCCATGCCGTATGCACCCACCTGTCTCGTGGTGCACGGGATTTAAGCCCGCGTATACTTACTTGCTCCTTCTTGCACTTGCCGGCCGTGCAGGAGGTGTACACGTGCCCCCTGAAGCGCTCCCCCGAGGACAACAAGAGCAACGCCGCCATGTGCTACACGCCCGCCGCGGACGTGTGGTCCCTGGGCGCCACGCTGTACGAGCTGCTGGTGGGCTTCACGCCCTTCCCGGGCGGCCCGCCCACGCCCGCTGCAGCGCGGGCGGCCGCCGCGTCCCGGCCCGAGCCGGCCCGGGCGCTGCCCTTCCCCAGCACCGTCAGCGCGGAGGGCAGGGACTTCATCACCACTTGCCTGGCGCTGCACCCTGGCGACAGGCCAACAGCTAGGCAGCTGCTGGCGCACCCCTGGGTGCAGGCCGCGCTGGTGAGTTAACGGGCGGGAGCGTGGGAAGCACGGGTAGTAGGCATACGAGCAGGACAAGCACCTGGGGCACGGGCAGGCGTCGCTCTGGTTGGTGTGTGAAACGCGTGCGGATGCGTGGGCATGGGAGCTGATTTGCGTGAATGACAAGGCACGTGGTGGTCTCCTCGCAACTGGTTGATCTTGCCGCATGCTTCCCCGACTGCAGGCTGGGGACGGCGTGGAGAAAGCAGCTGGGCGCCAGGCCTGAGGCAGGTGCCGAAATAGCCGCCTTCCTTTGCAGCGGCAGCGTGCCGGCTGCTGCTGCGTCGCCGTGCGCGTCCACTGGGCAGGAGATGTGCCACTGCGGACAACTGGCCTGTTGGAGGCACCCTGTGAGCACAAAGCTTCGTGAACTCCTCCCCCTGCAATGCAGGTTACCGCCAACCACCCATTCATGCAGCAATGCAGGGATTCTTACAGTCCGGTATGTGCCGCACTGGGACTGAGCCTTACTATACGAACGAGGGGAGCGCAACGACAGTGGGAAGCCGTGACCAAGCCACCTAGGCTTGGCTTGGCCACACACATTAATCCGGGATGTAGCTGGTACGGGATGTGGGTCGTGCCAGTGACAGTACTTTCCTCAGCAAGGGCCTCTTTTGTGCCCGGTAGGTGTGTTAGTGTATTGGCACCTGGTGTTGCACCTGAAGAGAAGGGCGGCTGGTGCCCTACTTGTGCATTATTCATCTTTGTTTGTTATGGGTCCTGTTTACGGCAAGCGAAGCCTCCTTCTGCCTCCATTTGGGTCTACGGTGTATGTCGCCGTAATGAAGATGCCCGCTATGTGAATCATGTCATCCTCCGTGGCAAGACGGTTCACCGCTCTCGCTTGCTTGCCTGTTGCATTAGAAGGCGCATACGGGGCAGGGCCATTAGGTCAGCGTACGTTGCACGTAAGCCACTACGCGTATTCATGAGGAACCCTTCATTGCAGCTGGACTGGGGATAGCGTGCACTGGGAGAGGTTGGCGTGTACATTTGGCTGGCAGGGTTCCCTGGGCTCGTTCTCTTCCCATGTTTCGGGCAAGAGGGCGGGTGGTGGTAACATTCTTTTGCCCAAGGAATCCATGCCGGCCTATTGTGCTGTGTGAGTGCCGTGCGCCTACGTGGATGAGTGCAGGCGAGCGTGCAGTGGGACGCGTATTCATGTGAGGGTGACGTAGGTGGCTGGGGAGCGCTGTTATGCAGGAAGCTGTGCCGTGCACTGCTGTCTTATGGGTACGGGGGTGGGCCATAATCATTCTTCACTTCTTTTCCCCTTTTATGGTAGTAGGCGACTGTGGGTACGTCATTCGGGGAAAGATGGGTCATAGCAATGTGGTGCCTCGGAGCCTGGTCCTTTGTGTCTTCGGACTGGGGGCGTTGCGAGGCCAGGGCGCAGCGCGCGCAAGGTATTCTGTTGCTGAGGTGCGTCTGTTGAGGTAACGGCATCTGCTGGTGTACGTGGATTGCTTTAGGACATATGCTGGCTTTGAGTTATGCGCTGTAGGCTCTGTGTGGCATCTGTCATGGCTCTGTATGTCGAAGGGTGCGGTGATGGGAGGTACAAGCGCAAGTTCCGAGGACGAGACGCTCTCTGTGTGTTATGAAGGTCACCGCTGCCGGAATTGTCCTGTTGCCTTTGGGTGGGGTGGGTGGGGTGGGGGTTGCGAATTACTGCCCGTATTCACAGGAGCCCGTATACCAGTACATCCAGGTACGTCTATCTTGGGCCCAGCAGCGGAACCGGGCAAATTTGCCTCGCCAAGATCATACCGTAGTGCTCACTACCCAGGCTTGTCATAAACAGTAGCACAGCACATTCAGATGCAGGGGGCAGCTAAGAGACGAAAGCGCGCCTGTTGCTGGGGGCGATGCTAGTGCGGCTTACATCTTGTGACTGCTACCTGCTGCTACGATACCTCCTACCCTCGTTCCAGCACGTACCCCACGACAGCGTGAAGTGTCCTGCCGCTGAGGTCATGACTGTCCCCGGCCACATCAACAGAAGTACAGAACCTCTGCAATTCCCGGAACAAACTGAGCTTCAGCCGCCGTTCGCCCTGTCGGAGCCCCTGTCAATCGGTCTGCCCGCAAGGCAGCCAAGGCACCCCAGGCACACGCGGCACTGCCGGCCACGCCGGGCACACAGCTTCCACCCACGACTTCCACCACGGCGTGTAACCCGCGTAACCGCACATCCGAGCCTCTACCCTCATAGACGTTCGAAGCTTACGCCTGACAGTGCACATGTAGCGCGCCCGCCTACATTTGACCTAGTCTGCCAGAAGCTGCCCTTGAGACACCCGGCATATCAGGCACTCAAATGCACCGCAGCCACCTCCACCTCCACCGCCAAGAGCTGCCGCCGTGCAGGCGTGTGCCCCATGCCGCGGGCCCCATGCCGCGGGCCCCATGCCGCGGGCCCTGCGTCCGCTTGCCGCGGCCCTACTTCCCTCCCGCCTTGGCGATGCGCTCCCTCTCAGTTGCAATGATGCGCCTGAACTCCTCGCTCTCCATGTAAGTTCCGCGCCGGATGGCGCCACAGTCGGAGACCTGGTGACGGCGTGCGAGAGGTACCGGCAGTCAGGGATTTGGGCTGGCAAATGACGCAATCAATTACCGTCTTCTCAGCGGGCAGGCCCGAGCACAAGCCCGCCCCAACTCGGCGTGCCGTACGCTGCACATTGCTTATCCACGCAGGCTGTAGCACCCAATTCACCCCCAAGGCAAGTGTCAGTGGTCCGCCACACTTTCCGCACACATCCACACATCCGCGCATGCACACATCCACACATCCACACATCCGCGCATGCACGCACCACCGCGTCCGGGCTGTACATGAGGTCGTTGCCGGGCGTGGCCAGCTGGTTGACCCGCAGCGCCACGTCGTGGCCGTCCACGATGTCGCCGAAGATGGCGTGCCGGCCGTCCAGGTGCTGCTGGGGGGACATCATGATGCTGCGGGGCAGCATGGGCAGGGGCCGCAGGGCGGGGCATCATGGACAGGGCTACACGGGATACAGGGATAGGGTGGCAAGGCGTAAAATGATAAGAAGCGTAGCTGGAACAGGTACTGCACTACTGCAGAACTGAAGGACGGGTGAGTGCATGCCGAGTGGGGGGAGATGTGGGGGTGCGAAGGGCGAAGCGTCAGAGGGGTTGGGGCCAGAGCGGCATGGAAAGGGAGTAGTAGCGCAGCGCGGCGGATTGGATCCGTGCCACTGTTGCGCGGGGAGCAGCTGGTGCAGGGTGCCAGCCGCTGGCACGGGGCAGGACGGACGGTGTCGGACTCTGGTGGATGTGGGTGCCCTGAATGCCAGTGGTAAGGGCCTCTGGCGGGACTGGGTCCTGCCTTCGCTGGTACCGAGGCACCGGCACATACGGTACGGCACTAGATGGCATGAGGACTCGTCCCACCTGAAGTGGTTGGTGTTGGTGTTGGGGCCCACGTGTGCCGCCGACAGCAGACCCTGGGGCAGGCGTTGGTGTAGGGCCAAACTGTCAGGGAAGTCAGCTGCCGAGGTGCCTGCACAATATGCCTGCTACCTGGTGCGCCTCAAGCACTGGCAGCCGCCAACGTGGTGGTGCGATACGCACAATGGTCCACCCCGCAGTGCACTCTGCAACCCTGACTCCCTCCAGCCCCACCACGCGCCAATGCGCGACTCCTCACAGGCTTCGCATCCCCTGCGCCGCACCTCACCAAGCACACTGCACGTCTTTTGCACATGCTGCTTTACCCCTGACCCGCACCCTGCACGCACCATGCGCGTGTGGTTGAGCGCGAGGCCTCCCTTGTCGCACAGGAACATGCCGCCCAGGGGCGAGGGCGCGTCCACTCCCGCCTGGTCGATGAAGTCACGGATGATGCGGTAAAACGTCATGCCCTGCGCAGCAGGCCACAACGCCAAGAGGGAGGGGACAGGGAAAGGGATGAAGCTCAGGGGGTGAAAGCATGTGCCGCTGTGCGGCATACTTATGGGCACTGGGCGTGGCACCAAACAGGGTCCCGGGAACACCAGTGGATGGCATGTAATCGATTCTGCGTGTAACCGTGGTGTAAGGGGACATGGAGCCTTCATAGGAGGTGTGCGGTTGGGGCCCAAAGTAAGTACTTGAGGCGAGCGGCGCCTCTCAACGCACCTTGTAGTGGTAGCGCTTGCCGTTGGGTGCGTTGCCGGCCTCCCCTGTGCAGCCATGGGGGACGACCAGGTGGCCGTGGGTGTGGACACTCGCAAGCGGGCTTGCAGGTGCCAATGCGCGGCACAGAACTATCGGGAGGCCTCCATCTTGCAACGCCCTGTTCACAGACATTGAGACCCTATAATATGCCATGATCATATCCAGCATGGCCCGCATGGAGCCGAGCAAGTCTGACACCAACACCCTGCTCTACGGTATCCCAGTTCAAGAAGTGCTCGCTCGTATATGCAACCGCACCCGGCGGCGTCAGCGGCCACCGCCGCCTACCCACCCGTGCACATGAGGTAGAAGGTCTCAGCCCACAGCGGCGACTCCCGAGCGAACAGCACGAACTCAATGCGGCCAGCGTATTGGCCCTTGATGCTGACCTGCGCAAGCAACAAGGGCACATGCGAGCTGTCAGAATAGGCAACGGACGAGTTCTCAACGCAGCAAGGACCCACTACCCATGGTCCCTCCGGCAAGCGAGTTTCCCTGGGCGCTGCGTCAAGCTCGTTGGGCGTTGCTCCCACCCTTCTTCGTCTTTCCTGCACTTTGTGCCCCAGGGCTGGGCGTTGCCCCCACCCCCACCCTCCACCGCGTCACGGGCTCACCTCGAACCACACCTTGGGCAGCGACATGTCCGTAGCCAGGTTGGTGTACCACCGCATCCAGTCCATGCGTAGGCCACTGCAACCATGGCAAATGGGTGTCCAAATTCAGGAAGGGATGTTGGCAAGCACACGACATGCCCACAGGTGGAGCACAAGCCATGAATGAGCGGAATCAGCACCGATAGCGCTGGTGTCCGCAGCTGCCTCCCGCCCCAGGCGCCCGGAACCCCTGGCCCCTCGCTCATCCATGTTCCCGTCCGCTACGCACCTCCCCACTCTTGGCTGTCCAGTAACCCCCATGATGTCCCCTCAACCCTGCCTGACCCGCCCTGGCCAGCGCTGCCCTGCCCCCACCTGCGGTACTTGACCCGCTCTATCTCGGCGTCCACGTGCAGGCGGCCGGGGGCCTCCCCTGCGCGGGGGCTGGTGCGCACCATGCCGGAGTCGGTGATGACGCCCACAAAAGGCTGGGCGGGGTCCAGCAGCTCGTCCAACACCTGCGTGGATGTGTTGGTGTTGGAGAAGGGCATGTGTGGATTAGCATGCAGGCGCCGTCATCATCACTGGGGGCAAGTGTTCAGCATGTGCACAGGCACAGGCCTCGTTCCGTGTGCAGGCGCATCCAGGGCGGTCCGGAACACGTGTCGCACGTCTCTCGGTGCGTGGCAAGCAACGGCAGCTGGCTTGGGGGCACGGCACAAGAAATCAGCGCTGAGCGCCGACATCATAGGGCCCTACCCTTGCCCGCACGCATCACAAGGCCTACTGCGTCCGAGGCCTGCCAACTGACCCCATGTCCAACGAGTAACCAGCCGCCCGGTGGAGATGCCGCGCACTCACGTTCCATCCGCCCACCACCTCCCCGAACACCACGTGCTTGCCGTCGCGCGAGGGGTCGGGGCCCGCCATGACGCGGAAGGGGCCGCTGTTGGCGTGGGGCACACCCGTGGGCGTGTCCATGGACAGCAGGCCCTGCGTTGGGAACAGGGTGGAGTGGGAAAGGGGGCGTACAGCGTGGGGCGTGGTGTAAGATGCCAGGGAGTCAGAGGCGTACTGGGATGGCGAGGGCGTGGTGTAAGGTGGCAGAGAGTTAGAGGCGCGCTGGGTTGGCGAAGGCACAGTTGGAGCTGGTGGGAGGGACCATGGGACCGGGGCCGAGGGCGGGGGAGCGGCAGAAGAGCAGGGATACAAGGCCGCGATGCCTGGTCTGGATATGACTGCTCCACGCCGGTCGGCCCCTGGGCCTCCTCACACTCGCATGTACCGCCGCGTGTCGTACCACGTGCCATACCGGAATCCCATGCGTGACCGCATGCACCGCTCATATGTGCGTGCGTGACCGGCATGCACGAGACATGCTTGCACGCAAGGCACTTGGGCAAACGCAGTGACAACGTATGGGCGGCACAGGAGTAAGAGTAGTAGTAGTAGCATAGCAGCGAACCCAGGCCCGAGGAGGCAAGAGTGAGGTGCCACTCACCCTGCGGTCGTGCTTTAGCGCCAGGCCGCCGGGGTCGTCGCGGAAGGGGCCTCCGAACGCGGAGGGGGCGCGCGCCGGGAAGACCAGACCGCGACCCGCGGGGCCCTCCACAGGGGTCACGTGCAGCGTCTGAGGCCGGGGCGGCGGTGGCAGGGCAGTGAGCAGCGTTACGGTGGAGGTGCGGGGTGGAGCTGGCCAGAGGTAGCTTCCGGTCTGTCCTTGCTTAAACGAGGAACGCGCCATGACGCCTCCAAGGAGTCAGCCATGAAAGGTGGCTGTGGCATGAAGGCGAGCCGAGAACGAAAGGTGGCTGTGGCATGAAGGCGAGCCGAGAACGAGTGCTGGTCGTGGCGCACATCCGCACTACGCACCACCACCAGGTGGGGATGCAGGCTAGCTGGCACGTGCTGAGCAGCGGTCGCGGCTTTTTGCCCCGCACTGTGGGTCCAGGAAGAGGCATGCCAACGTAGCAGATATTGAAGGGCAGCCTTGGCGCAGTGTGCCAGCAGCCGTGCAATGTCCCACCTTGAACGGGTGCGTGTCCGCAGGGGTCTTGCCTGCGTGGGTGCGCCAGAAGCATTGGTAACGTCACGCAGTGCGCGCTCCATGCCAAAAGCTCACCTGCACTGACTGTGCTCAAGTCTGCCTGCTTTGGCCTGGCCGGCACCTAAAGCCAACCCGCCAACAGTGCCAGCCCTTCATGGCAACAGTACGTACTCGTGTTTCCCGCATTGGCTTGTTACATTTCGTGCTACTTCTGCCTACTGTGCACGTGCGACCGTGATGTCCCACGCGTGACAGTTGCACCAGGTCGCTCAAGCTTTTGCGCTCAGGCCCCTGGCCAGCAGGAGACATACACCCCAACACAACCAGTGCCCCAATGTGATGCGGTGCACAGCTGCCGGCGGGTATACTCCGGGTACACTCCGCACCCACCCTGCACAGACAGCACCAGGTTCTCTGCGGCCAGCGGCGCCTTGTCGTGGAGCACCGCCACCTCCAGGCGGCCCAGCTTCATGCCCGAGGTGGAGGACACAGAGAAGTAGGCCTGGGGCCACGGCAAAGCAAGGGTGAGCATTGGGTCAAGAAGCAGACGCAGGATGCGGTGTAAGGCATAGAACACAGCGGTCATGGGCGGGGGTGGTGGCCCGTGCTGTTGGCTGGTGGGCCATGCGGTCTCCTGGGGTGCTGGCCTGCATCTGTGGTGACGGAGGGACCAGCGCAACATGCAGGGCGCTGAGGGTAAAGTGTTGTAGCCAGCGCGAAAGATATTTAGAACGGTTCACACGGTGCGTGGGCTGGGTGACAGGGCCGCAGCATCAGGGTGCTGGACTGCTGCGCGCTGCGGGATGTGCCTTTGCTTCTGCTCTTGCGCACGGTCCACCAGCACCTCCTTCTCCCTTTGCTGCTGCTATTACCACTTCTTACGTTTCGCCGTGAACGTTTGTGAGCCTGCTCACCACAGACACAAATGGGTCTTCACGCAGCTTGTCGAGGCGATCCAGCTCGGCACCCGTGGGGGTCCACAGGCTCTTGGCTTCGGTTGTAGACCCCCCTTGCCCGCTGTCGGCCAGCAGTGTGCGCCCACGTCGCAAACCGCCAAGGGAAAAGCGAGCCTGCCCGGTGGCCGAATGCAGGTCCGCGACAGCGCTTTGCCGTGCGCCTCGTTGGCCTGGAGGGGGAACCAAAGTGCTCGGCCAACGGACGTACCACGTGCGTTAGAGGCCTGCCAGGCAATGACCGGCTCAGGGCAGACGCTGTGGGCCTGCTGTGCATCGCCCATGCAGGAGCCAAGAGCAGGTAGACATAACGCCCCAGTCGTAAGATGCGAAGTGCAGCGCATTACAGTGTCATTGTGCCTCCGAGCGCTGCCCCCGGCGGCAAACAGAGTGCGGTCGGATGCGTCAGGTGTGCTCTGAAGTCCAACTTCTCTCCCTGTACGCAAGAGCACAGGGTTTTACATGCGCTGTGTCTTACAGCTGCTGCTTGCGGCTCCTCGCCGACACCAAAGGGCCTGCGGGGAACAACAGGACACAGAGGGCAGGGGAACGGTTGGACGACGACCTGAAGGCCTACCCTCGCCCCGGCCCCACGGCTTAGTACCAGTGAGCCCCTCTTATGTCCTTGCGACCGTAATACAAAGTGTAACCATAGATCCCCTCCGCCACCAACGGCAACATGGTGTTGGCCTAGCAACATCCGTCCTGTTAGGCGCGCTGCGCAGGGGGAACTTACCACAGACACGCACGCAATTATCAGTAGTCGCCTCAGGAACGTTGCATGCCCTGCTTGGGCCTTTGCTTGCCCCATAGTACAGCTGCCGAAGGCCCGAAGCATAATGGCGGGGTGCAGTGGTTGCTGAGTTCTCAAGAATGCAACCAACGAGACTTTGAAGAGTACATGATTAAGGTTGCAGTGATCACATGCAGCTCCCGTTCAGTTCAGCAAGGTAAATCGGGGTGTCGCACGGGGAGCGAAAGCATTCACGCAGTGTGTAGAATCTCCATCGCTGTAATCCAATGCTAAGAAGAAGAGGCATATATCTGTATATCTCTGGTCAAGAAGCGACCGACAGTCGTACCGCCACGCTAGCCCCTGCCCCCCTTGCATGTGCACCTGAGAAGGACAGCTACAGGTGACAGGCCCCCAAACCCCCGAGATCTGTCCCGGACACAAAAAGGAGTACACACGGGGTGCTGCTGCCCACTGTGAGCCTGTGCAGATTTCTGGCACGGTGCGGCTTTCGGTGCCGTACAGTACCGTACTGATGTCGAGGACTTGGAGTTGATCAGGTTGTTGGACGAGAAGCGGCCAGCACCCATCCTTCCGGCCACCTGTAAAACTCTAGCAAGGCTCAGTATTCAGCACGGTGCGTCCCCACGCTGACCCGAATGAGCCTGTGCGGGTTGCACCTGTTAAGCAGCTCACCCAGCCGCCCGGCATTGTGGGAGCCGCGTGTTGCTCCCTAGTGACCCTGCTGCCAGACGTGGTGTCTATAACGGTACCGTTCGGCAGCAGCTGAGTCTCTGATACGGTACCCTAAACAACAAACGGTACCCTAAACAGCGGTGGGCGACCCCAGCATCTCGGAGGCGGAGGTGTACGCGGCTCTCAAAGCAACGGCGCCAGGTAAGGCGCCGGGCTGGGACGGGATTCCAGCAAACCTGTACAAAGCCTACAAGGACCAGCTCAGCCCAGTGCTAGCAGCCGTCTTCTCAGCAATAGGTGCCACTGGTCAGCTCCCCATGGGGTTTCTAGATGGCATTATCAGCGTAATTTACAAGAACCGAGGACAGCGGGTGGACCCAGGCAGCTACAGACCAATCACCCTGTTGTGCACAGACTACAGGCTGCTGGCGAAGGTACTGGCCACACGCCTTTGCCCCGCCATGAGCAGCATCATAGCGCCAGAGCAGACAGCATTTCTCCTGGACAGACTTATTGGCGAGAACGCGCTGTTCCTACGCCAATTGCCACATCTGCTACATCAGCAACAGAGATCGTGCGTAGTAGCGTTCCTCGACTACGCAAAGGCGTACGACACAGTCAACCGTGACTTCCTATTCGCGGTTATGGAGGCCATGGGAGCGGGGCCCGGTCAGTGTTCCGGTCTTCAGAATTATTATAATTTTTGCGGCCGTTTCGGCCGCGGTTCAGAATTATTTGGCCAGAAATTCTGAAGGATTTAGGATTTCCCTTAATCATTGCCGTGGAAATTCTGAGCAGTACCATCCGAATTCTGGGGAATGAAGGCGAAAATTATTATCAGGTCAGCCTCTCCCATGACACCAGGTAGACCCTACCTGTGCCAGAGGCCGCAATATATGCCCCCCCTCCGGCAGAACGCTAGCCGGCATGTAGGCAGCGCACGCGTGAGCGCTGGGTAGCCGGGTACGGTTCCCCAAGTGGGTGTGCAACTAGCTAGGAAGTAGGGCTGGCATCCGCTTAAGTTGCCAGACGCCAACAATGATGCCCGCTGAGGGTCGCACCGTACCCCGTAGTGAATGGAAAGGGGTGGTGCAGGACGCCTGATGGTACCGTTTTTGCTGTTGGCCTGATACCGGATATGGCATCGACCGCAATGCTGCCTCCGTCCGAAGATAGAATGCAGTGCTCCTGCTATTTGAATGTTCCGCAGTCATTGGGGGGTCTGGGGGGCTTGCCCCCCAGAAAACAAAATGGAATCATAAATTTTCAGGCCAAATTTATGAGCAGTACTATCAGAATTTTGACTCAAAAGGCCGGAAATTATGAGCGCTCAGAATTTTCCGCCAAATAAGACCGGGACACTGGGCCCGGTCTGCTGCACTGGGCCAGGACCCTCCTGACAGACACAGCAGCCGTCGCGATGGTCAACGGCCATCGCTCGCAGCGGGTTCCGATTGCAGCAGGCGTGCGGCAAAAGTGCCCACTGGCGCCGCTGCTGTACCTGTTCGTGGCACAGGCCCTGCTACGATGGCTCCAGCACAACGCCGTTGGCGTGCAGCTGGACCCCGACAGCCCGCAGCTGACCACAGCAGTGCAGTACGCAGACGACACAGAGGTGCTCCTCAGCGGCCCAGCGGCAGTCCCAGCCTTTCTGCAGTGCATGGAGACGTTCGCCCAGGCCTCCGGGCAGCACCTTAACCACAGCAAGGTGGAGCTCCTTCTGCTCGGAACCCCAGCTCCCTCCGACCCTCCACCTCCGGCGGACGGCCCCTCCACCTCAGCAGCAGCACCGCAGCGCAGCGCAGCCATGCCAGCCGACATTGGCGGCCTGCGGGTCGTGCAGCAGGCCACAGCCCTGAACCTGCCGTTTGCCGACGTCGGCCGCCAGCCGCAGGTCGATTGGCAGCCGCGCATGCAGCAGGTGTACGGGCGAATGCGAAAGATCCTGGCCATGGGTTTGTCAGCGTTTGGCCGGGCGGCAGCGGTAGCCGCCTATGGACTACAGCTGGTCACCTGGCATATGGAGCACGATGGGATGCCCTCATCTGGTGAGTTGGGCACCCTAGAACGAAAGGCGGCAGCCCTCATCGACCGGCAGTTGGGCCCAAGCAGCAAGCAGCAGCGAACTACAGGGGTACCGAAGCGCCTGTTGATAGGGCACCCACGGGTAGGCGGGTTCGGGGCACTGGCCTTGCGGGAACATGTCCAGGCACGTCATGCCATGTGGGCGCGCAGGCTTGCCCTGTCCGTCTTGTACCCACCTGAACAGCCGCAGCACCCGTGGCTGCTGGCAGCACAGCTGTTCCTCCGGCGCTGCCACCCCGGCTTCCACCCCCTGGCGGTGCTCACATCGACCTGCCAGGGCCCATGGCTCGGGGTGCGGGTGTTGCCACCAGCACTGCAGCGTGTGGTGGCGGCGCTAGGCCACCTGCCGCCGGTGGAGGACATTGCCGAGGAACCCATCGCCACGGGTCCGTGGTGCTGGGCAGCCCTGCTGTGGGGCAACCCCCTTCTACCCGCCCAGGCAGCAGCAGCAGCACCAACAGCACCAGCAGCAGCACCAGCAGCAGCAGCGGGGGGCACAGCAGGGGCCGTGGTTGAAGCACGGTCTGGCGCAACAGGGGCAGGGAGGGGGGAGGGAACAGGGCTGTGGACGGGGCCAGGGGCAGGGGAAGGTATGGAGGGCCCTGGCAGGGGAACAGCCCGGGCCGGCCTGGAGCACCGGTACCCAGACCTGGTAGGGTGCCACGGGTTGCGGACAATCGGGGACGCGCTGACCCTCTATGCCCAGCTGCAGCAGCAGGAAGCAGCGTGGGCACAACTGCCAGAGGGAGAGCACAGGACCCGGTTGGCCGTGAACCGGCAGTGGCGGCAACATACTGAGGGGCGCCTGCAGCCCCGAACACCGGCAGCAGGGGACCTGTGTGGCTGGGGGCAGAAACTACGCCTCAGCTCTAGGCTCCAACAGCTGCTGCAGGATATCCCATCAGAGTGGAGGGCGGCCGCAGAGGCCTTCAGGAGCAACGAGGAGTAGGGCGGCGAGGGGGAAGCACCGACGGAGCGGGACGCGCTGCTGGTGCTGCTCCCGCGGTTGGGCTGGCAGGTGCCGGGGATGGGCCGATTGGGGAAGATGGGACTTAGGCGGTTGACGGTCCGGCTGGCGACGGTGCTGCAACTGACGGAGGTAGCCGCAGCCCGGAGTGAGCAGCATGCCGCATTTGTGGAAGCAGCGCTGGAGGCGCCGCTGCACCCACCAGCGAAGGAGGCGGCCCTGAAGCACTTGCAGGGCGGGCGCGCTCAACAGGTTGTGGGGGATTCGATGGGAAAACCAGCGTAAGGAGACGTTTTGGCGGCTAACGGTAGACGGCGTCCCCTTGCTCGGGAACTCGCACATTAGGGGCCTAGCACCCGAGGTATGTGGGTGTGGGGGCTTTGGCGGGCCGGAAGACTTGGGCCGGCACCCCAGGCAGCACCACTTCTGGGAATGCCCGGTGGCGCGGGCGGTAGTGGGGAGCGTGCAGGAGGGATGGCCAGCAGGGGAGGGCATCCGGAGGGAGCAGGTGTGGTTGGTTAGGGCACCCTCGGGGGCACAGCAGTGCGTGTGGGAGGTGGTGGCTCTGGCGGCACTGGAAGCCATGGAGGTGGGGAGGCAGTTTATGCACGCACGCATGAGGGAGCTGCGGGGCAGCGCGGCGGTCCCCCAGTGGCAGTCCCTGGCATCGCAGGCCTCCCGCAGGGCGGTGGCCAGCATGTGGGCGCATCTGCGGGCCTTTGCAGCTCTAGGGGTGCCACGCACGGGGTGGGACGGGGTTGGCGCAGACCACCCCTGGCTTCGGGTGGTGGACGGCCGCCTTATGTGCAACTGGCCGGATGCCCATAACACTAACTGAAGGGCGGACACTGCCCAAAAACTGAGTACATGTACGTTGCCTGTCCTGTCTGGGCTGCCTGCCTGAGGGGGAGGGTGCTTCCGTGCGGCGTGCGTCTGTGGGGCTAGTTGTTTGGTGGCAGGCTCACGCGTTTAAAAGGGGGTGGAGCGAAAGCAGCATCCGGGGGGCCGCTTATGCCTATGGCCCCGTACAGCTGGCTCGTATCCGGTTTCCTCCCTGGTAGAAGGGTAGGTGGGGCCCACGGGCAGAGACGCTGTTTGTTCTGTGGGTGTGCGTCCACGGGAAGCTGCGTGGGGGCGGGGCCAGGCTGAGGTATGGTGAAACTTGAGGCCCGTTCTTATTGCGGTCTACCAACCTGTTGGAGCTGTTTGGCTCCTAACCGTACAGCGAGAGGGGTGGGAAACCCCGTGTCCCTGATTGCCGGAGCCAGCCCCGTTTTGGGACGAGGCTGCGCCCTGGAAGGGGGCCAAAACTGTAAATCCATACATACAACAAACCGGCAGAAGCACCATCGCTGAAACCGTCACCAGCTCACCACCATTGTCGCTGCCGCAACCAGCCTTACGGCATGACAGCATCTGAAGATCAAGCGGACAGCTCCTTGAACTCTACCACCCCCCTCGCCTGACGGGAGTACCCCTGCATACGAAACCATACGCAGCTGCCCCGTCTGAACGACTTAATGACATATCTTGCTGCAAGCATATGGCAAAACTACGTATCCTTGACGCTGTGTCAGCGCAGACGACCAAGTGCACCGGTGCACGCAAGCCTGCGTAACCTCGCTCTCCCTGGACAGAAAACGCCCTCAACACCACCCCACGCAAGCCGCCCTCAACCGTCCGCAAGCGTCCAATGCCGCATACAGACAAGGCATGTTGCAGCTGCCAATAACTGCAGATCCAGGGCTCTGCACATAGATGGCCACGCCCACAGCTGCCCCTGCTGTCTCCTCCAACGTCCGATCTCACATCATGGACGCAATGGTGCCCTTGCCCACATCAACGATGAATGATGTCATGCAACCCACTGTAATTTGGTACGCCACCCTGATGCCAGCGCCGTGTTCAGCAGTCTGGACTCAGTCAGTCTATCGTACTGATGCAAGGACTCAAAACACCGCAGGGGTACTGTACCAGCCAAAACAGCAGCGCCCGCAGCAAAACGGCTCGGTTGTTATGCCATCTGCCATCTGGGTGGTGCCAGAAGTAATTATTGAGTCGCAACGTGTCGACAACGAAACTTATTTGCCAATGCAACCACGACGTAAACATGCGCTGTGCGAGTGTACACTGCTGCAAGATTGCGACGTGGCGTGGGTTGCGCACTCAGCACTAGGTGCGTGTGACACGTGCACATGCTCCCGCCCGTCAGCATCACAGCCTGCACATAGCCACCTTGATTGGAGAACACATGCCACTCAGCAGGCCTTGCAGTTATGATAATGAAATTTTGCCTGCCGAGCGCGCAGAAGGGGCGAATGCCACAGGTAGGAGCTTGCCTTGGCATCTCGCTTCGCCTCACACCCGTTCCCGGCTGGGACGGGGCGGGGCGCCGGTCAGGGGCCAAAACTGTAAAACCAGACGCATAAGCCCTGCCATGGTCCATGCATCATAAGCCCCTGCTTTGCATTGCACAATAAGGTACTACACGCATGGGCCTTCGGCTTTTAGCAATCCACGCCACGCTACCCGACCGCCGTTGCACGGTATATTACCCAAGCCCCACCGCTACCTGCAGCCCCAGCTATGGCACGCTATGCCATGCTAGCCGCGTCCAAAGCCCCCGCATGCGAGGCTATTATTATGCCCCACTCCCCACACCCACCACGTCAGTCCTTGGCCATTGAATATATTGTCCGCCTGTTCCCGCGATCTGGCTAGCAGCCAGCAGAACACTCAACGAACACATTCCCCTACAGCCTGTACGGCAACACCATGGCGGACCGTCAGCCATGCCGCTCACCAAGCAATTTATCCCCGCAGTGTGAGCGGTGCCTGGTGTTGCTGCGGGCCCGCTGGCAGCAGCAGCCCCTTCTGCCTCTCCTGTTGCTGCTGCAGGGCCCGCTGGGCAGCCCGCTGCAGCAGCTTGGCTCCGGTCATGTCCGCACGCCTCTGGCCCCCACCAGCGTGCTGCGGTTGCTGCGGCAGATGCTGTGCTTTATTCGGCGGCACAGCCTGCTGCTGCAGCCCGACGTGCCGACGCTTCAGTGCCTGGAGCTGTAGCGACAGCGCTGACCGCAGGGGCTTTGGACCCACTACGGGTGATGCCTGCGGGCACTCGGGAGGCGGCCCCGCCGCCACACTGCGCTGCTGCCACTCGTCCGCGCACCTCGCCGCAACGGCTGATTGAGCCCGCAGGCCGCACGCGGTGAGCCAGCTGCCCGTGTCCCCGGCCCGCTGTCCGAGGCACATCGAGGCCGACCGGAGCTGCAGGCACGCCCGCTGGCGCTGCTGCTCAGATGTCTCCTTCCTCAGACCTGGCTGCTGCTCAGCGGCAATGGGCGCTGGGACACTGCCGGCCAGCCCTAACCCACCGGGGCTGCAGGAGGGCACTGAAAAGCCCAGCACCACCACGTGTGCAGCTGCCCCGTCCTCCCGGTCCAGCCACGGCAGCGGGCTGCTGTCAGCACCCAGCCCGCGGCCGCCGTGGACACCTGGCGGCGATGGTCCACATGCCGCCGCTGCACCCGCCTCCGACCCACCGCTGCTGGTGTCGCAGCGGGACAGCAGGCGGCTGCACGTCGGCCTGGCGCACGGCTGACGCAACATGCCGGTAACCTCTTGATCAGCCTCCCGGCCTGCCGTACGTACGTCAGCCTCGCCTTCCCGCCACGCCTTCAGGCCGCGGCACACGGAGCTGCGCGCGCTGGTGGTCCGGCTGCAGCTGCTCGTGTGTATTAGCTTCTGCGACGCCGCGTCCACCGTGCACTGCAGGGAGCGCAGCAGCGGGTGCAGCTGGACGCTGGGCGGCGTGAAGATGCGGTCCGTGAAGCGTGTGGGGAGCCACTTGGACAGAAGGGCTGAGCGGGAGCGCCAGGGCGGGAGCTCCAGGGAAAGCTTCTGTGCATCACGCTCTAAAGCGGTGGACATTGCGTTGACCAGCGGGACCAGGGCGCTCAGCGTTCCCACAAAGGTGGCCGGCAGGGCCGCAACGCAGGAGCGGTAGGTGGCGTCGGCAGGAAGGCTTGCCACCTCAAACTGGAGGCGGAAGGACGTGTCGACAATGATGGGAGGGCCTGTGGGGAGCAGGGAGGAGTATGGCGTTGGCTGGTAGCTAACTGTCGGTGTGCATGCGTCGCGGGCGGCGCACTGGTGTACCGCCGGTCACTCCCTGATGTTGTGGATCAATGTATGTATGTATGGTTTTACAGTTTTGGTCCCTTCCAGAGCCCAGCCCCATCCCGCTCAAAACACAGGGCTGGTCCCGGCCATTAGGGACACGGGGTTTCCCACCCCTCTCGCTGTACGGAAAGGAGCGAATGTGGGCAAAGGCGCACTCTTCAGCGTGAGGGTGTTACTGTTGCAATCAACCAGACACCTGCAGTCAGTGGTTGCGTAACAGGACTTGGCACCGTTGCAGTCGGTCTGTGCGGAGTGAAGGGCCAAACGGTGTGCGGTATCCTGTGTAAGTATCCTGACGCACCTCGGCTCGTGACTTGGCAGATGAGGAACTGATGGCACAGCACGCTGAGATATTGTGAATTGGGTCCTGTGCTTCGTCCGGAGCGCAACGTGCACGTTAAGCCGAGCCGAGAGAGGGCTCTTGCGAGGGGTTCCAGACCGACATGTCCCTGTGTCAATAAGGCCGCCACGACCTCTCGCACACGTGTAAGTTCGGCAAGTTGCAAGGTCGATGCTGACTGGCTTGCTAATCCCTGCAGCAGACAAGGCGAATTATATGCGTTGGTCGCCACACCCAGGCGCACGGCAGTGTTGACGTATGCGCGGAAGAACCCTTCGCCTGCACAATTCATCGATCCGGCATGACTAGGAACAGTTAATTGACAGCGAACGGACCTGCTGGGGGACGCTCTCTGCTGCTGCAGCGGCCTGGTCGCTGTCGGTGTCCATCTTGGAAGAGCTGTCCACAGGCGTCTGCTGTATTTCCAGCGCAAGTTCCTCGTATTAGCAGTTTTCACCGGGAAAATTTTGCCCCTCTCGGATCGGCTCGGAGCAATTGGTCCCTTCTGGTTGGTCCTGCAGCGTGTCACATGTGCGGGGGCCGATAGTCACAGGGGCAGGCCAGGCCAGGCCAATACGTCATGGACAAGACTTCTATAGTAGAATTTGTATTCTTAAACCTCTCAATAAGCACTGCTTGTGAGGTGGTCTTCTGGACCTTAGCACGCTTACTCATGGTCCAGTTGGTGCATGTGCATCGTCACATGTGCTTCGTCGGCACCTACGTCCCAATGAAAATCTGTAAGTATGGAACAATACTTGTATGAAGCTGGCGTTCAAGTGATTACCAGGTAAGGGGAGGGCGAGTGACGGTACATAACGCGGAAGGGCAGAATGTGCAACGCGTGGTGTGCACATGAAGTCGTCCTGTTACTTAGTTAAAGGACTTTTACTGATAGACAGATTCGCTGCGGCCAAGCTGGTCGTGTGCTGTCAGTTGACAGGAGCGTGACGACAACATTCAGGTTGGAAGCCATGTTGGAAGCCATCATAAGCTTTCCAACAGCTGCAGGAACGGGGCCCACCATTGGCTCACTTGTACGGCAAGTCCCCGTGCGCACGTGAGGAACCCGCTCGCGTGCCGCGTACCCCTGCCCAGGTGCCCAGGTGCACAGGTGCGCGAGTGAAGGTGCAGGACAAACCTACACAGGACTAACCGGTAGTCTGTTCTTCAGGACTTTTTGGATGTCCTGCTGGTACCGATGCGTAGCTAAGGACTGTAGCTGTATGGCGTTCCCTCCCAGGTTCCCTCATGAGCTCCTGTCCCATGCATACGCCATCACGGCAGGCAGGAGGGCATGCATGGCGCGTGGCCACCGTCCGACCTGGGGCGTCGCAACCAGGTCCCCTGGTCAGTGGTCACAACCCTGGGACCAGGCACCAGGGCTCCTGCCTGAGACTGTCCAATGCTGATAGTGCCTTGCTAGCGGTTAGCGAAGGGGCCTGAGTCCCTAGGCGCTCCACAGGTAAGGCGACCAGATGCTTACCGTGGCAATCCTACCAGTCCTTCGTGCCCATCACGCACTGAGGGCGGTGTGTTGTGTCGTGTGTGGTGTACCGGGTAATCCGTTGTTGCACTGTGGGCAAAAACTGTAAAACCATACATAGAAAAAAAAGCCGGGGGTCCATAACAGGACCGAGACACAGCGATGGCCTCTAGGGCATGAGGCACCAGCCGGGAGGGCTCAACACACGGGACAACGCCCGAGTGCACATGCTGGGGCGGGTGTACTGGTGCGTGGTGTGTGGCTTTCTCGCACACATCGTCCTGCATCGTCGTGTGGTCGCAAGGGCAGGCTACGTATACAGTAGTAGGTGCTTGGGCGTAATACCCTTAACGCCGTAAGGCGCGGCCTTCGTGGCTTGAGTGAATGGCGACTGGGGAGCAAGCAGGGAGCAATTGGGAGCATGGGACCAACTCCTGCCGGCGCAACCCCTTTTGCCCTTTGGCGCTTTGTACACTGCCTAGTAGCCTACTTCCGCCCCATCCTGAATGATTTCGTCTGCACGACGCCAACGCGTCAAGTTAGGGTGTCATGAACCAGCATGTACCTACCTGGTTACGTGGTAGCATGCGGGCTTCCACACCCCTAATGCTTTCACCGCATCCCGAACCATATTAATATCTCTACTGTCAAACATCCTGTGCCTCTTTGTTTTGGACCGCTGAACTGCAGCATTGACGTGTCTTCGAAACCTTGCGCGCTATCAAAAGCGAACGCTACAACCTTTATCGATATACAATTGCTGGTATATTCATTACCTATGTGCTGCTGTTAAGGATCGGCCACCGGCCTCGCAGCTTTTGAGAAGCAAGTCCCATCGCGGGAGAGGACGCAGCCAAGCCGGCCTTGCTGAGCACAGCAGCCACTTCGCGATGCCTCAAGTAAGGCTCAATAAGCGCGATGCTGCTGCGCCTGTCAGTGGAACTCGTCGCTTGGCCGTGCCCACAGCACGCACCGCACCCTGCTGCTCACCCCAACACCCTGCCAACCTGCTACCCAGAAACGACCGTCCAAACGGTACTACACACCCTACGAGGTATGTGTGTACGTATATCAGCTGGTGCTGCTCCATCACCGCGGGACAGAGGATGACAGAGGATCACACATGGGTTGGTGGTGGCTGTGTACGCAGGTGGCAATGCATAACACCCCAGATGACTGCTGGGTGTCCTTCTTAGGAATGGTATACAATATCACGGAGCTCATAAAGGTAAGAGTTGCTCACGTGCAAGCAGATTTGCCACACCGTTGCTCATGCCAAATGCTTCGCGGGGCCAGTACGCAGGACACGTGGCTATGCCGACAGTAACACAGTACTCTTTGACCGCAGCATGGACGTGCACACGCATTGCGACAGCTTGGTCAGTTATTTAACAAGTTTGGATAATTTGCCTCTGCAGGACAACCAGGGTGTGCTAGCAGCACCCCTTATAGCTGCCGCCGGACAGGACATCTCTCACTGGTGGGGAGAGCAGTGATGGTGCACCGTCCGCATTCGGGGCGGGTCACAAAGGGGTTGCACGGCAGGGTGCCAGATTGCAGACCTGATGGTGTGGTACCTGGTGAACCGCTTAGGCACGTGGCTATGTCGCCAGGCGCTTGCTTGCGAAGCAGTGGCCACCACAGTAGTCATTTAGGGACGCATGCTCAACGCGTTCAGTGCCGCCGCGCGCGTGTGGACTTGAGGACACTAGGCTACTGTGTGTTGCTCCGCTCCCTGGCATGACTGCCACGCCGTCTTGTGGGCATGAGGGGCCTCTGTTTACGGTGCCTCTTCTGTCCTTCGTGTGGCCACCAGGTTCGACCCCGCCACAAAGGATCCTAAACTCCACGTGTGCCCTGCCACCCACCTGGAGCGCTTCTACACCCCCACGGCAAGTCTTGGGCTCACGTTACATGAGCAACAGCACGTCTTAGGCCCAAAGGCGTTAACGAGGGTGACTGCGGTACGCTGCCCACATGCGGCCTCAGCAGGACGGAAAGGACAGGGCAGGCTCGTCCAGGTCAATGGCTTCGGATGCTGCGTGCTTTCCCTGCGCTCAGCATGTTTGGCATGCCCATGCATATTGGCGACAGTCTGGGTCACCATTGAGCCTGTATCCGCTTGCAGGGCCGCTTCGTGCACATCCCGCCGCCAGAGCCCATGGGCAACTGGGACACTGGCTTTGGCCTGCCGTGGTGGCGCAACGGGCTCAAGTACCAGGTGGGAGTGACTGTGTGACACTGCACACCTTTAAACGGCGTGGGGCTGCTGGGGAGCTGGTGTGGGCGGGTACGTGCACGGGGCGCATGGTGGCGCCACGATGTGAAGGTTCACTTTGACTGGTAGGCGCATTCTCTGCGGTCGCCCTTCAGCCGGTCTCCGTACGCCGGCAGTTGGTTCGTACGGCATGAGTGGTTGATCGATTACACCGGCACACTGCTACGACGCGGGTGCGTGCCACTGCGCCCGTCCTCACCCCGCCCGTCCCGGCCCTGCATGTGCTGCGCACGCCCCGCAGATCGGGTTGCTGTCGGCGCGCACCCGCGTCATCCGCATCCGCAACGTGCTGACGGACCAGGAGGACCAGATCGAGGTGCCGTGCGAGGAGAAGCTGGTGGAGATCAGGTGTGGAGGCGGGCGCTTGAGCACCTTCACTAACGGCGGCCGTGACGCCGTGCAGCACACTGATATAAGGCGTCTCTTACAGAGCTTATTGCCGAGAAGTGAGCAAGGCGTCCCACGACGCGCACTGTATGAACTGCATAACTTGTTGAGCCAGCTGAATCGGTGGTATTGTGCTTCGCCCGAACCGGAAGGGTTGAAACGCAAGTGTCAGCGGCACAGAGGCCCCCTTACTGCGGCCCAAGCTTTCATGCTGCTGCGCGCAGGGAGCGTTACCTGGACCTCAACGCGCACGCCAGGAGCTACACATGGAAGGCGCTGGTCAGGGACCCCGTCACGGAGACGCATGTGTTCCAGGTGGGAGCCGCCGTACCCACAGTCCCAGTCAGAAGACCCGGCGAGGGAAGTCCGTAGCCTGCTCCACCCACCCTTTCACAGTGCATTGCACGCCACACCACCTACGCGCCACCATCCGTGCAGCAACGACCAAGCAACACGCAGCGCAGCACACGCCGCCTCCCGCCTGCGCCACTACACACCTCCTCCAGCCGTACCTGTGCCGCAGCCAGTGCAGCGGTGCTCCCCTCCCACACCTCACCTCCATACGGTAACCATCGCCTTGACCCTGCCCTCACAGGAGCTGGATCTGAACCAGACGCTGGAGGAGAACGGCGTGCCCGACGAGACGCCCGAGTTTGAGGACCACAACGTGCCCACCGACTACTACATCCCCGTGCTGCACGTGTACTGGAACGACGACCTCACGGTGGCGTGAGGGAGGCCTGGATGCGAGCTGGATGTGGTTGAGGCAGTCGCCGAATGGTGGGGAAGGCGGCTGAGTGCAGGCTGCGAAAGGAAGTGGACTGGTAGTGTGTACGTAGCTGATGCATTCCCATTAGCGTGGCAGTAAGGTGGAGGATGATGGAGCTGAGCGACTGGAAGAGCAGCTGTGCGGCTCTTAATGCATTTGGGTACTGCAGCTACGGTAGGCTGTTTGGGACTTGCGAGCGATGGGGTCGGAAGGTGCAGCACAGCGGAGGCGCTGGGGCGGCTGTGAGGTCAAGCACATGCAGGAAGGAACTGAACGGTGTGTGGCGGGCAACGGGCGATGAAGGTGCACTGCTCAACTGGATGGTTGTAGGTTGACGACCGGCACGGTAGCATGCAGGGTTGGGGGCGGCTGCCCTGCGTCCCCCTGCCCCTGCGCCTCTGTTGAAGCGGGAGATACGGTACTGGTATTATGCGCGCCCCATAAGGTGCATGCACTGGACGTGGCCATGGGTTGTTTTTGGGCTGAGGCCCCCGCGCGAAGCGCCTCCCTGGGTTGCCCCGCGCCTGCGTGACCGCGTGTATCGACCACAGTTTCAAATCTGGGCCCAACTGCGCATACCAGCAAGTAGATAAAACTCTCCTCTATTCCATAACATAGGCCTGGAAGCCAGGGATCATCGGAACGGAAGAAAGGGGTCGCGACAGGGACATGGACGCAGTTGAACTTGCGGCTCGCTATCCGAGCCATACGCAATGAATGGCACTTATAGATTATGGAACTGAGCTGCTAGCGTGCCAAAAACGCTGGCCACAGTGCGGGCTGTCATAAAGCTGTGACGAACTTTCATATCAGGTCTCCAGCTCAGTGCTTTGCGCGTGCAAAACCGTCTTATCGGCTCTTCATGACATTATGAACCATCCGCAGCCAGGTGCGCTTGCATTTCGGCAAGAGACTGGTTGGCACGTGGCACAACGCAAGTGGGAGTTGGCACTACTACTCCGTCCAGACGCCCTTGGGCAGGAGGGCTCAGGCCAATTTTCCAGCTTTGCAATGCTGATTCCGCATGTCTAATGGGCAGGTTGGCGACTCGGCATGCATGAATTGCACGCGTGCTGGGGGCTATGCAAGTTCACCTGTATTTGTTGAGAGCGACGCGAAGTGAGAGTGCACATGTACTTTGCCCCAGTCGTACGGTCGCGCATTTTAGTACACTTAGGTAATGTCCGGCATGCGTGCTTCAGTCGCCCCATCCGTCCTTGTCGGCCAAAACTCAAAGCGCTTTCTTTCACCATTATCTACACGGTAGAATTGTTTGTTTGAACGTGGCAGTTCGTTCGCACCTGCTGGCTGACCCGGGGTCGCCAGTAAGACGGTTCGCTATGGCCAACCTTCGCGCCGCTACAGGCCTTCATCGCTAATGTTGTGTGACCTCAACGTGTCTTTCAGCGATGTGTCTGCATGTGTACTAGGCTCGCTTTGGCAAATTTTTCCCGCCCGCTCGCTAGCTGCTGCGTTGTCCTCGTTCCGACATTCACCAAAACATCTGCCAACATAGCTGGCGCAGCGGACACGCTATACAGATTTAAAGTCAGAATCTACGTGGAAAGAATCAAGATGCGCGCACTCTGTGCCGCTGTATTGGTCCTGGCGTGTCTGCACATGCGTACCGTCGGCAGCGTCCACTCTGCTGATAGGTTGCGTAGCTTAAGAGCCTGGTCGTATGGGCGGCATGCCCGCCGACTACGAGAAGAAAGGGAGGACGCGTCGCTGGACTATTGGAAGCGACTTGTAGGTACCCCTTCGCGGCTCGGGGGCGCCACCAACAAGGAAGGCGTACTTCCAATCCAGAAATACAGCATGCAGCAGTTTAACGTCCTTCCATTCCAGGTGAGGGATTAGACACTTGCGCTGGGACGCAAGGGGAGGGTAATACCGGACGGCGTTGGGCACCCTTTCATGAGACGTGTAAACCAGCAGGAGAGTCCCCGCGCGGGGGCCCCAAGCAAGACCCCTGCTGCTATGGGAGCAAGCCAGTTCTGATGTCTACCACCACTGGACAAGTGTATGTGTCATGCATGGCGTGTGGTAGATGGGCAAGTGGAGTGGTGGGTACACCGGGAAGGCCCGGTGCTGCAGGACTTGGGCTGCGCTGCCCCAGGGGAGGTCCCTTGGTCCTACCTGCTTGCGTGCCTGGCTCGGGATCTCCCACCTCCACGTGGTGAACATGCACGATGCTCCTGACTTGATGTATGTATGGTTTTACAGTTTTGGTCCCCTTCCAGAGCCCAGCCCCATCTGATGTGGTGGCCTGGTGACACTCTGCCTTGGACATTACGTTATGTGCGTCCACACAGGCACGGCTCCTGCCTAGCTTGAGTTGCCTGCAGGAGTCTCCCCTGCCTCGCCCAGCCTTGCCCTACACCTTGATAACCGTCGGTGTTCAGGCACATTGCACCCGACACAGGGCTTCTTTGTCTACTAAACTCAATGTGTTTCGTGTGAATCGCAGGCGTGGCTGCGGAACCATATGTTTCCCCTTCCCCTCGGGGACTCCGGCTGGGTGGATGGGAACGGAGCTGTGCGCAGCATCCGTGGGGATGATGAAGCTGGTCCCAGCGACAGCAATGATGACTATGACAGCGGTAGTGACGGCGGGGCAGGCCGCTCCGCCCGCCGGCTCGCCACATCAGCAGCCACGGCCCTGGCCCCTACGCTCTTGCCTCCCCACAAGCACGCCCCGTTGTCGTACATCTGCGGCGTGTACGTCAACCACCACTACAAGTACATCTTCATCCGCAACCGCAAGACGGCGTCCTCCACCTTCATTTCATCCGTTCGTGATTTTATGGCTAAGCACAAGTTGTGCAACAGGACGGCGGCGGATCCGACGGACCCCACAACGTGCATTCTGCGCATGGACCCAGACCAGCTGATCCGGGAAGGCAGGGACCCGGATGCCATTTGGCGGGAGTACCTGGTCATCGGCAGCAGCCGCAACCCCTGGGCGCGCGCAGCCAGCGGGTACGAGTTCACCTTCGAGAAGTGGCACCATACCAAGGCGGGGTGCGCCAAGCCCACGTTCAAACAGTTTGCACGGTGAGTCGCGTCCTGCATTGGGGACAGTCCATTTGGATGCCCCTAAGGGCGCCTGTAACCCGGCGTACCACCGGGCAGATAACTTGCGCATAGGTTGGTATTCGCATTTATTGACTGTTGCGGGGGCTGGGCGCTAGGGTACGGCAGGGCACGGTGGCGGGTGGGCTGGGTGGGAGCCACGCAGTGTGCCGCGGTAGTGCACGCTGACCGTGCTGTGCCTGCGACGCCAAGGCGCACACGCAAACCTAGCCCGCGTGGGTTACTGCAGCGAGGCCAAGAGCTCTGTCGCTGCCGCGCACAATGCCCGCCTGGCCCAAACAACCATGCCCCCTGCCCTGCGCCCTGCCCTCTGCCTTCTCCCCCCTCTCGCCCGTGAGCCCTATTAAGTCCACCAGCCCATCCGCCCCCTGCCTCATCCCTCACCCCTCGCGCCTCTGCTCCTGGCCCCTTCCCCTGGTCCGGGCCGCAGGAACCCCTACCTCATGGGCACGCTGTCCAACCTGTTCCAGTGCGTGGGCCACCGCGAGGGCGTGGGCCCGCAACTGCAGGGCCACTGGAACTTCGACTTCTGCCACGTGGAGCCGGCGGGCATGTGCATGACGGACGACAGTGGCCGCTTGGTAGTGGATTTCATGATACGGTGGGTGCTGTTCTGCCGTACGCAGCTAGCTGGATATGCATGTATGCCGTATGGCAGGTTCCGGGCGCAGAAGGCTGTGGGAGGCCATGGGTGCCGCGCCTCGGGTACCCTTCGTGACTGGTGTGGCTTGCCGTACGTTTGAGGTACACCACATGCACTTACCGTGTAAAAGGTAGGGGCGTGATAAGTAGGGGCCGAACACTGGTTGTCCTGCAAAATGCTTGACTCAAGTGCCGTCCGTGTGCCGGTCAGGGTGCCAGTACCGTACTTCGGCGATTCCGCACATCTGAGTAGGCCTGCCTCATATCTACTCTTACCTGCCGCCGTGTGGCACATGCTATTGCTGCATGCAGGTACGAGATGCTGAACGATGACATCTTGGACGCCATTGACCTCATCAACTCTCGGAGGCCCCCGCACATGCCCGCCATCACTGTGTCGCTGTCCTCCATGAAGTGGGCCAAGAAGGTGTGTCGTACTGTGCGGGTGGCACTCGCACCGGTACGCCGGCCGCTAGCCTCGGCGAACTGCCAGCCGGCCACCCTACACCCTGCACCGTGGCACAATCCCACACGTCACGGCACGTGAGAGCACCGCCACTTCGTACATGCGGCGCGCCCTGCAACAGCGTGTATTGCGCAACTCACGGATGACGCACGGTGCCCCTACACCGGTACTGGTACTCCGCTGTCCACGGTACGGCAGTTGCGCTCGGCAGCGCAGCTTCAAGGCCCCAACACCATGCCGCTGCCACGTGCCCATGCCGGCGTGCTCCTGCTGCAGGGCGCCGTGGCTCAGAAGAGCGCACTGCAGGACACCAGCGACGCAGCGTACGTGTACGCGGACCACTACCGCACCTGCGGGTCTGTCTGCGTGGACCGCCTCACGGACTTCTTCGAGCAGGACTTGCAGGTCTTCGGCTGGGACCGCCCGGGCAGGCCGCCTGCCGGTGAGGAGCGTGGGGTAGCCGGGGAGGAGCGTGGGGTAGCCGAGGAGCCGGAGTCCCCTAATGACCAGGGCCGCCGCGGTGCAAGGAAGGCGCACCACCGATTGAGAGGTGCGGATAGCTCAAGGGATGATGAAGGAGGCGACGTTGCTAAATAGGGTTAGATTGACGGGGTGTAGGGCTAGTGCCGGCAGGAGTGCGGGCTGGGAGGAGCAGGGAGGAGCGTGGAGTACTCCTGGGGTAGGAATGGATGAAGGGATACCGTACTAGTACCGGGTATTGTTAGTGGCTAGAACTCAGCCAGCAGCGGACCACTGCAATGATGTGGCTCCATCTCCGCATGGATGTAGTTACAAATGAGTGGCATCCCCTTTATCCTCATGCGTCCAATCATGCATGCTGCATCCCTGGCTAAAACGAATGCATTCACATCATGTTCACTTTTTTTTCGGTCGAGGGCGTAGTACACGAGCATCTGGCTCAGTCATTATCTGCTGGTTGGCTGTGTTGCGCGTTGTTAGTTGCGACACGTGCCGTACCATGCAAAGCGCGCACCTGTGTTTTGAGGTTGGCCTGCCTGGCAACCCTTGATCCCAGACCCAGTGCCAATGCAAATAAAGTGAGTTTTTACATGTGGCATGGCAGTCCCGCGGTCAAAGTCCTTCACTCACTTTCATCATCGTGAAGCAGTCACATACGGTACATCCCGTTCGTCCGCGGTTGGCGTACAGTTGAAATGGAGCCGTTACGCTGGTGTAGCAGCAGTGTGCCCCTGGCATCCAGTGTCTGGCAGTGCGTGGCGGCCACGTGGACCGGCAGTACGGTACCGGTGCAGTGTTGCATCTTAGCTGCTCCAACCGGCCCTGTGTTCCCTATCTAGCCAGTTGTTTCCGACATTTCGATACGTGTTCATTGCACGCGTGCCGTGTTCACATCCTGCTATGTGATGCTCCCTGTACCGGTAGATGTATGTATGGTTTCACAGTTTTGGTCCCCTTCCAGAGCCCAGCCCCATCCCGCTCGAAACACAGAGCTGGTCCCGGCCATTAGGGACACGGGGTTTCCCACTCCTCTCGCTGTACGAAAAGGAGCGACAAGCTCCATAAGGTACAGGCCACGACGCGCGCGCCTCAAGTTCACCCTACCACAGCCTGGTCCCGCCCCCACATAGCTTCTCCACAAGACGCACCCACAGAGCACACGCAGCACCCATGTCGCGGTTCCCAACCATCCTTCTGCCCAGGAGGAACCGGATACGAGGCAGCTGTACGGAGGAATTAACCAGTATCGGCCCTCCGGTTGCTGCCTTCGCTCCTCCCCCATCGAAACCCCAAGGGCCTCCCACGAACACAGGCGACACGTGCCCTATAACCGCCCCCCGCACAGAAGCACCCCTTCACACCAGGCAGGCTAACCTGGGCTAACAAGACAGGGTAGGCGCAGTACGTGTACTAGAGCCTGGGCAGTATCCGCCCTTGCATTTGTCAGTGTTAATAAGGGCCTCCGGCCAGGTGCAAAGAAGGCCGCCGTCCACCACCCGAAGCCAGGGGCCGTGCCGACCTCATCCCACCCTGTGCGTGGCAAACCTAGGCTTGCCAATCGCCCGCAGGTGCGCCCACATGCATGCAACTGCCCGGCGTGAGGCTTGCGGCACCAGGGACTGCCACTGGGGAACCGCTGCACTGCCCCTCTGTGTAGCGCGTGAAAACGCTGATGCTAATTTGGGGAGTGGAATTCCCCGTGTTACATCCTTCCCCACTTAGTTCGAGCGTCCGCGCGAGACTGCCATGGGAATCCCGTAGGATTATGCATGATCATCTTCACCGTACCTCGGCAGTATTTTCCCCCATTAGGTCGGCGAAACACCTTTCCTAAAGGTTCCGGTATGTAGCAACGGATGCAAGGAGAGCGAATATCCCGGATTGATCCGGGGTTCTGGAGGACTTTCGTTCCATGCAATCATCGCACCAGATGTAGCGCGTTAAAACGCTGATGCAAATTTGGGGAGTGGAATTCCCCGTGTTACACTCAGCTCCCGCATACGTGCGTGCATGAATTGACAGCATGGACGTCAACCCCTCGGAGGTGGAGCGCGCTTTGCAGCAGCAGAAGCCTGGCAAGGCGCCAGGGTGGGACGGTATCCCAGGAGACCTATACCGGTACTTCCGGGGTACCGTTGCGCCCATGCTTGCCCGCTTATACACAGCCATAGGTAGCACGCTGCAGCTGCCGGCGGGCTTCCACCGTGGAGTCATCAGCACCATTTACAAGGAGCGTGGGGATCGCACCTCCCCGGGCAACTATCGCCCCATCACGCTCCTGTGCTCTGACTACCGCGTGCTTGCCAAGGTGCTTGCCAACCGCCTCAACCCCGTCCTTGGCAGCGCCATCTCCCTCGAGCAATCAGCCTTCCTCCACAAGCGCCTCATAGGCGCAAACATCCATTTCCTCCGCATCCTCCCTCACCTCCTCCGCACACAACGGCGGTCGGCGGTGGTGGCGTTCCTGGACTTCTCCAAGGCGTATGACACCATCCACCGCCCCTTTCTCCTTGCCGCCATGGAGACCATGGGTGTTGGACAGGGCTTCCTCACGTGGACCCACCTCCTCCTCTCCGACACCCACTCCGTCGCAAACGTCAATGGCCGCCTGTCCGACCCCGTACCCATCCGCGCTGGTGTACGGCAGGGCTGCCCGCTAGCACCTCTACTTTACCTCTTCGTCGCACAGGCCCTTCTGTGCTGGCTGAAGCACCACCGCGTGGGCGTCCACCTCCTCCCCACCGACCCCTCCCCCTGCACCGCAGTTCAGTTTGCTGACGACACCGAAGTGCCACTCAATGGCCCTGAGGAGTTGCCGGCGTTTCTGGGTTACATGCGCACTTTTGCGCAGGCGTCTGGGCAACGCCTTAACCTGGACAAGACTGAGCTGCTACCCATCGGCGCTAATCCCCCAACGCGCCCCTCCCCCACCTGGACGCCGGTAGCCAAGCGGCACAGCCCCCCTCAGCAGCCCCACTTCCCTCTGGCGCCCCTCCCCCACCTGGACGCCGGTAGCCAAGCGGCACAGCCCCCCTCAGCAGCCCCACTTCCCTCTGCCGCTCACGATGCTGCCAACGCCCCCATCCCTCCCCATCCCCCACCCTCCACCCAACCCCCGCAGCCGTCATGCACCGCTGCTGGCGCCAGCACCTCCGCCCACCACGCCCATGCCCAGCCCGCCACCCCTCAGCCTCAGCTCCAGTGGGCGGGGCTTAAGGTCGTGCAGTCGGTAAAGTCCCTGGGCGTGCCTTTCGTCAACCCACCAGCCACCCCCACCCCAGACTGGACCGCCAACGACCGTGACACTCGCCATCGTCTCCAGAAGATCAGCCGATTTCACCTGTCCGCCTTTGGACGGGCAACAGCGGCAGGGGCGTACTGCCTCCATCTCTCCACCTACCTCATGGAGCACTGCGCCATGCCGCCCAGCCCCATCCTCAGCGAATGGACCCGCCTCACAGCCCGCCTTGTGGACCGTGGCCTTGGACCAGACGACACAGAGCGCCACGCCACGGGAGTCCCAGCGCAGCTGCTACCTGGCCACCCTACCACAGGTGGCTTTGGTATGCTACCCCTGGACGAGCACATCACAGCCAGGTGCGTCAGGTGGGCAGCCGCCTTCGCACGTTCAGAGATAGCATGGGCAGACGGCGGCAGCGCACGCCTAGCACCCTGGCAGCAGGCCCTGCGTCACCTCCTACTCCTCCGACACCCAGCCTGCCGCCCCATGGCGGTGCTCACAGCGCAACCAGGCAGCCAGTTCCACGCAGCCATGGCGCTCCCAGCGGAGCTACAGCGCCTGGTGCTTGCGTTCGGCAGCTTGCCGCCCATGGTGGATGTTGCAGAAACACCCCTCATCCCGGGGGCGTGGTGCTGCAGCACTCCACTGTGGGGGAACCCGTTCCTGCCCAACGCTGGTGCACCCCAGCGCCGGCCTGGGCTCGAACATTACCACCTCAACCTGTCCTACTGTCGTCGCCTCATGACGATAGGGGACCTGGTTCAGGTGTACGACGCCGTACAGCAGGCGTTCAGCGCCCCGCGCACAGCAAGTACCAGCGTAGCAGACATCCTCAGGAATGCAAGCACTCTTTGGGCACAGCTGGTCAGGCAGTACCTTGACCCACCCATGTGGCTATCCGGCGCACTCGGGGATCGTCATGAGATCACAGCGCAGCTGGAGGCCCTTCACCGCGATATCCACCCTGACTGGTTGAAAGCAGCCCGGACAGCCATCAGCCAGAAGCAGCACGCCCCGTCAGGTGACACCGTCGTTGCCATGCTGCTGCCGCGCCTGGGCTGGCCAGTACCCCTCAGCGCCCCCATCACCCTCGACACCATTACAGTCAGGGCTGCAACCCTCATGCAGCTTGGACCCCTCCAGCAGCGGCGGCAGCAATGCCACAGCCAGTACGTCAGCGCAGCATTGGAGCCCAATGCAGATCAAGCCACTCAGCAAGACGCACTGAAGCACCTTGCTGCAACGTTCCGTAGGGTATGGCGGCAAGTGCGTTGGGAGAACGAGCACAAGGAGACCTTGTGGCGGTTAGCCGTTGATGGGGTACCCTTGCTGGGCAACAGCCACATGCGTGGTAGCCAGCCCTGGGTGTGCCCCTGTAGCACATTCGCACAGCAGCCCGCCGCGCACTCACCACTTTTGGGAGTGTGAGGTTGCGCTGGCTATTCGTGAGCACATAGAGCACTACGCACGTGACATACGCCTCACACGCCAACATTTGTGGCTGGTCATGCCTCCCAAGGGCATCCATCGCAAGGTGTGGGAGGTGGTGTGCCTAAGCGCGTTATCGGCCATGGAGCATGGACGGCGGCATTTGCATGCTCAACTGCACCCAGACGCATGGCACGTAGCTGCAGCACGTACTCGGGCGGTTGTGGATTTTTGGTCGCGCCTGCGAGACTTTGCAGCTTTGGGCATGCCCAAGGGGTGGAAGAGCGTGCCTGCTCACCATCCGTTCCTTGGCATACAGGGCAACAGAGTCCAGTACAACGGTCCGGTGCTTGAGCAGCATGCTTGAGCATTGAACGCACTTTTGCGTACTGTACGCTACAGTACTGATGCTACTTACATACCGTACTTGCCCTACGCATGGGCCCTGACTGACTGACCTGTCTGCGAGTGTGGCAGAGTGCGTGGAGGTGACGTCTGGGGTAGTGCGCAGGTGCCACGTGTACTTGGGCCGCAGTCCATGCTTCAATGCCCTTGGTGGTGCCTGCTGCTACGTCCCTGGTCGCCATGAATGTTCGGCCCTGCCGTGCTTATTGACTGCCTGTGCATAGGACTTCATGGTATGCCGCCCTAGCCGCGATTACTAGGCCTGGGCAGTAGCAGGCTTGTTTGCTTTGGGAGGGCTGTCTCGTTGCCCTCTCGGGGTGGTGGGTGTGGTACGACACCCCGACCGAAGAGGTCCCCTGTAAAAACCTAACCTAACCTAACCTAATTGCCTTCCCACCTCCAGGGCCGCCAGGGCCGTCACCTCCCACACACACTGCTGCACCCCCGAAGGCGCACTAGCCAGCCACACGCGCTCCCTCCGTATGCCCTCCCCTGCTGGCCACCCATTCTGCACGCTCCCCAACACTGCTCGAGCCACCGGGCAGTCTCAGAAATGGTGCTGCCTGGGTTGCTGGCCCCAGTCCGGTGGCCCACCGAAACCCCCACACCCGCACACCTCTGGCGCATGTATGCCCCCTAATGTGCGACTTACCAAGCAAGGGGACGCCGTCAACCGTTAGCCGCCAAAACGTCTCCTTGCGCTGATTCTCCCATCGAATGCCCCCCTACCTATTGAGCGCGCCCTGCAGGTGCTTCAGGCCCGCTTCCTTTGCAGGCGGGTGCAGCGGCGCCTCAAGGGCTGCTTCCACGAAGGCAGCATGCTGCTCGCTCCTGGCTACAGCAGCCTCCGTCAGCTGAAGCACTGTCGCCAGCCGAACGGTTAAGCGCCTAAGCCCCATCCTGCCTAAGCTGCCCATTCCCGGCACCTGCCAGCCCAGACGTGGGAGGAGCACCACGCAGCAGTGCGTCCCGCTCCGTTGGTGCCTCAACCCCGCCGCCCTGCTCCTGGCTGCTCCTGAAGGCCTCTGCCGCCTCCTTCCACTCCGATGGAATGTCGTGCAACAGTTGTGCGAGTCTGGAGCGGAGGCGTTGCTTTTTTCCCCAGCCACACAGGTCCCTTGCTGCCGGGGCTTGGGGCCGCAAGCGCCCCTCTGTATGCTGCCGCCATTGCCGATCCACAGCTCACCTGGTCCTGCGCTCTCCCTCCGGCAGCTGTGCCCACGCTGTTTCCTGCTGCTGCAGGAGGGCAAGGAGGGTCAGCGCGTCCCCTATGGTCCGCAACCCATGGCACCCGAGCAGGTCTGGGTACCGGTGTTCCAGGCCGGCCTGGGCTGGTCCCCCGTCAGGTCCCCCCGTACCCTCCCCTGCTCCTGGCCCTGTCCCCCTCCCTGCCCCTGGCCCGTTGGCCCGTGCCCCTTCTGCAGCTCCCGCTGCCTCCCCCGCTGGCTCCGTCGCTGTTGCTGCTGCTGCTGCCGCTGCTGCTGCCGCTGCTGCTGCTGCTGCCGCTGCTGCTGCTGCTTCCGTCTGGGCGGGTAGGAGGGGGTTGCCCCACAGCGGGGCTGCCCAGCACCACGGCCCCGTGGCGATGGGCTCCTCTGCAATGTCCTCCACTGGCGGCAGGTGGCTTAGCGCCGCCACCACCCGCTGCAGTGCCGGTGGCAGCACCCGCACCCCCAGCCACGGCCCCAGGCAGGTGGACGTGAGCACCGCCAGGGGGTGGAAGCCGGGGTGGCACCGCCGAAGGAACAAGTTTGCCGCCAGCAGCCATGGATGCTGCTGCCGTTCCGGCGGGTACAGTACGTACAGACAAGGCGAGCCTGCGCGCCCACATGGCGTGCCGTGCCTGTACGTGTCCTCGCAAGGCCAGCGCCCCAAAACCGCCAACCCGCGGGTGCCCCACAAGCAGGCGCTTCGGTACCCCTGTCGTGCGCTGCTGCTTACTGCGAGGGCCGAGCTGCCGGTCGATGAGTGCTGCTGCCTTTCTTTCTAGGGTACCCAACTCAACGGCTGACGGCATCGTGTTCCATGTGCCAGGTGACCAGCTGTAACCCGTAGGCAGCCACAGCTGTCGCTCGGCCAAAAGCCGAGAAACCCATGGCCAGGATCTTTTTCATGCGCCCGTACACCTGCTGTACGCGCGGCTTCCAGTCGACCTGCGGCTGGTGGCCGACGTCTGCAAACGGCAGGTTCAGGGCGGTGGCCTGCTGCACCACACGCAGGCCGCCGATGCTGGCTGGCATGGCTGGGCTGGGCTGCGGCGCTGCTGCTGAGGTGGAGGGACCGTCCGCATAGGTTGGGGGTTGGGAGGGGGCTTCCACCTTGCTGTGGTTGAGGTGCTGCCCGGAGGCCTGGGCGAAAATCTCCATGCACTGCAAGAAGGCTGGGACTGCCGCCGGGCTGCTGAGGAGCACCTCGGTGTCATCTGCGTACTGCACCGCTGTGGTCAGCTGCGGGCTGTCGGGGTCCAGCTGCACGCCGACGGCGTTGTGCTGGAGCCATCATAGTAGGGCCTGCGCCACGAACAGGTACAGCAGCGGCGCCAGTGGGCACCCTTGCCGCACACCTGCTGCGATTGGGACCCGCTGTGAGCGATGGCCGTTGACCATTGCGAAGGCTGCTGTGTCTGGCAAAAGGGTCCTGGCCCAGTGCAGCAAACCGGGCCCTGCCCCCAAACAGGAAGTCCCGGTTAACTGCGTCGTACGCCTTACGTAGTGGGGTAGATGCCCCACCCCACTACGTATGCATCGCATTCGTTACATTAATGGTTACACCAACGACCTTGCACGGACGGCAAGTAATCGCCTCTGCACGCTGCCAAGGCCAAATAAGTACACACGCACAAGAAGCACCAGCAACTAAAGCCCAGTCCCCACTGCCTCCCAACCTGGGCAAGGGCGGGCATCTCAGGCCCCGCGTAACCGACTCCCGGCAGGGGTCCGAACACGTCCGACAGTACTCGCCCAACACGCCAGCGATGAAAGCACCAACCCTCTTCTAGGGGAAAGCAGGCTTGCTCTAAGCGCCACGACGCAGCGCATCACCAGGAGTTGGGCCCCTGCTTGCCGTACAGGTGTGTTGCCAAGCGCAGCAAAGAGCTGCATCACCAGGAGATTGGCGCCTGCTTGCCGTACAGGTAGGTGTCGATGTTGTCGTACACGTAGTCCCCAACGGCCTTGCCGAGCGTGAAGGCATCCTCGTTCGCCTGACGGGGCCGGCGAGTCACGCTGCAAACATGTCATACCAGCCACACGCTACCATGGCATTTCAGGTTTGCCGTGAAGCAGGCACGGCGTGGGCCGTGGTACCCTTGGCGCGGACCACACGTGCCTAGGCCACCATGCAGACCAGCCGTCCAAGCTTGAGCAAGATTGGCCATTGCAAGAACTATAGGACTATTGATTTAAGCACATCCGACAACCGAGTTTGCTGAGCCCTGCTTACCTGCCGCCAGTGCGCCCCAGCGTAGATGCGGCTGGCACCGGCCTCCGCCGCCGCCTGGTCCAGGCTGGTGTATGTGCGGTCAGGGATGTTGGGCCCTGGGGGCCGGACGAGTTGAGGCCACGTGCGTATACACGTCAGAGTGCCTTGCGTGCAATGTGATGAGCTGGAGGTAAACGCGAGGCAGGGCCAGTCCGAGGCGGACGAACTACTAGACATGTCTTGTGCAAGTGGAGGCGTGCGTGCAGAGTCCTCTCCAAGGCGGGCGCGCAGTAACCTGCCTCAAGGTCAACGCGAAGGGTCTGGAAGGGTGCACAGGACAGGCAGGCAGGAGGCCCCACTGCGAGCGCGGCGCACACCCGCACGCTGCATCAGCACGCACGTTGGGCAAGCTGCATGCTAGGTCTATGTGCAGAGTCCACCCCAGCGCGGGAGGAAACAGTGGAGTGGTTCCTCCTCTAGTTGAGCGCGAAGGATACGGCACTGCTGGGCACTGCCAGGCAGGAGTGTCGTACAGTACACTAGCACGTGCGGGGTACGCCACTCACAGTCGGACTTGACGGTGAAGGTGCGGTTGATGTCGCCGTTGAGCTCCCGCAGCAGCACCTGCCAGCCGCCGCCGAAGATGCCCTGGTGGGCGGAGGGGTACTCCGGGTGCTGCGGCGTGCCCAGCAGGGGGGTCCAGGACGCGTTGTAGTACTTCCTGCAAAGCGGGGAGGGTTACAAGGGGCATGTAAGGCCACCAACCACCCCAAGGTAATGCTGAAAGAGTGCTGATCGCAAGCAATCATGGCGTGCTTGACGTGAATGGATCTGCACCCCCGTCCGCGGTTGCACAAAGGCTGGGTAGACAGGCTAGCCCAGCGGCTGGTGCCATCCAGGGGAGCCACCACGCTTCATCACTCACTGGATGGCGGTGATGGGCCTCCACCTCAGGGCCTTGAACTTGACGTACCTGGGCAGCGGCAGGGGGTAAGGGCGAGGTTGAGGAGAAGGGTGCAGGTCCCCTCGGATAGATAATGCAACAGCACAGGAGCGGCGGGAACAGGAGGAGCTGCAGCAGTCGCATGTGTTCTGCACTACGATTTTGGGGGCCACCGGCACACAGGCATGACCCACCACACTGCCACGATGGAGTCATAGAAGGCGGTGCCCAGGCGGGCGAAGAAGCGGGCCTGCTGCTCGGGCGTGTAGGAGGCGGGGAGCAGCGCTGCGGGGGGAGGGGGATCGGAGGGAGGGGAGGACGGGCAAGGGTGGGGCCAGATGCGGGCCAGGCAGGGTTGGCAGCCGTTGACGTGGCCCCAACACACAACGCCAGTCATGCAAGGGTCTGCATACCAACAGCGAAACATATGTCAAGCCAGTGCAGTCCGCAGGAACTCGCTCGCATTCATTATTGCTTAGCTAGGGAGTGGGAACCCACCGATTGAGATGTTCTGCACGATGCCAGTAACGCCCGCAGAGCCCTGGCCGCCTGAGCCGCTCACGGCGCCTGCAGCGGGGAAGCGGGACAGGTGTTGTCAGCGGTCGGCATCCGCTGCCGTACAGGCAACGTGGTGCAGGAAGTGCTCAATCAACAAAACGACTTGCATAACAAACGAGGTGTGACCACAAACAAGAGCATCACCCCCTTGACGTGAGTCCCAGCTGCAATGACACAGGGTCCGCACGCCAGTGCCACGAGCCACGCATGAGCGAGTGTCGAGGGGTCAGCGGCCCTCCATAAGCACCCACCAAGCCAGAAGCGCGCTGTGTCCGTCTGGTAGGGGGTGCGCGTTGCCGAGTAGGTGCCCCCCAGCTCCACCACCTCTGCGTTCTCGGCCTCGAACTCGGGAGTGCCGTACTTGTGGAAGGCGGTAAGGTAGGGGGCAGCTAGCCGGGGGATGTTGCGCACCTGCACAGGGGTGGTAAGTCTACGTTGGAGGAAGCCCGTGCACGAAGGGCGTGTGGGCAGGGGGGCAGATAGCCAACATATAGCAGTGTGCTCGGATGCGGACTGCATGACGGCAGGCTGGCCCGCACGATACCGGTAGGCACCGACCGTTTGGGCTGATGACCGTGCGGGCAATGCTGAGGGACCCACCAGACCTAGATCCCCTAGGCATGAGAGCAGGGCGCGTCTCCAGCTTCCCACAGCACAAGCAGCATCGAACCAAGCCATGGAAACCTAGGGGCCGAGTTCCTAGCCACCACCAAGACGTGTGAGGCAGCCGGTGCAAGCGACACGTCCAGGTTGAGCTGGGTAGGGACAGGCGTACGCTGCTGCTCTGTTGTGGCGGCTCACCGGGTAGATGAAAGTGGTGCCGTTAGCGTACTGGGGGTACAGCAGGAAGTCCCGCGGGGCGCCAATCTGCTCCGGTGTGAACACGTACTGGTCGTCCTTGGCGAGCGAGTCGGGGTACCCAGGCCGGTAGTACGACACCTGCAGCCCGCGGTCCAGCACCCTGCGGGCGTCACAAACAACACAACGTGTGCATGAAGAAAGCGTGGCATGTCGGGCTAGCTGCGGAGCGTGCAGGTGATATCTTACCCATGAGCAAGTGGGCAAGGTGGGGTGGCATACGTCCTGCTTTCTGCGCTTTAGGCACCAAGGGCCCAAAGCCGTACAATGGCAAGCCACAGGGGCCTGGACGCACAGCAAATGCCGGCAAAACATTGATCACCACTGGCAGCACAACGCATTCATGCACCCGCCCCCAACACGCGGTCCTCTAGTGCCTCAGCCAGTTGCATTACGCCGCGCGCCGTCCCCAGCGAACGCTCTCCCAGCTCGCGTGACCCTCCAAGCCGCCGACATGCAACACCGCACCCCGCATCACCATCCCCGTGCACAACCAGCCCAGACCAGCCCTGACGCCCTGGCCCTCCCGCGCCTCCAGCAGCACCGTCCCCGCGTCTTCCCTCCCCATCCTCGCCATACAAGTACTTTGTTTCCCACCGGCCCCGTGCCTCCCTTTCCGCTTCCCCGCCCCACTCACGCTGCCTGCACCACCTGCACGCCCACGCTGACGCCCAGCTTGGCGGTGGCGTCCAGTACGGCAGGGCTGAGGCGGGCGGCCTGCACCTCATCGTACAGCTTGGTGTCTAGGATGGCGGGCGCCAGCTGCGGGCTGGTGCGGGCCAGCACGGCGTGCGCGGCGAAGGCTGCGTACGGAGGGAGCAAGCAAGCAAGCAAGGTGGGTACCGGTCTGGGTAGGTGGTGTGCAAGGCAGTGCGCCGTATGCTGGCACCAACACCAGGGCGTGTAGGCGTTGAAAGGAACCTAATACACCGAGGCTCTGAAAGACGCGCGTCTTCAAGGCTGTGCTGCTATCTGCTGCCTGTGGCAGTGTCACTGCGTGCACGTGCAAGGGCAGCGCACCTGAGGCCAGGTCGGCGTTCACCTTGCCCTGGTTGGCGGCGCTCTTGGCGCCCACGTATGCCAGGTGTTGCGCAATGCCCACCTGCAAACACGGGAGACGATGCATTGCAGGAAGTATAGTAATTGCCATGGTGGGGAACGGAGCGGGTAGCACGCAGTGCGTTAGGGAGAGCGAGTTACACAATGGCCGCGGGGTGGGTCCACAAAAGGCATGGAGAGATGGGCGCACACCATGATCTATGTCTTATGAATGTATGCTTCCGTGTTAATACGGTACCGTTCATGCACTGGCTCACCTGGCCGTACAGCTTAGCTGACAGCTGGTTGGTAAGGCGGAGCTCACGCACTATCTGCAGGCGTGGGACGTGGGCCGGGGCGGGGCGGGGTAAGGAGGGATGAGGTGGGGTGAAGAAGGATTCATCAGGTGTGTGGGATCTGGGGCGAGGACGGAGGGACATAAGCACCAACAAGCCTACAGTAGCTGGAGGTGCTCGCGGATGGCTTGTTAGGTGTGCCTCGATTTACATAAGCCATGGCCCTATTCCCCTACATGGCTTGCACCGTGTCAGTATGGTGGACTACCGGCAACCCTTCCCACGCACGCATCGCAATCACCGCCTATGTGTGCGAAACTCCCACTTTTACACTGCATCATGCCCTTAAAACTTAAGTAAGCTTTCACGACACGGGTTCCTGGCACGCAAAGCACTGAAGCGCTGCTGTGTCCGCGCAGCTGTCATGCGCCTCAGCCATCCGGGCGCCCTTGGGCCGAATGTTCCCAACCGCTCACCCGCTGTGCAATGTACGTCCAGCGAAGGGGCGCGCTATCTTGAATCTCAGAGCGAACATGAGGTATTAGCCCGGCGATAAGGAGCAGCGCCACCACAGATGTCCCAGCTGCTGATGCCACATGGCAGCGTGCCATTCCTGCGTGTGCGTGCTCACTCGAGTATGGCCGGCTTCTGTAGTGAGTGGCAAAATGAATGAAGTTCATATTGCAGTTGGCCATGGCCTTTGACGGGCATCACAGAGGCCAAACGACGCAGACGAGGCCAACCCACTTTTTGGATTATGTCAGTCTGGTGGTTAGGCACGTGTCAGGCCAGGCCGTGCCAGGCCTCCGGTCCTCTAGACCTGCAAAACCAGAAAGCTCTGTACATCGCGACTTCATAGGGTGCGTGCCGCTGTCCCTGCGGCCGAGTGCTGGTCGGCCGAGTGATAGTGGTCGGGAATAGCAGTGATTCCGGGTCTTATTCTTCTGAAATTGCATTTTAATTTGCCCGTACCTGTTGCTGGAAGCTTCAAACAGCTTGCCCAGGTTTGGCCGTACCAACTACTCTCGAAAGTCAGGATGGCCTTGGGACATCGGCGACATGCCGTGCTCCTGGCAGCGCTTGGCATCTGCTGCTTCCTGCTGCCAGCCACTGCGGAGCTGAAGCCAAGCGTCATCACACGCTGGGTGTACAATTCCCAGAACGTAAGGCGCGGCATCGGGTGCGGTTTGTCAAGGCTTCGGTGAACAATGCCCAGCTTCCTTGCGCCCTAGCGTGACCTGGTGACATGGACAAGGCATGCATCCTGACTCTGTGGCCTTCCTGCCTTCCGTTTGCAAACCCGGTGCGGTGCCTTCCATCCCGACAGGTTGCCCGTGCGCTCGCGCTGACGAACCAGATTACATCTCGCCTTTATGCACAAGTATCATTTGCCCAGTATGACGCCTACAAGACAAGCCTCGAGCAGGCAGCCAACAAGCGGCCTGTGCCTGACCCAGACCTGGCGGCAGGTGAGCCTGCGCGCAGGCACTTGCGGCCTGTGACGCACCCAACGCCCTGGCAGCCCCTCTGCCATGCCCACGCGGGTAGTGCCTTGAGTGTGCATACCGGATCATCCTTTGGATTGTACGCCTGGCTCCCGCCTAATCCGCTTCCTCAGCACTGTTCCACTCCACAAGTCACCCGTTCACACCCCCAGAACAGCAGCCCACAGCAGCACCCGCTGCGCCGTGCCACAATCATCGGCAGCCTGCACTGAACTACCTGTCGCTGCCGCCCAAAGACCCCTCCTACGCATGGTCGTACTCGCCACGCCGCCCCTAAAGTCTGTGCCGTGTCGTACCATGTTTCACTGTACCGGTGCCCCTTGCCCCCCGCCATGCAGCCTTCGCCGCGCACGCCGTGCTGGCCCGCTTCGCCCCCCAGCTGGCACCCAACCCGCTGGACAACCTGCTGCTGGCAGAGGTGGTGCGCACCGACGTCAGTACTGCCGTGCGCGACGCGTCCGCACGGGTCGGCCTGGCCAGCGCACTCAAGTTCGTGCGCATCGGGTGGGTTACCGCACAGCACCTTACTACCAGCGTCGCTGACAGCGGAGTGTTGCAGGATGCGGTGGTAGTAGGCACACACGCAAACTCCAGAGCAAGTTCAAAGGACGCGACCCTAGTCTAGACCGCAGTGACATGTGCGGTTACACGGCGGAGTGTCTGGTGTTGCGTGCTACCCTTTTCAGCGTTTGCCGTGCCTGCACGCTTTCATGGAGCGCTGCACAGCCTCAGTGACAATGAGCTCAACAGGTGTGGGCCGCCACCTGGTGTTGGAAGCATGAGGCACCACCTCCTTAGGCCTGGTGTTAGAACATCCTGCCCCGGTCTCACCTCCCATTCTGCTGCCGTGTTCCCTGCCACAGGGTTTCCGACCGCTCCCTAACCGTCAGCTACTACCGGCCCCCTGGTCCCAACGACACCACCGTACCCGATAATGTTTACCGTTTCACGCCTGCCGCCCCCGAGTTCGGCCAGCCGGAGCAGACCTTTATTTTGTACCCGCAGTACGCCAACGGCTCTACCTTCGTCTACCCGGTAAGACCGCATCTCTGCCAAGTCCGTCCACAACACTGCCCTGATCAGGTACCTGTTCAGGGCCGCGGTCCGTATTAACTGGCCGCCGGGGAGAGGGCCCCGTGATCAAGTAATAGCCGTGGACACTGGTGTAGTGACGGGAAATGTCACGCCGGCACGCCTGCCCTAGGCGGACCTGCTCAGTTGCGTGGCCGTCGGGGCGTGTCCGTGACCATCAGATGACACCTCCCCTCATTATCAAGGTACCTGTGTGGTGTGGTGCGCACTGACACTCCTTGCCTCACGTGTCACGTCCGCATGCTTGCCGTCGCTTTCCCCTGCCGCAGGTCAAGAACCTGTACAACCTGACGCGGCCGTACATCAACTCCTTCTACAAGTACGGCACCCCCGAGTACGACAGGGAGACGCAGGAGCTGCTGGACTACGGCGGCCAGGTGTCTAAGCGCACCGCCTACCAGAACGACACCGCCAAGTTCTGGCTGGGTGAGTGGCCGTGGCGCCGCAACTGCACTAACCTACGAAGGGGCTGGGCTCTGGAAGGGGACCAAAGTTGTAAAAGTGAAACATGAAACGCTACTTGCATACAGCCCGCAAGACGCCGTGCCCAGTTAGTGCCACTGTAGCCTCTAGCTCCCTTATGCGCATAACCCATACGCTCAAGGACACGCTCCGCCCGCGCACAAGCTGCCAAGCATGTCCGTACCCTCGGCACCAATTCGCCGCCGCTCTGGCACATGCGCACGGCTGCGCCCCTCACCAACCCCGCCCGCCCTGAGCCTCCCGAAAGCCCCACACCCTAACCCACATCCCTGACCGGCCTACCGCACGTGCTCGTGCCCCCGCATGCAGGCGCCGTGGGCGCTGGCGGCGGCGGCTCCGCGGGCCTGACCGGCATGGTGCAGAACATCTCCATCACGCTGCTGCCGTCGTCGTACTCGGTGTACGACCAGGCCAAGTTCTTTGCCAAGCTGGGGGCGGCCTTCTACGACGGTACCATCACCGTGTGGTGGGTTAAGACCACTGCTGTCGCTTGCGCATTGACAATTGCACGGCATAGCGCAGGCATCTCGACAGTGGGCAGGGAGCGCTGGTACTGAGCGCAGGTCCAAGATGTACAACGCAGATCCCGCACCGTTGCCACCCGTACCGCTAATGCATGGGACCTCGTAGCGAAGTCGCACACTACCAGCGCATACCCAATTACTTCTGCCTTGCACGATTGGGCTAGCAGGGATACATGATGCGCTGCACTGCTCTGGACGCCAAGCAAGGCAGCATTCATCTGACATTTTCGCCTCTTGCTCCTTGTAGGTACGTCAAGTACCATGCCCTGCGTTGGCGCCCCATTACCGCCATCCGGTAGGTGCGAGGAGCAAGCTAGGGTGGCAGTAATCCTGCCACCTGGGTTTATGGCCTGGTCGGGGCGACAAGGCACAAGCCGCTCGTCCTGCAATACGCATGCACGTGCAGCGCCGCCCACCATCACCGTGCAGCGTCACCCACCACTGCAGTCAGGCGATATGCCATGTAGCGCTTGACCTGACCCTGGCCCTGACCCTGACCCCTGACACTGTACCATGTCCCCTGCGCCTGCTCACCCAGGAAGTACAACGACCCCACGTGGGCCCCTTACTTGGCCACGCCCCAGCACCCGGAGTACCCCTCCGCTCACCAGGGCATCTTCGGCGGCGGCTGGGGCGTGCTGGAGCGCGCGGTCGGCGAGGCCAAGCTGAACCAGACCTTTAGCGTCCGAACTGACTGTAAGTGGCCAGGTGGTAGAGAACTTGCTCCTATAGCCCGTACAGCGATGCGTGCACCATGCCTGTTCCTTCCATAGGTTGTCCAACAGTCGGGAAGGGGTGGTGTATATGCTGGACCGCTTCACCAGTTCATAAGACGTGTCCTCCCTGTGCGGCTGTTTTGCTGCCCCCAGGGCCCGGCATCCCCGACCGGACCTACACCAGCCTGGCGGAGGCGGCCGCGGAGTGCCTGTCCAGCCGCGTGTACGCAGGGGCGCACTGGAGGAAGGTGCGTGCTGCACGTGTGCATGGGCAAGACCGTGTGGTAGCGTGGGGCACCGTGATGGGCCACCCAATGCAGTCAGCATGCGGTTGGTGTGGGGCGTTGGGCTCTGGGCACTGGGGTGCCGGGGTGCTGCCTGTGGTGGACGCATACCTGCCAACAACCAATTCATCAACGCATGCAAACGTTGGTGGCGCAAAGGACTACAAGCACGCGGTGGGCGCGGTGTGCGTGCGTCCCTGCCCTTCAGGGTCGCACACTGCGCACCCTCGTGGCACGCGACTGGGTGAAGATGTCGGCCGTTCGCCCACCGAGCCAGCCTGACGCCTTGGTGTTGTATGTGTATATGTACCAGTCTGATACCAAAGCCGTGACCTGGTTGGTGTCGTGTGTATGTACCGTGTGTCACTGTGGTGCTCGCAGGCTGCCTCGGACGCCTTTGACCTGGGCTACACGGTGGCGCAGTACATCTACGACAACCTGGACAGGGTGGTTTACGGCCAGCAGAGCCCGCCCAGGTGGTGATGGAGAGGAGCGCAGACGCTCTCTCCCTCAGGCCGGCCCGCAGGTTGTGTGGGGCTGGAGCTCCTAGAAGGAAGCGAGGGGCAGGCGGCACTTGCGAAGGTCGTGATGGCATTTTGCAGGGGGGGGGGGAAAGGGCTGGCCCGGTGCCGTGGTGTGGCCAGTTAGGCACTGGTCAGGTGGCCAGTGCGCAGGCGTGCGAGTCGTTTTGTTTCGGACTGGCCTCGGACGCGTCATGCACCAATGTGCACTGATGGGGCGGCTAAGGCATGAGATCAAGGTGGGGGGCAACTTTCACGGGACTGCTTTCGGGTTATAGAACTGGAAACGGGGCGTGGCTCATGTAATTCGGCTTTTATGGACCGGTGCTCGCAAGTCTGCAGTGAGTATCGTTAGGCCACTTGCTGTGTGTGCCTTGTGTACTTACCTCATGCGTGTAGCTTGGGTGCACAGGCGACCGGTGGTGGATGCCTATGACTGACAACAGCCCTGCACTGGGGCTTGGAGCTGGCGGGGCGCCGCGTGTTGGGACAATCGCAATTACGAGCATGGAAACGTGCTTAGCTGGTTTACCTGGCGTGTCACATGCGCACACGGCAGCGGACATGTGCACATCTTCGCGGCAGTAGTGCGTACTGAAGGCACCACAGCGGACACGTGTCACGGGGCTGTGGCTGCCGGGGGTCGTGCACCTGTAAGGAGGAGGAAGGATGTTGCCTGGGCGCATTCATTCCGGCACGAACCACGTCGAGGCCACGTGTCATGAAGCCTCGTGTGCCCTTGCGCTGTATGTGGCGCATATGCCTTAGCTGTAAAGGTGCAGCCGACAGTCACTCGGAAGCGACACAACACCGTACTCTCATGTGGGTTAACTCTGCGCATACGGCCGTTGATGTCCCTGATGCGGCGTACCGGTGGACAGTAGTCGACCGCCTAGGATAAGGTTCAGGGGAGGGGTGTCCCCTAGGAACGGCACGTGACACCCAAGACGGAATCCAGGCAAGAAGGGAACGTCCATGGGTGGAGGATCCCCCTGCATCCATCTGTGCATCCAGGTGCATCACAGCCCCACTGAGTACGGTCAGATGCAGTCCAGGGCCCGCCTTACGCCATGAACTGCAAGCGCGAGTGGTCCCGTGCCAGGTCACTATCTTGAGCCCCAAGTAACTGGGACAACCCAGCGAGTCAGCCCTCGTCACACTGTCTGTAGCCGACACCCGCCCTTAAGTATAAATGACGGTGCCTCGGCCTTCACGATCCCCCACACACCTGAACGATCCCTGGCTTGACCAGGGTACCGCTAACCCTGAGCTTGGCTTTCTAACAAGCTCATGCAGCGGAAGCAGACACGCACCTGGTCTCCAATACCGGTACCGTACTCTTCGATACGGACCCGCTCACTTACGACAGTCTTCAATACCCTGCTGTCAGATCAATATAAGTGTCACCGCCAGGTCCCTTGGTCACCACGACACAGGCTATTGCCCCCACGTCGTCCTTTGTGCCAGTGTCACGCCTTCACGGTGCAGGGCCTTGCCGTGCTTGCTGGGAACCAGGGGAGCTCCCCTGCTGTGGACAGCTGGGTGTCCTCATGCGCTAGCTGTTCCTATAGGCAGAGCTCCACCGGCTGTGTAGCGTACGCCGGGCTTGTCAACTGGCACAGCGTCAGGGGAGAGCGTACAATCCAGTGGAGCTCCCCTGGTACAATCCCCCCCCCCCCTGGCTTAGCGAAAAGGGCTCACGCCTGCCTCCTGCTGGGGTGTGCTTCAGTCGTTCAGAAGGACGGCCCTCCCTGCTGCCTCGGCGTGTTGCCGCCCCTGTAGCCAGCAGTGGCAAGCCGGGAGGCAGGAGCACGCTCAGGGTGCCGCATGGACTGCGTTTGGGCGCTTGCAATGCCGGAGAACATGGAAGGATTAAGGTTTCAACGCATACAAACTTATTCAGCGGCAGCAGATATTCGTGGGCAACTTCAGCAATTGCGTTCCCGCGCAGCTTGGTGTTCATCCAGCCGCCCAACCAACCGGCATATGGATGCCACGTTGCCACCGTTGATGCAGTTTGCACCGCTTATTTGCCTTGAAGGCCCGCAACGCAGCGTATGCAAAGGCTGGACAGGAGCAACATACCGTACAGTGGAGCCCGTCCCATGTGGGGGGCAAATCCGCAGCAAGCAAGCCTCCCAAAACTTGCCACAGGCGGCACTCGCGGGAAACGGCCCTTGCATTTTAGGTTGGACCCTCTGCACATGCACCACGCAATCAGTCTCTCTCTTCATTTCACGCTCTTCTTGCTCCATTTACACTCGTCAGCGCCACACACACATCCGCGGCACAGCGTGCGGTTCTGCGCAACCCAAACGACACTTGACTCCAGCCCCATTCCGGCTCCATCCAGCCTGTCTCTGCGCGACATGCTTCCCTCCTGCATGCTCCATCGCCGCAACCTTTCTCCTTTCGCAACCCATCATCACCTTTTCCGCCTCGACACACGCTGCACTCGACAGGGCGTGCCCACCACGAACAACTCGTACGACACACACCGACTGCCCATGCGGTTACGCGGCGATCTCGTTCACCAGCTCGACCGCGTCCGCCCCCGTCCTGACCTGCTTGAGGAGCGGTTGTACGGCAGTGAAGAAGTCGTTGAAGAAGGCGGCGGGCTTGGTGGCGGAGGCAATCTGGGCCTTGACGTCGGTGGTGGGCGCCGCCAGGTAGGCCACGAACGAGTTGGAGCTGGTGGGGCTAGACGCCATTATGGCGTTCAGGAACCTGTGGAGGGGGTGACGTACGGTACAGTAGAACAGGTCTGGGGGCCGGAGGGATACGAAAACGGACCGCTATGGCTGAGCAGGCTGCTGGGGCGCAGGTCGGCCATGCTGGGGGCTAGCTCAGCAGTTGAAGCGGTGTGCAAGCTGAGGATGGGCGAAATTGTGACACTGGGAGGGACCTGACACATGAGAGGCGCTGCCCTCACCCTGGAGGGACAAACCAGCACCTGCTGACCTGCCGCGCCTGCGACGGCCACAAGTAATTACACCATTCTCAAGGGCTACGCTCAGCCAACGAAACAGGTCACCACGGCAATTGAAGCACCACCGCCCAAGCGCCGACCTGGTCCGTGCCCCCTTTGCCCACGTCGTCGAACCCCGCCACTCCGCCACTGTAGCCCTCCGCCCCACTGCGCAAGCGGTATGCCATCACACCCTCAGGGAGCCCACCATCCTCGCGCTCGCCCCACCTGGTGCGGGTCTTCCTGGCGGCGGCCTTGGCGCGGTTGTGGCCCGCCGCGCCCGCCACTGCGCTGCATGCCAGCGTGCCCGCGCCTGCAGCAGCACACGCACCAGCAGCGGCATGTCAGAGCATTTATGGCACAGCACAGTGAGAATTTCAGGAGCAATCCGGCACACTGTAGCCCATGCCGCGCTGAATGCTTTCCTTCCAGATCGCAAACGCACGCGCAGCGCAAGACTCAAAACACAAAGGCTCTGCACCTGCGCCATCCACATGCAGCCCCTGCCTCCCCGCAGAACTCACCTGCACCTGCCTGGCCCCAACGCTAACACCAACCCCGTCCTGACCCCACTAAAACCCGCCCTGCTCCCCGTACTCATCCACCCAATAAGTCCCCTACAGACTGCCATCCAGTCGCGAGTCCCCGCCCCCCCTGCATGTGCACCATCAACCGCTCCCAGCCCCGCCTCCCACTCCGCTCTCCACCGTCCAACCTTTGCCTCGCCCCGCCCCCAAAATCCGCCCTCTGCCCCGCCTCCACCCCCCGCCCCGCCCCCTGCATATCTCTACCGCACCCCGCACCCCTCGCACCCCACCCTCCACCCCGCCCCCACCCACCGGGCATGGCCAGGTCCGTGTACCAGCCCAGCAGCGCGTAGCACGCCACACCGCCGCCCACCATGCCAACCTGCAGAATACACATACGCAGAACCACACAGGGGCGCAGCAAGCTTGGAGCCAGCCAGCACAACGCGGCGTCGCCAGATCGCAGTTGTTTCGGAAGTACTGCCAGTCCTTCTTGCTCATGATTGTAGTTCAGGCCCATATGCAACGTAAGTCGTGGGCTTGAGGCACACTGTGAACATACGCTACCCCTGCCCGCCTCCCCTCCGCCAGGCCTTACCGTCAGGCCCGACACCTCCGCCGAGCGCTCCGCCTCCTTAATCACGCTGTCCACAATATCGTCCAGTAGGAGCATCTGCAACATGTTGGGCATGTTTGGGAAGCGGTGAGTGCGTGTGACAGACACTCGGAAGCACCGACAGCAGCTGCTAGTGTACCCAAAGCTGTGCTGCTAAAAACGCTGGCGGTTGCCCCCTCCGCACTGGCGGCCACTAGGTGATGTAGACACAATACATCGTACGCCTGGCAGTCGCCCACACCTTTTGCGTCAGCGGCTGTTTTTCAAGGAGCGAAAAGAATGTGGCGGGGTCCGTGTTCGAGATAAGGGTCTGGAGGGGCGAGTCCGCAGCGTGCTTCAGCGTCTTGTCGAGTGCAGCCGAGACAAACCCGTTGGCGTCCTGTGATACAAAGAGATCAGAGTCAGCAGCAGATTTCGTAGCAGTCCCTACCCCGCAGTCCCTACCCGCCGGACGGGGCCGGCCGGTGACAGGTCAGGGGACACGGTAGCGGCTGCCAGCGACTTGCGAACGGCCGACCACGCCAGCGCACCTTAACGTCCTCGAAGCCCGAAAGCGCGATAGATGCATTTGGCGTCGTCTTCGACTCGATTGACACCTTCTTCGGTGTAGCTGTGGCGGTTGTGCTGTTTACGTCGGCATACGCGACCGGCACAATCGAGGGCAGACGAGGCATGTACTGCTCATCGGGCATTGTGTAGCAGGCAGCTGCAACTGCTGCTCCTGACAAGGCCAAAACTTGGTGCCGCATCCGGCCCGCGGTCCTAGCAAGAGCGAAGAGTTGCGTCGCCATGGTGTTGCGGTACCTGTCGTCAAAGCGGACGACAATTGAGAAGCAGGCACGCGAGCTGCCTAACGCTCTGCTTGCAACGTCATGACGCAATTGGCGCGTGTCGGAGCTCAGTCAATAGACCAGGAGGCCTTGACGACAGGATCCCCTTGCCACACCGGCCACCCTTTCCGCTGTCGCTGAGGCACGTTCAATTCACGGCTGGATTTAGCATATCATGATCTTTAATGAATCGACATGTTGTCAGCACGTACCGTGGGCTCCGAAAGGTGTCACCAGAAGTTTAGACGACGCGCAGCGAAGTTGTGAGTGCGGGTAAGCGCAGGAGAGTTCCGCAGGGTGAAACTCATATGGTCTGCAAAGTGCTGAACTCCCAGTACCGGGCTTGCCATTCTCGGCTCGCCATGTAACGCACTTTGCCGTACGACAGCATCTAGCGGGGTCAGGGGAGTCTGGGTAGCCTGGAAGCTTTCTCCTGCAGTGATGAATTGCCGGTGCCGGACGCACTGGCCGCTTAAGGCTACAATACTTTGGACCCGTTGGACTCTGACTGCTGCAGCACGTAATGGTTCTACCTGGCTTGTGGCTTCCACTACCACAGCCGTCCACCTCTTGCACTAGGACTTGAAAGACCGGTGGGTGCGTACCGACAGTGCCTTGTCCAGCGAAACGCCAAAAGCCTGATCGCTCATGCGGGCCTGCAACGAATAATACAGTGCTTTGGTACATGTCCAGCAGGTGTCCGCTGGCCACTTACCCGCACGCACACCGTACAGAGCTGAACGACAGGGGACACGGCCCTACGTTGCCAAAGCGTGAGTTCCAGCTTCAATCTGTGTACCGTAGGCCACAGTCCGATTGACGGCTCCGGCAGACGCCTGCGGCGCCTTGCACATATGCACAGGTGCCTGGCGCCTTGACCTGTCTCGAGTACAGCTGCACCCCGCTGCTGTACCGGTACCTGCCGACACACTACCCACAGACCCATGTACCCTAGCCCTAAGCTCACCACACTCCCACCGCGGCCGACCTCACACTGCTCACAGCAACCCATCCTCCTCGCCCCCTCGGCTCACCCTCGCCGCGCCGCCCCCGCTCACCCTAGCTCCCCCCACCGGGCCCTCGCCCGCGCCTCCGCCACTCCACCTCTGCCCGACCCCACCAACACCGCCCACCGCGCCAGCCACCGGCACGACCGGGGCCTGCACGACCACCGCCGCCGGGGCCGCCGCTGCCGTGGGACCCGGCGCCCCTCCGCCCACGGTAACGCCCGGCGGGGGCGCTACGACCTCGGTGAGGCGGCGGAAGGAGGGCAGCTCCGCTGCGGGGTCTGCCAGGCCGAAGCCACGTGCAAGCTGTTGTCCCAGCTCCGCCACATCCAGGTGCAGCTGCAGCGTGATCTTGTCGCTATCAGACATGGCAGCCGCGGGGTCTGTGGGGCAGGGGGCAGGTGGGAGGTGGGAGGTGGGGCCGCGAGCAGTTCAGACGGTGCCGCTTGCGAGGTGGTACGGTGACAAGGTGGCGAAACGCACTGCTCTTGTCACGAGCTTGTGGAGGTACGGCATGGGGCAGTCACGAGGGGCATGTGCACGGTGAGCCGTGAGGCTTAGAACCTTGGAACAGGGCTGGTTGTGTGCAGGAGACGTACGGCAGGTGAGTGGCAGGTCAGCGGTTGTGTGGTGTGTGCTGGCCCACCTGCTCCGTCCTCCCCGGCGCCTTGGCCCTTGGCCTTCTTGAGGCGCTTCAGGCTGCTCTCCGTCTTGCGCACGGACACCAGCAGGTCGTCCGCCAGCGCCGCGTAGCGCGAGCACACGCCCTCCGCCACCGGCAGCACCAGCAGCTCCTGCGCGCAGGTGTGCCATTCGGTATATCGGTACCAGTACGCACGCAAGTACTCCACAATGCTTGAATGAGCGGGGCACTGACACCCCACAAACAGCAAACCTGTGCAACAACCAGTTGATTCCCTGCTAACCGTTGGTGATAAGTATCCCGCGCAGATTGGAGACCGGGGCTTTATGCGGTTTTATCAATACGCCAGCGGCTTCAGGTCAGCCTCCTCAGCGCCCACCTTCTGCAGGTGCGGCGCCAGGCGGCGCACGGTGGCGGAGTCCAGCAGCTGCCGCAGCGGCGCTAGCACGCCGCTCACGTAGTGGCTGGCGCGCGTGGGCGGGCCCTTGCTGGTCATGCGGTACGTCGCTGTGATGCCCTTCAGCTGCCGTACAACCGCCACGCAGCGCTCTACCACCTCGTCCGTCACAGCCGCCGCCAACGACCGCCCGCCGGAGCTCAGCGACCCCGCCGCCTCCGCTAGGGCGGCCCGCACTGCCGACACCACGGCGGAGGGGCTGACGGCCGCGGCGGCGTCCGGTGCTGCGCCAGGCGTCGGGCTTGTGGGCTGCGGCGCTGGCAGCAGCTCCAGGAAAGACGAGGTGTAGGAGGTCTGTACCACCTCAGATACCTGCAACCCGGAATCCGACAAGGTTCTAACGTGACGCAGATCATACTTGGGCAGCAGGGTTGAACGTTGTCAGTCCTTTTGTCCGGTCTAGGTCATCCAGTGTACGTATAGTGGACCCACTGACTGCCCAGGGTCACACTTTATGTGTACGGCGCGGGCTGCCCCACCCGGGCACTACCGTCTACTCCCAACCGCAAATCCCCATTACGCATACCGCGTTGCCCCTTAGCCCCACGCACCGCCTCGGCGTCATGCACCGCCGCCATCAGCTCCTCCGCCGGCAGCGACCCCACCCACGCCATGGGCCCCGCCGCCGCCGCCGAGCCCGCCCCTGCCGCCAAGCCCGCTGGTGGCGGCGTGCCTGCCGCCGCCGCCCCCGAGGCTGGCGGGGCGGCTGCGCTGGCCGCCGCGTCCCTGCGCGCGTGCGCCAGTGCCCCCAGCCACGTGGCGTAACGCTGCGACAGCTGCAGCGCCAGGCGCAGGAAGCGGTCGGTGAGGGGCGGCAGCACCACGTCGGGGCTGGCGGCGCGGGCCAGGCAGCGCAGCACCACGGAGCTGGCGGCCAGCTGCAGCGGGGGCTCACGGGCGGAGCCGGGGCCGGGCTCCAGGCGGTCGCCCGACAGAGCGTCCTCCAGCTCACCTGCGTGTCAAGACACATGATGGTGGTGTTTCACTCGGGAGCCGTGTGGGGCGATGGCGAGGCAAGAGGGCAGGGACTGGCGAAGCAAGGGGCCACTCTTGTGGACATGCGGTGCAAGGGCGGGTGGGTTAGGGATGGGCGCCTCACCCGCAATCTCCTGGTACAGCAGCGAGGAGTAGACGCTAGTGTTCCAGCGCCTCATGAGCGCGGCGTGCGCGGGCGAGGCCCGCAGGCGCTCCACGGCTCCGCGCGTGCTGCACATGCCCTCCAGCTGCCGCAGCCAGGCGGTGGTTGCCAGGTAGTTGGCGTGGAAGGCGGGAGGCACGCCGGGGGAGAACACGCCTGGCACAGGAAACGGGAGCAGGGGGATTGGTTAGGCGTGTGGCAGCAGGGCTGCCCAAGTGGCGCCAACATCACAGCAAACGGCAGTACAGCGCTAAAGGGTTCTTTGGGCGCTGTTGTCAGTGCGATACCATGTTTGCTCTTGGCAGTTCAAAGCCCTGGCCTCTGAAAAAGGGCTCCCTGCTCCTGTGTTCGCAGACGCACGTGCACTTGAGCCCACGCCCCGGTCCCTCACCCGGCAGCGCGGCCGCCAGCGCCGCCTGCACCTCGTCCAGCACGGCGTTGGACAGCAGGTCGATGGAGCGCAGCGCGCTGCCCGGCGCCAGCGTGGCGTCCAGCAGCGGGCCCAGCCGCTGCCGCACGCCGCCCAGCAGCGAGGACAGCAGCGCGGGGAGGCCAGAGCCGGACGCGGCGCCCGCAGCGGTGCTGCAGCAAGCACACAGCAGGGGCAGGGTCGGCTGGCGCTTTGACACAACGAATGCGGGGGTGTTGCAGTGCATTGCACAGGACTGCGCCGGGCGCACTGGTCCGATTGCTTGGGCTTCAGAAAGGTTCCTGAGCATTGAGTAGGGTCATCAGACGAAGTGTTCAAACTGGTGAGCATGGCTTGTGCTGGCCCACCTGTGTGACTTGTGTTCCGCGATCAGCTTCTCGACCAGCGGTGCCACCACCACCGTGCGCACGGCCGCCTCCGCCGGCGCCGTCTCGCCCAGGTCTGCGGCGGCGTGCAGCGCGTGCAGCGCGGCGGGCGTGTTGCCGGACGCCAGCGCGGCCGACAGGCAGGACGACAGCCGCCCGGACAGCGCCGTGCGGTGCGCAGAGATGCGGGGCGCCAAGGAGCGCACGAACGCCAGGTCCTGTGAGCAGCGGGTGACACGCAAGATAGGATATCAGCACAGCATCACAAGTATGCTGTAGGTAAGTACACAGTAGGATGATGCGAGCTGTGTACGTGCGGCCTTAGGACTGCGGGCGGTTCCGTGTCGCACCTTGCCCTTGTTGGCCAGGAAGGCCAGGCGGCTGACCTCCGCCGCCACGCGCTCCAGCAGCCTGCACTGCGACACCAGCTCCGACTCGGACAGCGCAGAGTGGGAGGCGGCCGCACCGTCAGCTGCCGCACCGCTCGCCGACGCCGCGTTGGCCTCGGCGGCAGCCACCTCCTCCAACAGCTTTTCCACCTGCGAGGGAGCCAGCAAGGTATGCATGTACGAAAACGTCCCTGTAAGCAAGCCCTCGTGAGCACAGTGCGCACAGAATTCGAAAGTCTTGCATAACGCTCCCCTAGTTGTACGCACAGTGTCAAGTCGTATTGAGCGCAGGCGTTCGTGCACATGCGGGCGCCATCGTCAACCCATAGATTGGCACCTCCGCATGGTTAAGCTGGCCCATCATGGCGCCGATTCGTCACCGTTCCCAACGCCCTCCACGAACAGAAACCGAACGTTAATACGTGCACCCCATCCACCAACTCATCCAAACACACCCACCTTGGCTGCAACGTGTGAGACCTCCAGAATAAGCTCCAGCAGCGCACGCTGCGTTGCAACCTCCTTCCGCCGCCGTAGGCCCTGCAAGAGCGCGGGGTGATGGCCGGTGCACCTTGTCGTGGGCACGATCCCTGACATGCTACGGACATGCCGATCAAGCGCGTTTCCACGTTAGAAGGTGGAACCTGGCAAAGCACCGGCACGTACAGGGTGCGCCAGACACTTTACGGCTGCGCTGCGAGGTAGGCTGTGCATGCCCCAGCGCACCTGGTTCAAGGACATGAGCTCAGTCCGAACAACCTCCTGTACGGCATGCAACTTGTCCTGCCGGGCATAAAGCAAAGCCAGGGCGTTCAGCACTGGGGAAGCAAGTTAAATAGTCGGTACTGGTGTTATGGTCTTTCGGGAGTATGACAGTGGCAGGGTGAGAGGACAAGGGCATCCAGAAATGTGGTGCAGATTGACCACTGCGTGCTGCTCGAGCTGCCGTTCGAACTTAGCAGCAACGAGCAATGCTGTAGGCAGGGCCGCACCCGCAGCTCCAGGAGCGGCTTGCGCATGCGGAGCACCGAGCCCTCCACGTTGGCCAGCCTCCCGCTGAGCCCCACGTAGTCTGCATAGTCCTCGTTGATGACCTCCACAAGCTGGCGTGGGGAAAACGCATGCATACTCATCAACTTGGTGGGGAGGAGAGAAAACCACTCGCATGAGGAGTGAAAGCCACTCGCATGGACACGCGGCGCATGTCGGGGTGCCGAGTGGATGAGTGGATTGCGTGCCCGCTCTGTGCTCTGGTGATGTCGATCAGCGCCATGCACCTGGTTTCTGGATGCAATTGGCTGGAACCACCACCCCGCCCTACCAACCCACCGACACCACCACCCCGTCAGGGTATTCCTGAAACACCCTCAGGACGACAGCATGTCGTCAGCCCTGCCGGAACGAGAGAGCCGTACCCATGGCACCCCTCCACAGCGTACCTTGGTTTTGAGTGTGGCCAGGTAGCTGCTGAGTTCATTTTGGAGGGTGGCAAGGGGGACCTGGGTGGGTGGCGTGAGACGGGGCGGGAAGCTGTCGGACCCATGGCTTGCGTAGTTCAGGATCTCATCAGACAAAGGAGCGACAATGGAAAGCAAAGAGCAAAGCCGCTATACTTTAAGCGATGACTTTACGCTCGATCGACAACAGCTGAGAGCACCCGGCTTCAAGCTATCGCCTCACGTATCTACGAAGATCAGCTACACAAGCTTCCGGGTTGAACTCTGCTTCCAGAAAGCGCTCCGGCTTAAGCCAAACAGGGCATCCCGTTCGCCCTAGCAGGTCGTGCTCACTGCCCTCTCCACCGCCGCCGTTTGCATGTTCTTCGATTGCCATGTTACCTATGAAGCTGTTCACCTACGGTGTTGAGGGCCTAGACAAAGAATCCTTGACGAGACAGGCATTTTGCCTACACTATTGCTTACACCGCTGTTGCGAATTCATTTGTGACTGTGAAAGGTCTATGAACTGGGATGTTGGCTGTAAGCTTGCGAACGGCGCGAGACAGTATGCAACAGCTGTCCTAGCGCCAACCGCTACGGGCCAACGGGCACATGCGCTGGTTGGGGAAGTGCAACCCGCTGCATGTGCACAGGTGCGCGGGAGGGCCGCTGGTACCCGGGCCTCCCTTGACGACCCCTACTTGTGCCTGCTTGTACGCGTCAGCGAGAGGCACGTCGTGCACATTCATGCAAACACCTGGAGGTCCGCGCAGGACGCCACACGCCCCGGGGATGGCAGCTGCTCGACGACCTGACGGATTACGGCTGGGATGAGAAGCGGCGCCTGAACGTGCACTGGCAGCGGCTCGTGCAGGACGGCCTGCAGCCGTGCTGGCGGGAGGGGGCCGTGCTGTGCGTGCGCCCTGGCGGGTCCAGGCCGGTGCCGTTCGAGGCCTTCGAGCAGCAGCGGCAGCAGCAGCAGAGGCGCCACCAGCAGCAGCAGCAGCCTGCGGCGGGCTCTGGGGCGGAGGGAGGCGGTGGCGTAGGGACCTCGGGAGTGGTGGACATGGCCATCACCCCCAAGGGCACGCCCCAGCCGTCGCCGTACGCCCCCCGCGCCCCGCGCGACCCGCGGCGGGCTGGGCTGCTGGGAGCTGCGGAGCGGGTGCCACCTTTCAACAGCGGCGCAGTGGGCGGAGCGGTTGGGACGCGGCAGGGTGCTTAGGACCATACGGGTCAGGGGAACGGGCTTCGCATCCTACTCTGGAATGTGAACGGCCTGGTGCCTAGTGCCCAGGGCTTCAAGCTCGGGGATCCATTGCTCGCGGACGCTGTGGCTGAGTACGATATATTGGCGGTTACTGAAACGCATCTGCATGCTACTACAGCTGACAGTGAGTTGGGTGTGGAGGGGTTTTCTGTTTGGCGGGTGGATCGTAGTGAGGCCGCGGCTCGCAAGGGCCGTGGGGAGTAGCCGTTTTCGTGCGGGACACACTTGCTTCTGCGGTGGAAGTTGTGCGACGTGATGCGTCAGTTGTCGGGTGTGAGGTCATTTGGCTCCGCGTTACCATCAGGGGTGGGCGTAGTGTTCTGTTTGCTGTCTGCTATCTGTCGCCTGAGACCTCCCATGTGTACGAGGATGGGGGCACCTCCTCCGCTGCCCGGGAGGCAGTAGCAGGTCGACTGTTCGGTGACCGTATCTACGGTACCCTGTGCGAGGTGCGTCTGGAGTACGAAGACGTTCTGTTGGTGGGTGATTTCAATGCAAGGCTTGGTCGCAATGACGTTGCCATCGACGGGCAGCAGCTGAGTCAGCTACGGGACATCTTTGGTGATGCAGCAGGGCAAGACGCTGTCGAGTTGTCGGGTTTGCCTAGCAGGGCTACGTCCGACATGGGGGCCACGAACGTGTTCGGCACTTAGGGACACGGGGTTTCCCACCCCTCTCGCTGTACGGAAGGAACGACAGCTCCATAAAGTAGTCGACCTCTGCTGCCTCCTGGCTCCTCGCCTTGACCTGCCTTGACACTACAAAAGGAGCTCTGATTGCTATGGCTTGTGCAGTTCCTGTGATTGTGTAAAAGGACGACAAGCAGGCAAGCAAGCGGCCGGCAAGCATCAGAGTTGCCGTGACCCGATTTGGCCAAGGGCATTCTCACGGCACAAGCAGCACCACCCAGAGGTGTTGCAGGATGCAGGGATTTCGCGCGTGCATTCACGACAGTGTCCCGGTCTTCCAGAATTATCATGATTACGACGGCCATTTGGGCTGCTGTCAGGATTTTTTGAGGCAGAATTCTGGCCGAATCAGGATTTTCAAGAGGTTTTGCCCCCAGGATTAGCCCAGAAACTCTGGAACATGTATGATTGTCAGGATTTCCAGACCCGAAGGCCTCAAAATTATGAACGGTCAGAATTTTCCGCCAAAGAAGACCAGAACACTGATTCACGTTACAGGGCTGGGATGATCAAGTTCCACCAACTCGACCAAGGGCATCCTCACGGCGCCTTCTCCACGGTGCAAGCAGCTGCACCTGACAACCACCAGCATTCCCCCATGCCGCCACCAAGCTTGCTCGCAAGCCGCACTCTTTGTTGAACTTAAAAGGCAGAGCTGTGAGCTCCTGGTTCCCTCGCCCCCTCACAGTTTCAGCTTGTCAATGCACATACACAGACCTGCACAGATCCCACCAAACCCTCTGCGCCCGCCCGTGGGCCGACGTGATACTCCCCGTACAGCCCTCCTCACGTACCTTCACAGCCAGGAAGCACAGGCACGCAGCAACGTGATACGAGCGTTCACTCATCGTACTCCCATAACGTGAAATAACTCCTGGCGGCACGGCGCCACAGGAGCCCGGAGGTCTAGCAGCTGTGCAGCACGCCTTGCGCAAAGGAGGTGCCTCGAGCCTCGCCGTGCACTATGTGACGGCACCACTTTGCAGACCTCCTGGCGCACAAACGGACCTCCATACACCCCTGCTAGAATCCCGCATGTGACGGGTCTCCGCTCAGGAGACGTGACAAAAAATACGTGCTTGTCGCAACATGCTTGGGACTACAGCAATAACAACTACGTCCTGGCACGCAACGCCAGCCACACACTTGTTGGCAGTCCAGTCAAACTCTTCCCTGTTCATGGTACGTCTACTACTAGCAGTGAACGAAAAGCAATGACGTGCAAATTGTTGGGCAGGACATCACCTGACCTCTGACGGGACTACAACCACCCGACAGACAAGGTGTTAACAGCCACGCAAACGCAACAGCATGTGCTGCCTCAGTCATCCAATAGCCTTATTCCCCGCTCGCACAATGCATGGGCGGGTGGAGAATCTATGGATGTTAAATCCAAGAAAATACTGCGCTTGTCGTAACCCTAACCGAGAGTCAGGGGTGGACCCGAAGTGGCCTACCAAGTTCGACCTACACCCCACGTTGAAGTCGAGGCATGGCGTTGCTGGACGGTACCGGTACACCGCGCCTCAATCGCCATGCTAATCACGTCCTTGTGTGCCGAAGGCACCACAAAATACCCTCGTCCCCAGCAAGCAGAATGCGGGCCGTAGGATACAAGGCATGCGCGAGCCACACAGCCTTTGCACTCGGTACCCCTCCATACACGCACGAACCCATCGACGTTTGCCTCGCCCCCCGATTCACAGATGAACCAGTGCCAGCCCCATAATCGTCCCCTAAACCCTACACACCCTTGCAAACCCAACGTCCGCAGCCATATTACCCTGCATCGCAACCAGCTGCCGGTCACGGCTTGCACACCGAAACCCACAGCACACCTGCAGCACCATCACTCACGCGTCCGCATCGGCGCGCCCCGCCCCGGTAAAGGCGTCCCCTGCACGCCTCTAACCTCGCTTCCCCTCACAGTTCACGCGTGCCCCTCAACATCGTCACAGCTCCTGGCGCGTTGCCCAGCCGCGAGACCCTCACCACAGCCCCTTGAGCACGCGGTACTGCAGCGCAAAGCGGTCGTCCTCGGACAGCGTCGCGTAGGCGTCCTTGGGCAGCGAGTCAAACACCGCAAAGGTGTCCACGTGGCCGTGCCCCCCGTGGTTCCCGCCGTGCCCGTGGCCGTGGTAGTGGTGGTGCCCCCCGTGGTGCCCGTGGTGGCCGTTGCCGTTGCCGTTACCGTTACCATTGGCTGCTGCTGCGGCGGCGGCGGCGGCGCCTGTGCTGCCGGCCAGCACATCGAAGGTGGCGCCGCGGATGGCGTCCCGCTGCGGGCCGCAGGGGCGGATGGAGGTGAGGAAGGAGTAGGCCTCGTCCAGCTGCATGTCGCAGAACCTGGGGGGGCAGGATAGGGACATGGCAGCGGGACACGTGTAGGGACAGCACTCGTGCGGAGCAACTGCCTTTGATTCAGCGGTAGGGTGCACCTGAGGCAGGACAGTTGTGCGACAGGAGGGCGCCTGGCAAGAGCAGCAGCATGAATGTTGATCAGGGTGGTCTGGGAATGCAGCAGGGTCGTGTATTGGGCCTCGTGGCGTACCGTACTCACCAGTACAGGTAGGCGATGCACACGGCAGGCGCTCGGCCTAGGCCAGCGGTGCAGTGGACGTACACCCTGAAGCAGTCACGGCCGAGGCGGAGCGGAAAGGGTGGTCAAAACAAGAGAGGAAGCAGGAAGCAAGGTGTTTGCGTCCCGCTAGCAGGTAATTGCCTTAACGTAGACCATGTGCGTAAGCGACACCGCGTCACAACGTCAACCCACACCCCTTGAGCTCATCGCACCTTCCGCCGCTTGTAAGCGCGTGCCGTAGCGTCTGCACAGCGCCCGGTATCGTCTTGCGAAGGCTGTGGGGGTCGAAGTCGCGCGCCTGGCGACAGGGTATGGGACCGGGCATTGCTTAGATGTGCATTCAGGCGGGCATGTGCCGCACACCCTCCTGTATTACCCCATGCAACCACCAGAATGCAGCTGCCGTAGGTGAGTGCCTGAGCGCCCGTGCATTCGCTCACCCACTCCGCGCCACCCACCACCCGCTGACCCGTTTCCCCTTCGCAAGGGCCCCCCGCACCCACCGGCCGCCGCATGTGCGTGATGCCGTGCTTGCTGCAGGCCCGGCGGATGTCCTCCAGCTTCACGCCCCAGTAGTGCATGTCCTTGTCCTGCTGCAACTGCGGGCAGGCAAAAGGCGGCGAGGCCGAGTTTTGAAGGTGCGGGGGTATGAGCATCTCGGCCACGGCGTTGAGTGCACGGTGCACAGCAGGGAAGTGCGGAGACAGCGTGCGTGCAGCTGACCTTGGGTGCATGCGGCATGCAGGCGCTGCTCCTCGGAAAAGGCAGCTCGCCAGCTCAGCTGTTCCCTAAGCCCCACGGGCTCCATAGGCATGCATGGACGGTGAGGGTGACATGCAAGGGCCACAGGCCGTGCCTTGTGCGCCCGACGCTACCACTGCCTGTGTAAGCAAGGGTGTGTTGACACCCCAGGCCATCCCTCGTCGCCGACAGCGCACGGTTCAGCTCGCCATACGCGTGATCCCATGGCGCGCGGTCCCATGGCATGCACCTCACTTCCTACGCACGTTTAGGATGTGGGTGATCTTCTCTGTGTCCGCCAGGATGTCGACGTCGCCGGGGTTCCGCGGCTGGGTGCCGCAAATGAGGTTGGGGACAATCTCGTGGTAGTACTGCGCAGTCATGGGTCATGGCATGGCAGCAAGGGGCATGTGCGCATTAGGGTCGCTGCATGGCTGTGAAGTGTGTCGTACGGGGTCGCTGCATGGCTGTGAAGTGTGTCGTACGGGGTCATACTTGAGCAGCGCTGCTTGCGTCCAGGGAGGCGTCCGACTGATGCACGCCGTGCTGAGGAACACGTCTGTATGCGGTCATGCACGCCAGAGGTAAGTGCACAGAATGATGATACCCGGCGAACTCTGCCCATCATTGTTATGGCCCACATGTACCGGGTGCATGTTGACGGGCACGGCCTTCCTGGCTGACCCCAAATAGCCCCATCCCTCTTGCTCAACGTGGGTGCAGAAGCTGTAACCTGCCAAACCAGCTTACCAGACCCCGATCGTAGTGGTACTCATACGGGTTAAGGTGCGACCAGCCCATCTGGCGCTGCATGTTCCTGCAACCAGGGAGCAGAGGTTGGTCCGTGACCAGCGCTTTGGACACGGTCCTTCTCGACGGCGGTTAAAGCCCTCGAAACGAGCGGTCGTAAACTTCACATCTTGGCTATGACAGTGATGCGTATGTGATTACGTGTATGCCTGTTTGACTGCCGAGCACAGCGTCCCGCCTTTTGCTTTCCAGTGGAACCCCATTTGTACAGTGCCAGCAACCCCGCGCTTCTAGTGTTGAGCAATTGAATTGAGGACCTCAATGGCATGCGAAACCAACATCCCGATGTGAAGCGCCGCAAACTGTGCCCTCCGCCCCGGAGGAGAAGGCGCAACACCCTCGTGTGACCTCACCGATTGTAAGCATCATCCTTTGTGCTATGGTCTGTCTTAGCTGAAGACATGCACCTAATTGATTGCAGGCCTCGAGGCGGCCCGCTCAGCGCTCCGCGAGACGGCGGGATATGGCGCTGCGCAGCGACGTATGCAGGTGCCTGCTGAGTGTCCTTGGTTACAAGGCGGACCTTGCCTTGGAACAACATTGGGCAAGTCCTCTGTATGCAACACAAGCCTTGGTACCCGTGTCCCTCGCGTCCGGTGAACTTGTCAGTGACAAGGCAACAGTATTGGTGTTGTTCTGTTGAGATGTGATTAGACAAACAGATATAACCGGACGTTAGGACAGCGTCCACAGGTCATCTTTTGCGACTGTGCTGCAGTACACAGCATTCAGATTATTCATGGGCCGGCCTTTCTTTGCATTATACGCCCTATGCCATTGCCTCGACAGAGATTCCCATCTTCAATGTCATACAGCTTGCCACCATCTTAAATGCCAGGTAATTCCTACTCCACCTGCCACACACGCCTTACCCTGCGAACCCTTCTACACGTGCGTGTACACCAGAGGGTGACGCTGGGTAGCCCCCGTATACCCCTCTTTTAAGCAAAAACCAAGAAATGCACGCCACATTAGTTTCTTCACACTAATGTGCACCTCATGAGCGAGCGCTGCCACCCCCCACGCGTGTCAAGAACGCTGCCACATGTCCTCAACACACTTCTGTATCGGGGGCAGGTACAAGCGTCGACTCCCATCCCTTCAGCAACGCGGACCCCTCGCCAACAGCACCCCGCACATGACAGCGACTTTGATGTTACAGCACAGCCACGTCACGCTCTGCTTGCTCCTGAACCCCTCGAGATTCCGAGAAGGATAGGCAAACTTCGAATGAACGACGAGCTCTTCTTTCAACTTCCATGCATTTGCACACGCAACACATCTAGTCGGAGAACATATGCTTGCACAGCACAGATGCTTGCAAGTCCGTGCAGTAGAGTGGGATTACAGTACATCAGTACTACAATAACTCCAGGCGGCACTGGCAACGCCGCTTTTGCTGGTCCTGCAGGCCTGTCGACTATGCCGGTGCTGCCCACCTCCCACCACGAGCATACATACATGGTGGGTGGAAGCACACGCCCAGCGCCCTTGCCAATCAGCTCTCACAGCGTCGTGGTCAAAGTACCATTATTCTTGTCCTGCAGCTGCATTCATTCGGTTTCCGGCTCGCCGATACGCGTGCTCACTCAGCCTCCACTGATCTGGCCATGCTAGCCCCGCAACGCGTCGGGGAGCGCGTCGTAGTACTCCTCCGCCTGCGCGCAAACATGCAAGGACATGGGTGTGGTGCGGGACTACCTGGACATGGATGTGATGCGGGACAGGGGTTCCAGGAAGGGCACGTAGCACACCGTCAGCGCCCAGTCGGCCGACATTCCAATTCCTTATCCGTACCCAGCAGGCGCACATAGCTGCCTGTGCGAACAGCCAGTGCAGAGCGTCATCTCGAGACGTGAACTCATGCCCCAAAACCTTGTTTAAAATAGTGACGCACAGGTTCCCGTCGCCCTGGTCTAGTGCTCCTCCACCCCGTCTGCCCCCAGAGCCCCAGGCCCCACCTGGCTTCCCAGCAGCACTCGGTCCGCCACCTCGGCCCAGCTGCGCACGTCGTAGCCCCACAACCACGCACTGATGCCCGCGTCGCGCGCGCCCCACACATCGTTGCGCCGGTCGTCTCCCACGTGCAGTATCTGCTCCGGCAGCAGCGGGCCAAAGTCGTACCCCTCCTTGCCGTACGACGAGGTGGGCGAGCCGTGGGCTGGCCCACAGCTGCTGCTGGTGGAATTGCTGCTGCTGCTGCTGACGCGGGTGGATGAGGTGGAGAAGAAGGGACTTGTGGCAGGTTGGGCGGGGTTGTGGCTCAGCATGGGCAGGGCAGCGTGCAGCGCGGACGCGGCGGCAGTGCCCCGGCGCATGGCCACGGCGTTGAGGCGCTGCACAGCGTCCTCGAAGATGATGGGGTTGGGCTTCTCGGCGCGGACCTGCACCATTGTCAGATGCATGAGATAACGGAACATGCATGCTTCGACCGGCGGGCTAAGAGGGATGCTCCCCAGTCCCTGTATTGTCGCGGATGAAAGCAGCACGGTGCGCCCGCGCACACGTGCGAATGTGATGCACCAGGTTGCACGTGCTCAGCTGCAATCAATGCCCCATTGTCATGCGCCGTGGCCTCCTACGGAGCCCGCCTACCTCCGCCGACACCACGACGGCGTCAAACAGGTCCTCCGCGCCCAGGTCCCTGAGGATGGGCCGCAGCCGCGTGTCGAAGTTTGACACGATGCCCAGCAGCACGCCGTGCGAGCGGAGCCGCTGAAGCGCCTCGCGTGCGCCTGCGCGTGAGTGTGGGATGCGGGCGAAGGGACGGGGTAAGACAGGCAGGGGAGCAGCAGGGTTAGCCTGTGCTATGGGCCAGGCTGGGGCTGCCGTAGCGAGGCGCGCAAGGTGCAGCTAGGGTTGGGCGGCTGGGCGTGCTGGTCACGCGAGTGGCGGCGGCAAAGGGATATCCTGCCGGTGCCAAGGTTAGATCCCACAGGCTACGCACCTGGGGCGAGGTACCAGGCTTTTCCAGTGCTGTAGTAGTCGTAGATGGCTTCGGACACCTCGGGGCGGTCGCAGCCAGTCGACTGTGCCACGATGTGGTGCCTGCGGGTCGAGTGCCACATGGCGCCAGGATGTGGGTCACGGCTGAGATATGGCGCCAGTGCAGGCTATCAGTCCAGCTCAGCCACGGTGCGACGTGGAGCTGAGCCGTACCATACCAGTGCTGGGACACGTGCAAACATCCTACCAGAATATCCTTGCATCGCCAACATAGCGCAGCGGAGACTTCTCCCACGGCGTGTTGTACGCCCTGCGTGGGGCAAGCAGACAAGATGACACGTAAGGCCCAGCCATGAACAGTGGAGCACAGCTGTCATGTGACAGCCAACGGCGGGGCACTGTTGGGTTGTACGGAGGAGGCCCTGAAGGCCCTTGCCACGCCAGCGGACTGACGTTCCGTAGCGTGCACTTACCGGCGGAAGCGTTGCAGCACCTCTTGTCCTGACAGCCTGCAGCCATACGGTGCTGCGTACCGCAGGTAGACGTCGGCGACTGGTTCTGACGGCATGAGGATGGTCCCTGTGCCGCAGGAGGCGCAGCAGGTTAGGGGGCAACGGTGTGTGGCGGCCAAGGCAGCACGCTGCGCTCCCCCGACTGCCGCTCCCCAGCCAGTAATACCACATGCATGTGCGAGTGCTCGGCTGACCTGAGGGCAGCCATGCCTGCCAAACCCCTAAGCAACCTCGAGCAACCCAGCACAGCCTACCGGCGGCGTCCACCAGGACTGCTCGGTACAGCGGCGGATGTGAATATGATAGCGGGATGCGTTGCTGCTGTTGTGAACGCCCAAGCGGCATTGACGCGAGCGTCGGGTTGAGTCGCTGATGTTGAGTCGCGGATGTTCGCGCCGCGGTCGCGGCTGTCGTCAAGTGCCGACCTGAGGTGCTCCATTCCAACAGCTCTAAATCAGCATCTAATGTGCATGTATTCTTTGATGAGCTGAGCGCGTTCGCCACCCGCAGCTGTGAAGCGCACGCGCGGAGGTTTCGCGCTGCTCCTGCCGCAGCCATCTTTCCACAAGCACTGTTAAGTAAGGGGGGAGCAGGAGAGCGGGACCTGTCTACTTGGTCGAGAGCGAAGGGGCCGGAAAGGTCGTTGCGATACTTTGGACAGTTGCTAAAGCGCGCGCATGTTGAAAAGGGCGTCTCAAGCAACGTAATTTTAAGGCCAAGCTGTAACGCTCGCGGCGAGCTGGCACGCCATCGAGGGCTTCGAGCCGATGACAGTGTCAAGCGTTTCTCGGCGGCGAGTCAGCCAACAGTAAGCTGACGCGACGGTCAATAGTTGCCTCGCAGGCGTACACCTACCGCATGGGTGCACTCCAGCAGGACATTTATGGCAAGTTAAGGCACCCTGTAATCAACCTTCTGCGGTTTGCCCAGCGCCCGGTGACAGCCAGTGTTGCAGGGGAGACCTCTTTTGGAGCCCCAGGAAACGGTCTTCCGCGAGCGTTACATCCAGTCCTCTACTACGGTACCCCTGCCCCCAGCTGCACCCCAAAAGTTCCACTCGGTAACCGTATCAGAAATAACTGCAAGCGCAAGAGGCTCAAGAGACATTTACGGTACTGACAAAGGAACTTTCAGCCGGGGGGCCTCCCCTGCTATGTAGCCTTGGCCGCATATCTCGTCCGCCCCATGACTACTCCACTACATGCTCTGGCAGGTGGCAGCACACTCCATGCCCCATTGGAGGGTTCATGAGCATAAGGCTTGGGTTTGGGGGGCAGCAGTTAGGGAGTAACGGGGGATAAGGGCAGCTGGGGCCTGCAGGAAGAGACGGGGAAAGCGTGCTCTCCTGAACAGCAAAATGCAGGCACTGTGCTTCGTTGTGCTACATGGGCAGAGGTGCAGCCATATATGTGCTGATCAGTTTCAACCATGCGTGCGGCCTCTTTTGTCACCATGGCCAGGAGGCCAGCTTTGTTTGAGGGCCATGCAGGGCCATGCCACACGGTGATTCCGAGCCACAGCCATGTCCGGGCATGGCAGCGTGCGAGTGCCGGTGGATATCACACGGTCAGCCATGGCCTCTCAAATTAGTGCATTATATACGCTGGTTCGGCCTTCCGTGTGAATTTGCAGCGGGAAAGGATGCAATGACCTCACATGTTCGCTTCACTGAAAGTCCCTTGCTCTTGTAGCTAAGGCTAGGTGGCTGCTCCAGGTGGGCAGCTTATGATGCAATCAGCGGTGCTATCCAAGCTCGACGTTTAGACACCTGTTTTTGTTGCCCCCATCCGCGCCCGTACACGATGCCTTCGAACTCCCTTGCAGGTTGCTCAGGACAGCGCTTCGGCAAAGAAAATAGGAGCTAGGCACCTGTGTTATTTATACGTAATTGAGATAGACGGAGAGTCGTGACCCGCTTAACCTATTTCATGCTCTGAATCCGCAATACACGACTTTGCCGATAGGCCCAACGGCCAAACATGGCCGACGATGAACAAGCAACCAGTTCGGTTGCTGCTACTTCGTCGGTCAAGGATATCCGCTACGACTACATCCGGGACCGCGTCTGCTCGTGCCTCAAAGTCCCGGACACGGCCTTTGAGAAACTCATTTCTGGGGATGGCAGGTAGATAATTAGGGTATGACATCAATTGGCCAGGGACTGGGAAGACGTCGTGGAGCGTTGCCGACCACCTCTGGCCGCTGGCCTACCGTGCCCTCCGCAGGACCCCAGTTACGCAGTTTTTGGAGGAGGCCCACACAAAGCGCCTCCTGATCTCCGTGGATGGCAAGGAGCTTGCAGCGGTCAGTTGGGGTAGCGCACACGACATGTCCTTGCAGCTGTGTGCTGTGGGGCTGGCGCCAGCACGCTTGACGGAGAAGGCTGTCGAGGGGGCCCCTTACACTTGTCCTTGGCCCTCACTTGTCTTGGGCCTGGCGTGTGCAGTCAATCAAGCCCCCCTCCAAGTTGAAGCGGAAGACAGTCTACTTCCTGAAGCTCCAGGAGGGGAAGCTCGACAACGAGAGCATCAGGAAGCAGGTGAGTAAATGGGGCCAGCGTGCACCAGACGGCGGGTGTTTCATCATGCACTGCAAATGCCTTGGGTGCCCGGGCTCCTTGCAGCTGCCCTGCAAGCTCGCAAAACGTTCTGTACGGGCTACACTGTTGCAGGTCATCCACGGCGAGATCTCCGAGAACCCCCTGGAGACGCTCGCAGCGGTGTCCCAGGATGTGTTCATGCCGGTGCTCACCACACCGGCCAACCAGCAGGGCTGGCCGGACGTGGTGGCGAAGGAGGTCACTGAGAACTTGCACAAGTTCGTGGCCAACGGTGAGAGATGGGGGTGCAGCGCCAGTCCACTACATGCTCTGTACGCAGTCCCGCTGGCATGGTTGCTGGAGCAGATCTGGCCTCCGCCTCTTTCTCGGCACGCGTACCGAGCTTCATACCCATTTTGACCCCACCCCTACGCTCGCTGTGTGCTTCCCACAGTGTTCGTCACGATCGGCCAGATGAAGGGGCAGACGCTCCTGCCCCTGCCGCCGCAGACGACCATGCCCACCATGCAGCCGGAGCAGGGCCTGAAGGACCAGGACAAGATCCACATCCTGGAGAGCGCGATCGTGACCTGGACAAAGCAGATCAAGAACGTGCTCAAGGCGGACCCTGACGCCCCGCTGAAGGTCAGACGCTTGCAACGCCCCAGCACAAGGGGAGCGGCCTCCAGGCAGCTGCAGGTCCACCAAGTTGCACGTAGCGCTGTATCAAAAGGGCTTGCGCTGGGCCCTCGTGTACGCTGTACCGATGCTACAGGAGGGCGCTCGTGCGACATATGTTCAATGCAACGCCCGCTGTCCCCAACCTCACGCACGCACTCACGCACACTTCCCCTGACAGGAGCCCGGCGCGTACCCGGGCCCCCTGACGGAGCTCAACTTCTGGTCGGAGCGCGCTGCGAACCTAAACTCGATCCACGAGCAGCTGACGGGCGAGAAGATACAGAAGGTGGTGACGGTGCTGGAGCTGGCCAAGTCCACGTACTACCCTGCCTTCCAGCGGCTGTTCCGGGAGGTGGACGCGGCCCGGCAGGAGGCCAACGACAACGTCAAGTTCCTCAAGCCGCTGCGCAAGTACGTGGAGAAGCTGAACCTGATGGACGACTTCCCGCAGCTGGTGGACCTGTTCAAGCCCGTCATGCACACGCTCATGCTGATCTGGAAGTACTCCAAGAGCTACAACAGCAGCACGCGCTTCGTGACCATCATGCAGGAGATCTGCAACGACCTGATCATGCAGGTGGGGGCGGGGTGGCTACGGCGTGCGGGACTGTTGGAGGCGGCCCAGATGCCCTATCCCCTGCTTTGTTGCGCGTGTCGGGTGGCGCAGGTGGTGGCAGCGGCTCGTACAGCACATCTGTCACGGTGCTGCCTTTGCCTTGCCAGTTAGCACTCGCACTGCGCTACTGCAGGCCTTGCCGTACGCCCCGGGCGCTGATCCCTCCTCATGTGCGACTTCGTAATCCACGCAGGCCTGCAAGTTCGTGCCGGGAAGCGACCTGATCCAGATGGAGCCAGGCGAGGCTGTGGACAAGTTGCGCCTCACGCTGCGCGTGCTGGGCACCTTCAAGAACTACTACTTCGAGTACCGCGCGCTCAGCATGCAGGACACGCCGGAGAACCCCTGGAAGTTCCAGAACAGCAGCCTGTTCGCCCGGCTGGACTCGTTCCTGGAGCGCTGCCACGACATGATGGACCTCATGTCCACGTGCGTGCAGTTCAACCGGCTGGAGCGCGTGGAGATTGGCGGCACCAAGGGCAAGGTGCTGACCAACGGCGTCAAGGCCATCCACCAGGACTTCACCACCGCCGTGGAGAAGTTCCAGCAGGTGTGCGGGGCAGGGGCGCACAGCGCAACCTCTCAGCTGCCCCTGCGTTCTGACATTCAAGGCCCTCAGACTTGCGCCCATGTTAGGTGTTGCCATGCTTTTGAGTGCTTGAGAGTGTTCCGCCTGCGGCCGCATGCAACGCTTACCCGCTGTTGTGCCCCCGCTGTACGGCCCTGCCCAACGCACAGGTCACCTACGACGTGATGGACGTGGACGCCAAGCAGTTCGACGAGGACTTTTACGGCTTCCGCGTGGTCATCAAGGAGCTGGAGCGCCGCCTGGCGGCCATCATCATCCAGGTGGGGCGGGTGACAGGTTTAAGACAGCACGCGGAGAACGGCGGTCGTGCATGGTTGGCAAGGGGCATCATGGGGCAGCCAGACAGTCACGACCTGTGCGTAGGGCAGAGGCCCTGGGCTTTGGCGTGCAGCTTTGGCTTCGCTTGGCACGTGCGTCCTTCCCCGCCCCGCCCATGCACACTATAACGGCATGTTGCCGACATATTCACACCATTCGGGTGTGGGGACCTTGGCTGCTGGCGTAGCCAGGTGCAAGCGCCCCGCTAGGACGTAAGCCTCTTGTTCCACCTGCCCCACTCATATGCATGCGGGGGGGCATGCGTCCGCCTAATGGCCCATTGCCGCGCGTAGTGCCTTGCGCCTGTGCTCACAGTCCACACCCCGCTCCCCTGCCTCTCCCCTTGCCCCCCTCCCCGTCAGGCCTTCGACGACTGCACCACCATCGGCACCACCTTCAAGCTGCTGGACAGCTTCGAGGGCCTGCTGGACCGCGAGGTCATCGCGCACGACCTGGAGAAGAAGCACACCGACCTGCTCAACAGCTACGCGCGCGACCTCAAGGACGTGTCCGACCTGTTCCACCAGTACAAGGACCGCCCCATCGTGGCCAAGAACAGCGCGCCGTACTCGGGCGCCGCCTACTGGGTGCGCGGCCTCATGGAGCGCATCTCGGAGCCTATGAGCAAGCTGCAGACGCTCAACAAGATGGTGCTGGATTCGGACCTGGCCAGGGAGATCCAGCGCACGTACGACAACCTGTGGGCTGAGATGCTCGAGTACCGCAAGCGCGCCGTGGACGCGTGGTGCGAGCAGGTGGCGGCCACCAGCGACGAGAAGCTCAACCTGCCGCTGCTGACGGTGGCGGAGGAGAGCAGCGACGGCGTGCGCGTGCTGGGGGTCAACTTCGACCCCGCGCTGGTGCGGCTGCTGCGCGAGACCAAGTACTTCCTGCTGCTCGAGGTGGAGGTGCCCGACATGGCGCGCGGGCTGTTCACGTCCGCGGACACGTTCCGCCAGCAGATCTCCAGCCTGGACCTGATTGCGTCCATGTGGAACAAGGTGCAGCGGACCATCCTGGCGGTTGAGAAGCCGCTGGTGCAGCAGAAGCTGGACGCGGTGGAGCAGGCGCTGAACCGCGGCCTGGCGGAGCTGAACTGGAAGTCGGAGAGCATCGACGGCTACATCAGAGAGTGCATGGAGCTGGTCAAGGACGTGGACCTGGTGCTGACCACGATCAAGGACAACGTCAAGGCCACGCAGACCATCCTGGCGCTGTGGGAGAAGAACCTGATGTTCGAGCGCAAGGACAGCAAGACGTACTCGTTCGACGAGCTCAACGACGCGTTCAACCAGCTCATCCAGCAGCGCCACAGCGAGATCCGCGACGCCGGCAAGGAGATCACCAAGCTGCTGTCCAGCAGCAACCGCGTGCTCAAGGTCAGCAAGGGCGCCGCCTCGTGGCGCGCCTACGTGGACTACTTCTCCAACATCGTCATTGACGGCTTCTCGGCCGCCATCATCAGCACCGTGCGCTACCTCCTGTCCCAGGTGCGTTTGGCTGTGAGCGTGCGGCGATGGAGGATTTGGGCAGGGGCTGGCTTTGGGGTCGGGGGAGCGGAAGGGGGACGGGGAAAGGGGAGAGGGTAAGGCTGGGGGAGAAAGGTTGGGTTAAGGTCAAATTTGGACGTACGTGTTCCTACATGCACGCGGACCGTTTGCTAACCCACTGGGGTACTGGCAGCCGGATCACGGCTGGGCATACCTTTGCATGTGCATGTCTCGCCTGCACCTACTATGCGATGCTTCAGCCGGGCGGGAGCAAGAGCGTGTGTGTGGTGGCCTGGCAGCACTTGCTGGTGGTGGGTAGGTGCAAGCAGGGCGGGCAGGTGGCTGCCAAGGCCTTGGTGTGGGCTTTCTAAACGCCAATGCCCTGCTAACGGCCGTTCCCTCTCTCATTGTGCCCCCAGATCGACCCCGAGGCACTGGCCAAGTCGGAGAGCAGCCCGCTGCTGGAGATCCAGGTGGAGCTGGTGGCGCCTGACATCGTGTGGAAGCCGGAGCTGGGCGAGGGCGGCGTCAAGCCAGGCGTGCGCGACATGATCAAGCGGTGGCTGCAGTCGTTCCTGGAGATCGGGCAGCTGATGAAGCGCCTGGACGTGGGCGAGGGCAACTACGCCAAGGAGCTGGAGGAGGACTACGAGGTGTATGACGCACTCAACCAGGTGGGTGCCCGTGCGCCTCCATGCGAGGGCACTCGTCTACAGTACCAGGACGTTGGTGGTGCTTGGTGTAGGAAACCAAGGAATGTGGCACATTGCCTTGCTGGATGCTTCAGGGCCGGCTTTTCAGTCAGGCTTGCCTTTGTGTTTGGGGTGCCGCCACTTTGCACTTTGCTCACGTGGGCATCCGTTGTCAAATGTCCTGCCGCCGTGCAGGTCATGGTGGTGACGCTGGCCAACGAGTCGCGCTGCGAGGAGTTCAAGGCGCAGTTCGCCAAGTTCGACTACCTGTGGAAGAACGACCTGCAGGCCACGCTGAAGCAGTTCATCGCCGACAACGGCGCGACGCTGCCGGACGGCACCAAGGACGACCCCCCGCTGGCCAAGTTCGAGGAGCAGGTGGGCCTTAGGGTGCTTTCGGTGTAGCAGTGCCCCTAAACCGCCATGACAAATCGCGCCGACAGCCGCCACGGTACATGAAATGGCGTCGTACAGACGCATTGGCGTGAAGCACGCCCAAGGAGGGCCCCGACACTGGCGCACGCATTGCCCCAGCTACTCCCGTACCCGCAATCAGCCTTTGGAAAAGATCCTGCAGACCGCACGGCGCCAGGCGCTTCGGTAGACGCAGCGTGCTGAAGCGTACGCTGTGATTCTGTGCCGTAGATCGCCAAGTACAAGGGCATCAGCACCGAGATCGCGTCCTTCAAGGACACCATGACCATTGGGTACGTCAAGGTGAACGCCAAGCCGCTGCGCCAGGCGCTGTCCACCTGGGCCTCAAAGTGGGTCTACCTCTTCACCCATTACCTCCAGGCAAGTGGAAAGGAGGTGCTGACGCACCCATGTGGTACTGGCTTGCCTGACAAGCAAACCTTGTATTGGTATGAGCCTGCTTTTGCCTTGCTCGTCCTGGTAGTGCCATGCATGCTGGCTTGCTTAGCGATCACCTGTTGGGAATGTGGCATGCCGCATCTACACGTGGCCATGCACCGTGAACCATGCCATCGGAGCCGATCACACGGCATTGCCACGCCTGTTCGGAGTGTTACTTGGCTTGTATGCAGCGTGTGCAACCAGGCCTGGCTTGATCATGCCCTTGCCGCCCGCCCGCGCGTCTTACTCCCCACAGGAGAAGGTTATCAACAGCATCACGGAGCTGTACAGCTTCATGGACTCCTCCAACCAGACCCTGGACCTCAAGGTCATGGGCGAGGGCGCGGAGGACGAGGTGGAGTACCAGACGGACCCCGAGTCGGAGGAAGCGCGTAAGTCCTCAGCTCACAACACCCTCTCCCCTCCCCATGCCTTTCATGCCTTGCACACGCCAGGACCCTAAGCACGGTCCTGCCCTGCCATCCACCTATCCTACAGCACACTCTGCTTTTCCGAGGCGCCTTTGTATGAGCTTATCAGGTTGTCATTTTGCTTAGGTGGGTTATGTCCCTGTGGCTAAGCGGTGGTACATGTGCTGGATTCCTCGCAGTTGCCAAGAAGGCGGAGGAGGAGGCGGAGAAGCGCAAGGCGCTGTACTCCATCATGGCCTGCATGCGAGACATCCGCCGCCGCACCGAGCGCGGCACGGACACCATGTTCGAGCCGCTCAAGGAGACGGTGTCGCTGCTGCACTCGTTCGGCATCCAGCTCAACGAGACTGTGCTGCACCAGCTGGAGAACGCCGAGTTCAACTGGCGCGTGCTCAAGAAGAAGATGCTCAACCGCCGCGAGCAGCTGGCGCCGCTGCAGCAGGCGGAGGCGGTGGAGATCCGCCGCAAGAGCGACGCGTTCAACGAGCGGGTGGAGGACTTCCGGGCCTTCTTCCAGAAGAAGGCGCCATTCGCTGTCACGGGCGGGGAGCTCAAGCTGGAGCAGGTGGGTGGGGGGCGGGCACCTTGTGGCTGCATGGAAGCAGCATGAGCTTGGCACGTCGGGTGTTCCGTGATACACCAAAGGGTGGTGGCAAACTGTGGCAAGGGGACCGCTTTGACCTGCGAGCATGTGCACAGGCCCAAGAACCGCGCTAAGCGTACTTCCATGTTGTAGGTCTTGCATGCTCCCTGTGTACAGGAAAACAGCCAGTGTTTTGCTTAGTACATGCCGTACCGCCCTTGCCCCTTCCATGCATTCCTCTTAACAGGTCAAGCCCGCCTACAAGATGCTGGACGAGTTCCGCTCCGGCAGCGTGGAGGGCTACCCCTCGGTGCTGGGCATCATCGCCGACTCCAAGCAGCTGCAGGAGGCGCAGGACCTGTTCGAGCTGTACCAGTCGGACTACCTCAAGCTGCAGCGCTGCAGCGAGGAGCTGGGCCACCTCAAGAGCCTGTGGGACACGGTGGGCACCGTCATGTTCACCTTCCGCGACTGGTACAAGACGCCGTGGGACCGCATCGACGTGGACTTCCTGGTGGAGGAGACAAAGAAGCTGTCCAAGGTGGGCAGGGGGAACGTGTACAACGCAGGGGGGGGGGGGGCATGGGGAGTGTATATCATCTGCACGGTGGTACGGGCCGTTCAATTCCTCAGCGGGATTGCGCAGAGGGTACTAGGGACAGCCAGGCTGTTTCTTTCATGGGCGTCTGTCAGGTCGCGTACCCCTTGTTGCGCCTTGACCAGCCGTCAGTGTTCTTGCGTTTTGCTCGGCCGTTTGGCTCTTGCAATTGCACCGCACTCTTGCCAACCTGCATACGCTGACTGTAGCCCTGGCCCGCTCTCCTCGCTGCACCCCGCCCGTAGGACATCAAGCTGCTGAACAAGGCCGTGCGCAACTACGACGTGTACCGCATGCTGGAGGAGGCCATCAAGGCCATGCTCACGTCGCTGCCGCTGGTGCAGGACCTGCACCACCCCGCTATGCGCGAGCGCCACTGGAAGCTGCTGATGCAGACCACCGGCAAGCACTTCATCATGGACGACAAGTTCTGCCTGGGCGACCTGCTGGCGCTGGAGCTGCACAACTACGTGGACGCCTGCAGCGAGATCGTGGACCGCGCGCAGAAGGAGCTCAACATCGAGAAGCAGCTCAAGAAGATCGAGGACACGTGGGCGGGTCTCAGCCTGGCCTTCGCGCCCTACCAGGTGGGCGGTTGCCAGGGTCGAGCAGTCGTACCCCAGGGCTACTTGGTGCATGCTTGACTCCACTGTAGCTGACCTGCTGAAACGAGGACAGTCGTGCGCGGCTGACTTCAACCGGTGCCTGCATGTACAACCAAAGGATTTCCAACCCAAGTAGATTCATGCTGCGGTACGCCTACCTGCGTGTGCCCTGGCTGTAGGAGCTGCCGCTGCGCGCCACGCTTCAGCCTTTCTTGTACCTTACTGTACACCCTTGCCCACCCCCTTCTCCCTCCCCACAGGACTCTGACGTCATGGCGCTGCAGGTGGACGACCTGGTCAACGAGGCGCTGGAGGCCGACAACCTGCAGCTGCAGAACCTGTCGGGCCAGAAGTACGTGCAGTCCAACCCCATGTTCCTGGAGACGGTGTCGCGCTGGCAGAACAACATGGGCAAGGTGTCCACAGTGCTGGAGACGTGGCAGAACGTGCAGAAGAAGTGGCAGAACCTGGAGAGCATCTTCATCGGCTCCGCCGACATCCGCGTGCAGCTGCCGGAGGACTCGAAGCGCTTCGATGCGGTCAACGCTGACTTCCAGGCAGGTCACTTGCAGCACAGCCAGCGCGGGGGTTGCCACTGGGGGCAGGGGCAGGGCTTGCAGCAGGGCGGCTTAGGCGGATGCCAAGCAGGATGGAGCTGGGAGCACGGCTGGAGAGAGCTGGGCCATGTCAAATCTTGTTTTGAGTTTTTAGTAAATGTTCTTTTTTCAGTCATAATATTCTTGTGCCGGCACTGCGGCATCCAGGTTGGGTGGGTTAACTGGAGTTATTGGCTCACCGGCTCACGGCATGCGTATGCTGACCGCTGTCGTTGCCTTGCTGCGCCCCTCAGGAGCTGATGCGCAACGCCCCCGACATCACCAACGTGGTGGAGGCGTGCACGCTGGACGGCCGGCAGGAGCGGCTGGAGAACATGCAGATGATGCTGGAGCAGTGCGAGAAGGCCCTGCAGGTGGGGTAGCGGGGGGCGTGCTTTCGTTGCGGGCGTGGCCTGAAGAGTGGAGGAGGGCTTTGGTATGGCAAGAAGGCTGGCGCTCGGGTTGGCTGTTTGCCTGTCCTGTACGTTCGGTTTCCTCGCTCACGTTCGCGTTGCCTTCTACCCCGCAGGAGTACCTGGAGACCAAGCGTGTGGCGTTCCCCCGCTTCTACTTCGTGTCTCCCGCCGACCTGCTGGACATCCTGTCCAAGGGCTCCAACCCGCAGCTCATCCTGCGCCACCTGCAGAAGTGCTTCGACAACATCGACAACCTCACCTTCAGGTGCGGTGTAGCGCTGTGGCAGCGCTCGAAAGCATCCAAAAACTAGTAGAGACGAGTGGGGCCCAGCTGCTGCGCCCTTCCCCGTAACCTGACAAAAAGCATGAGCACACACTGTATGCGGTAGGAGCTACAGCAACTGAGAAGGTGCTAAGGAGCGGGAGCATGACGCAGTAGTCTTAATACCTCCACTTGGCGCACACCCTGCAGGAAAGACGAGCGCAACGAGCCCACCAAGATCGCCACCCACATGCACTCCAAGGAGGCCGAGGTAGTGGAGTTCGTGGCGGACTGCTCGTGCGACGGCCCCGTGGAGGTGTGGCTGCAGAACGTGGTCGACAGCATGAAGCAGGCGCTGATCGTGGAGTTCCGCAAGGCCATCCCCACCTACGACGAGATGCCGCGCACCAGCTGGCTGTACAAGTACAGCGCGCAGAACACGGTGGTGGTCAGCCGCACGTTCTTCACGCAGGAGGTCAACGAGGCGTTTGATGACCTGGAGGAGGGTGGGTGCATGCGCAGGGGTTGGGGCTGGGGCGCCGAGACAGAAAGGGTGATCCACGCCTGCTTGGTTAGGGATGCTGCTTACCTACGGATGCTACTGGCTCCTCACGCCAAGGGAGTGGAGTGGGAGGGACCCGCCCTGACCGCAGACAACACCCTAATGACCGCCCTTGCTACTGCCGCCGCTTCAGCCAGTATTCGCATGCTCTGTGCTTCTTGTACCCTTGCAACTGCACCGTTACAAAGCGCCCACCCCAACCCACACACCCATCCCGGCGCCACGTACGCTCTGCTCACAGGTAACGAGGAGGCGCTCAAGGTGGAGCTGGACCGCCAGGTGCAGCAGCTGGCGGACCTGATCGACGAGATCAACAAGGAGCAGACGTCGCTGGACCGCAAGAAGCTCATCACGCTGTGCACCATCGACGTGCACTCGCGCGACCTGGTGCAGAAGCTGATCGACGAGCGCGTGGAGGACCAGATGTGCTTCCAGTGGCAGTCGCAGCTGCGCTACATCCAGTCGGAGAAGACCAAGACCTGCCAGGTCAACATCTGCGACGCCGAGATCGCCTACAACTACGAGTACATCGGCAACTGCGGCTGCCTGTGCATCACGCCCCTCACCGACCGCTGCTTCATCACCCTCACGCAAGCCCAGCGCCTGGTGCTCGGCGGCGCGCCCGCTGGCCCTGCCGGCACGGGCAAGACGGAGACCACCAAGGACCTGGCCCGCGCGCTGGGCATCCAGTGCTACGTGTTCAACTGCTCCGACCAGATGGACTACAAGGCCATGGGCCACACGTACAAGGGCCTGGCGCAGACGGGCGCGTGGGGCTGCTTCGACGAGTTCAACCGCATCCCCGTGGCGGTGCTGTCCGTATGCAGCACCCAGTACAAGACCGTGCTGGACGCCATCCGCGCCAAGAAGGAGCGCTTCATCTTCGAGGAGGCGGAGATCTCGCTCAAGTCCACCGTCATGGCGTTCATCACCATGAACCCCGGATACCCCGGCCGTGCCGAGCTGCCTGAGTCGCTCAAGGTAGGGTTTTGCAGTTGGTTGGGCGCTAGCAGCACTAGAAGCAGGACGGTGACAGTGCACGTGTCCTGTGTTGCCACAACCTGCAGCCGTACCAGTACGTCCTGCTCAGCACCCACGTGTCATCCTGGGTGCAGCTTGCAACCCTGTTGTTGCCACTGACCAAAACGCAACGCTCAAAGCAAGGTCCAGTGTGCGCTCTCCCGCTCACTGCAGGCGCTGTTCCGCCCCGTGTCCATGGTGGTGCCCGACCTGGCGCTCATCTGCGAGATCATGCTCATGGCGGAGGGCTTCCAGATGTCCAAGATCCTGTCGCGCAAGTTCGTCATCCTGTACAAGCTGTGCGAGGACCTGCTGTCCAAGTCGCGCCACTACGACTGGAAGCTGCGCGCCATCAAGACCACGCTGTACGTGGCCGGCGGCATGAAGCGCGCAGCGCCCGAGCTGTCGGAGGACAAGGTGCTGCTGCGCGCTGCGCGACTTCAACCTGGGCAAGCTGACGGCAGACGACACGTCCATCTTCATGGGCCTGCTGAACGACCTGTTCCCCAAGACGCTGGAGCTGGTGCCGCGCGCCCAGGACAAGGCCTTCGACGAGGCGGTGAGCGTGTTAGGCTGTGGGGCGGGTGCGCCTTCGTTACTTGCTCCCATGGGGACCAGTAATCGTAAGGGGCTTGGGGTACGGCATTGCAGCTAAACAAGCAGCATGGACAGCTGCTGTTCACGTTGCTCCACCCCACGCCTCCTGCCGCTTATGTGTCCCGCTTCTTGTTTACCTGCAGGCTGCCAAGGCCGCGATCGAGCTGGGCTACCAGCCGGACGAGCAGTTCCTGCTCAAGATCAGCCAGCTGCGTGAGCTGTTTGTGGTGCGCTGGTCCGTGTTCCTGCTGGGCAGCGCCGGCTGCGGCAAGACCGCGGTGTGGCGCACGCTCATGCGTGCACAGAACGCCATGGGCGAGAAGACCATCTACCAGGTGGGCTACCAGGGCAGCAGGGTTCACCACGCCTTGCAACCATGCTCGGCACGCTGCTTGATGACAGCTGGTGAGCGTCGCTAAATGCTGTGCGCTAGCGTGTATGGAACAATAAGGAGGCTGACAAGCGCCGGTTGTTTGCACGGTGCAGGCGGTCAACCCCAAGGCGGTCACGCGCAACGAGCTGTACGGCTACCTGCACCCCGCCACGCGCGAGTGGAAGGAGGGCCTCATGTCCGTCACCTTCCGCAACATGGCCAACAACAAGTCCAACAAGCACCAGTGGATCGTGCTGGACGGCGACATTGACGCCGAGTGGATTGAGTCCATGAACACCGTCATGGACGACAACAAGATGCTCACGCTGGCGTCCAACGAGCGCATCCCGCTCACGCCCTCAATGCGCCTGCTGCTGGAGATCAACCACATGAACCACTGCTCGCCCGCCACGGTGTCGCGCGGTGGAGTCATCTTCATGAACTCGGACGATGTGGGCTGGCAGCCAATCGTGGCCAGCTGGATCGACAAGCTGGAGGTGGGTAACCACCAGGGAGTTGCTGTCGTTGTGTTGACGCATCAGTCCAGGTGACGCCATGGCCTACATGGCGGGCGCGCCAGTTGCTTGCTGGCGCCGGGTACCTTTGGTAGGCACTTGCTGTGCGCTATGGGACGAGGCAAGACGAGAAGGCGAGGCAGTGTCTGTTTTGCCGTACGTCTGCGTTGAGGGTCGGGGGCCTGACTTACATGCTCCGTAACCCGGCCCGTAACCCACAGGCCGCTGAGTACCGCCCGCTGCTGACGGCGCTGTTCACCAAGTACGTGGACCCGTGCCTGGAGCACTGCCGGCGCAACTTCAGGACCGTGGTGCCGCTGCCCGCCGTCAACCAGGCCATGACCATCTGCAAGATCCTGGAGGGCATCCTGCCCAAGGAGACCGTCAGGTGGGGCCACCACCCTGTACCATGCCAGTGATCCCCCACAGTTGGATATCATGACACGCTTAGCCGTGCGCTTCCTCATTCCCACACGCCACCACGCTGCGCTATGCCAACCTACATCGCGGCACTCAACGGCCTTGTCCCCATATTCCACAGGGGTGCGCCGCCCCCCGACAAGAAGGTGCTGCACTACCACTTCGTGTTCGCGTGCATCTGGGCGTTCGGCGGCTGCATGCTGGTGGACAAGGTGTCCGACTACCGCACGCAGTTCTCCAAGTGGTGGGTCAGCGAATGGAAGGAGGTGCAGTTCCCGGAGAAGGGCCTGGTGTACGACTACTTCGTGGACGAGCAGAACAACCAGCCCATCATGGTGCCGTGGGAGGAGCGCGTGCCCAAGTTCACCTACATCCCCGGCGACTACGGCTCGCTGTTCGTGCCCACGGTGGAGACCACGCGTCTCACCTACTTCCTAGACAGCCTCATCTCCAACAAGCACTTTGCCATGTTTGTGGGCAACACGGGCACGGGCAAGTCGGCCATCATGGTCAACAAGCTGCGCAACATGGACACGGAGGCCATGACCTCGTACACCATCAACATGAACTCGCTGTCGGAGGCGCCCGCGCTGCAGGTCATCCTGGAGCAGCCGCTGGAGAAGAAGTCGGGTGAGTTGGTTGGGGTTGGTTGCAGTTCGTTACAGCGGGCTTACTTGCCTTGTTTGCCTGGTTGACAGTGCGGATGTGGGGCTTCTCGGCTTGATTGGCCTTGCCTGCTTGCGATTCTAGGGCCCCTAGTTACGCTCGGGTGGCACTGGGACTGGTAGCAAGGGGTACAGCCTTTAGTAGGCAGTTGATGCCGGCATAGGGGCCGTGCCGTCCACGTGGCACTGGGGCTTGCAGCGTGGCGCACAGTTTGGGGCATGTGCTTTCCCTCTACCGGTAGGCCATGATGCAACGCTGCCAAGCCAATAGTTTCACACCACTGCCATCGTCACTGCCCTGCCCTCCAGGTGTGCGCTACGGGCCCCCCGGCTCCAAGCGCATGGTGTACTTCGTGGACGACATGAACATGCCCCTGGTGGACAAGTACGACACGCAGTCGTCCATCGAGCTGCTGCGCCAGATGGTGGACTACCACGGCTGGTACGACAAGGTCAAGATCCAGCTCAAGGAGATCATCCACTGCCAGATGGCGGCGTGCATGAACCCCACGGCCGGCTCCTTCAACATCACGCCCCGCATGCAGCGCCACTTCGTCACCTTCGCGGTGCAGATGCCCACGTCGGACATCACGCGCGCCATGTACTTCCAGATTATCGATGGCCACATCAACGGCTTCGAGCCCGAGGTGGCCCGCATGTCCAACAAGCTGGTGGACGCCACCATCGAGCTGCACCGCAATGTAAGCTCTAGCCCAATGCCTTGCCCCCTGTCCTGGGCCCCAGACTGCTAGCCTACGCACCAGTGCTACCATGGTAGTAGCAGGTGGCTTGGCGGTGAAGGCGGGACAAGCAGCGTGCGCTTCTCAACGTGCGCTCTGCTAGTAAAATGGTGGCTTAACGTTGTTGCCCTTCGGCTTATCCTTACAGGTCATGAACAACTTCCTGCCGTCGGCGGTCAAGTTCCACTACCAGTTCAACCTGCGCGACCTGTCCAACATCACCCAGGGCCTGTGCCGCATGATCAAGGAGTACTACCGCGAGCCCGCCAAGGTGGCCCGCCTGTGGGTGCACGAGACGGAGCGCGTGTTCAAGGACCGCATGATCAACGAGGCCGACATGGCCAAGTTCGAGGAGTTCAGGGTAGCCGTCACCAAGAAGTGAGTGATGTCCGGGGCCGGGGCCGGGGTGGCTACCAGGTGCCACGTGTGGGGTTGTGTGCAGGGCCGCTAGCTTTGGCGGCAGCCCAACTCAGCAGCTGGCCCTTTGCCTAACCGCCTCCTTGCATCCAGCAATGCTATTGAGGTGGTGCTGAACGTGACAATCTGGCTCACACCCTCTGCCGTACACCCTTTCGCACCCCTCTACACCCGCAGGTACTTCGACGACTGCGGCGGCATGTCTGCGATCGAGGAGCGCCCGCTCATCTACGCCTCCAACGCCTCCATGACCTTCACCCCCGAGGACGTGCCCGTCTACAACTCCATCGCCAGCTACGACACGCTGCGCAAGACGCTGGAGGACAAGCTGCGCGAGTACAACGAGAGCAACGCGGTCATGGAGCTGGTGCTGTTCCAGCAGGCCATGGAGCACATCACCCGCATCGCCCGCATCATCGACCTGCCCCGCGGCAACGCCATGCTGGTCGGCGTGGGCGGCAGCGGCAAGCAGTCCCTCGCCCGCCTCGCGTCGTACATCTGCGGTTACGAGGTGTACCAGATCTCGGTGTCGTCCACCTACGGCATCAACGACTTCAAGGAGAACCTGCTGGGGCTGTATCGCAAGGCGGGCATGAAGGGCACGCCCATCACCTTCCTCATGACCGACAACCAGATCGTCAAGGAGGGCTTCCTGGTCTACATCAACGACCTGCTGTCCACCGGCTACATTGCTGACCTGTTCACGCCCGAGGACAAGGAGGCGTTCTGCAACGCCGTGCGCAACGAGGTCAAGGCTTCCGGCCAGATTGACACGGTGGAGAACTGCTGGGACTTCTTCATTGACAAGGTAGGCGCTGTGGGCTGCACAAGGGTGCCACATGCCTGCTGGCGCTTAACAGCTACAGGAGGATGCCACGTGCTCGTTGGTGTTCAGGGCCGCCTTTGCAGTGGCTTTGCAACCCTTCCAGCTCCGTCTTCCTAAGTAGCTTGGCCTGCCCAGGTCATTGCGCTACCGCCTGACCTTCTCACCTCACGCCCTGCCCCCAGGTCCGCCGCTACCTGCACATCGTGCTGTGCTTCTCGCCCGTGGGCGACAAGTTCCGCATCCGCGCCCGCCAGTTCCCCGCCCTGGTCAACTGCACCATGTTCGACTGGTTCCACGGCTGGCCCGGCGAGGCGCTGGTGTCCGTGGCGCAGCGCTTCCTGGTGGACGTGCCCAACCTGGACGACGTGGTGCGCGAGAACATTGCGTACCACATGGCCTACGCGCACCAGTGCGTCAGTGAGGCGTCGGAGCGCTTCAAGGAGGCCTTCCGCCGCTTCAACTACACCACCCCCAAGTCCTACCTGGAGCTCATCAGCTTGTACAAGACGCTGCTGCAGGTGGGCGGCAGGGTGCCAGTGGTTCCAGGGAATTGTGTCTTGCGTGCTGCACGTGTGCTCGGGTGCCGTGGGTTATGGTCGTGCGGGAGCTGTGCAGAGCCGGCAGGGGTAGAGGGCAGCAGGGCTGCAAAGGGCCCCGGTCTGAACAGAGCATGCATGGCCTTGCAGCTGGTGAAGCTGCGGATCCAGCGGATAGTGGCCGGGTTGCCGCCTTAACTTTCGTGATAGCTGCAGCAGGCTGCGGGTCCAACGGTGAGGAAGCCACAGGGGGCAAGCCGGGTGCTTCAGCGTGGCGCTTTGCGCTGCTATGGTTCGGGCCCGCGATGCATTGACCCATCATTTTCTATCTCGTCCCAATGCAGGTTAAGCGTGAGGACCTGCGCCGCAGCAAGGAGCGCCTGGAGAACGGTATCGACAAGATTGCGCAGGCGTCGTCCCAGGTGACGGACCTGCAGCGCGTGCTCAAGGACGAGCAGGTGGTGGTTGAGGAGAAGAAGGCGCAGACGGACGAGCTGATCGTGTCCATCGGGCGCGAGAAGGCGGTGGTGGACCAGGCCGTGGAGGCCGGCCGCGAGGCAAGTCGGGCGTTGGGCACGGGCACGTGCCGGACACGTGTGGGGCATGACTTCGCTGGAGTACACACCCCACGGGCTGGCGTGCAAATTAGTGACCCCTTGCAATCAATGGTCACCATACGCCACGATATGCACGTGCCGTGAAACTTGGTCATAACACGCCGTTGCGCCGTTCGTAAACGTATAAAGCACTCGGTGTGAGGCGTCCTAATGAATTCCCGTTCCTAAAACCCGCAGGACGAGGAGGCTGCCACCAGGCTGCAGGAGGAGGTGTCCGCCTTCCAGGCCGAGTGCGAGCGCGACCTGGCGGACGCCGAGCCCATCATCCAGCAGGCCGAGGCTGCGCTGGACTCCCTCAACAAGAAGGAGCTGTCGGAGCTCAAGTCGTTCGGAAGCCCCGCTGCTGAGATTGTGGCTGTGGCTGCGGCGTGCCTGGTGCTCACGTGCGGCGGCAAGCTGCCCAAGGACCGCGACTGGAACGCGGGCAAGAAGATGATGGCGGATGTCAACAGCTTCCTGTCTTCCCTCAAGTCGTTCGACAAGGATAACGTGCCGGTGGGTGCAGGGCCAATGCGTGGAGCAGTGCGTGCAGGGGGACTCGGGACTGCTGCATGCTGGTATGCGCTTTACGACGGGGGGCCCAAGGGAGGCCGCTTACACAGCTGCACTGCCCCCCACGATGGGGGCCCATTAGAGCGGTTCTACACTGCACTGCCCAACACGGCACTGGTACCCGTACCCACGCAGGTCATTTGCGTCGAGACGGTGGAGAAGGAGTACATCTCTCAGCCGGGCTTCACGCCCGAGGTGATTGAGAAGAAGTCCAACGCCGCTGCCGGTCTGTGCAAGTGGGTCGTCAACATCTGCAAGTACTTCCGCATCTACCAGGTACGCGGATGGACTTGCGTTGTAAGCGCTTTCCTGGGCTGTGCGCGGATACCGCAAACGGTACCAGACTACGGTAGTACCTGTACTCGGCAGCTTGCCTGCGGCCATAGCGCCTGCCAAGCCCCTGTTTGCGTCACCTGACTGACGTGTTTGTGCATCCCACCAACCCCAGGTCGTGGCTCCCAAGCGTGCCGCCCTGGCCGAGGCGAACAAGAAGCTGGAGGGCGCCAACAAGAAGCTGTCCGGCATCCGCGCCGAGGTGAAGCGCCTGCAGGACCGCGTGGCGCTGCTGGAGCAGAGCCTGATGAAGGCCACGGAGGACAAGAACGCCGCCATGGCGCAGGCCGAGCGCACGGCACGCAAGGCGCAGATCGCCGAGCGCCTCATCAACGGCCTGTCGGGCGAGAACACCCGCTGGGGCGCCGAGATCAAGCGGCTGGAGGTGCTGGAGGGCAAGCTGGTCGGCGACGTGCTCATTGCGTCGGCGTTCGTGTCGTACGCCGGCCCCTTCAACATGCAGTTCCGGCAGAGCCTGGTCAATGAGAAGTGGCTGCCCGACCTCATCGAGCGGCAGATCCCCATGACCCAGGGCATCAAGCCGCTGGACCTGCTCACGGACGATGCCACCAAGGCCAAGTGGGCCAACGAGGGCCTGCCCACAGACCCGCTGTCGGTGGAGAACGGTGCCATCATGTCCAACGCGTCGCGCTGGGCGCTCATGATTGACCCGCAGCTGCAGGGCATCAAGTGGATCATCAACAAGGAGCAGGCCAACGGCCTGGTGATCATCCAGCAGAGCCAGCCCAAGTACATTGACCAGGTGCGCGCTAGGCATCCAGCTTTGGGCGGCTGCGGCTGTGCAGCAACGTCTTGCATTGCTACCTTGGAGGCCAGCAGCGTGTTTTCATGGTGCTGTCACGAGCTGGCTATGCAGCAGGGCAGGGACGCTACCGCTGTCCTTGAAAAGAGGCGGCGCCTAAGCCACTGTTTTGCTGCCGCAGGTAATCAACTGCATCGAGAACGGCTGGCCCCTGCTGATTGAGAACCTGCCGGTGGACATCGACGCGGTGCTGGACCCCGTGGTGGGCAAGATGACCATCAAGAAGGGCCGCAACATCATCATGAAGATCGGCGATGCCGAGGTGCGTGTGCATCCATGCAGCAAGGCGGCCCTCAGTCATCGGCACCCTTTTCCTAAGCACACGGACCTCGTACGCGCGGTTGCCTTGCACGGTACTAATACTAAAACCTGCCGTAGCCCATACCTTGCTCTACCTGCTTGCATACCTGTGAACTCACAGCGAGTCTTATATCCACATCCCAACAGGTGTCGTACGACAGCAAGTTCCGGCTGTACCTCCAGACCAAGCTGTCCAACCCGCACTACAAGCCCGAGGTTGCGGCGCAGACCACGCTGGTCAACTTCTGCGTGACGGAGAAGGGCCTGGAGGACCAGCTGCTGGCGCTGGTGGTGGACCACGAGCGGCCCGACCTGCAGGAGCAGGCCGCCTCGCTGGTGCGCTCGCTCAACGAGTACAACATCACGCTGGTGGAGCTGGAGAACAACCTGCTGTACAACCTGGCCAACGCGACGGTAGGTCGTAAGGGTTAAGACAGCGGCTTTTCTTGTTCCTGGGCTGCTACCATGGATGCCTGCAACAACACTTGACTTGTGAGTGACTGGAGCGGCAGCGCATGACGGAATACGGGCCTTGTCCAACTGCGCAGGGCAACATCCTGGAGAACATCGAGCTGATTGAGAACTTGGAGGAGACCAAGCGCACGGCCGTGGAGATCGAGGAGAAGGTAAAGCTGGCCAAGCAGACCGAGATCCAGATCGCCAAGGCGCGCGAGGTGTACCGCCCCGTGGCCACGCGCGGCTCCCTGGTGTACTTCCTGATCGACAACCTCAACGCCCTGGACCGCGTGTACCACTACTCCATGGCCAACTTCGTGTACGTGCTCAAGAAGGGCATGGATGTGACACCCGGCGGCAAGGACGAGAGCAAGGTGGGCAGCTGTGCGTGTGTGCTTTCTTCTGGGCTGGGCTGGGCCGTGCTGGACACATTGACTTTGCGCGCTCCTGTGAAAGACGCACACAGCGCCTGTAGGGCACCAAGGCCCTTCCAACTGAACACGTTGCCCTTGCTGCCCTGCGTTGTGGACACAGGTGGCGCCTGCCGAGCGGCTGGGCCAGGAGGTGGACCTGGACAAGCGCGTGGAGCTGCTGGTGGAGACCACCGCCTACGTGCTCATCTCATACGTGGCGCAGGTGGGGAGATAGCAGCCAGTACCATAAGCCGTCCTAGCAAATTGGTCAGCGAGCCCTTGCATGACCTGCCAGCCAGCCCTTCCCCGTGTCCGCTTGCACAAAGCTTACAGTACTACCCAACGTTAACGGCTGCTCCTCTCCCCGTTGCCCTTTCCCCGTTCCCCAGGGCCTGTTCGAGCGCCACAAGCTCATCGTGGCCACGCAGCTGTGCATGCAGATCCTGCGTGCGCGCGGCGAGCTGCAGTACGCCAAGTTCGAGTACCTGCTGCGCGGCCCCAAGGTCATGGGCGCCGACAACCCGCTGCACGACTGGGTGTCGGACAGCGTGTGGGGCAGTGTGCAGGCGCTCAAGGAGCTGGACGACTACCAGGTGGGCTGCGCATCCCCCTGTGCCTGCAGTTCGCGATTATGAGCAGTGCGGACGGTGCTACACTACCGACTGGTCTTGAGGGGGGCTAGTGAGCTGACAGGCATGCCCACCCCTGCGGTGTTCCCTTCACGCAGGGCCTGCCCGAGGACCTGATCGGCAGCTCCAAGCGCTGGCGTGAGTGGATGGAGCTGGAGCGCCCCGAGGACGAGCCGCTGCCGGGCGACTGGAAGCGCATGCAGGAGTTCGACAAGCTGCTGCTGTTCAGGTAGGCAGTTGCCTGCAGGACAATGTACTACCCTTGCTACACCTCTTTTGGCCACATACCCGTGCCCCAAGCAAGCTCCTCTTTGCCCTCCTGAACTTGCCGTACTGACAGCGGCAGCTTGGCACGCGATCTTGAACCAACTCGTAACTGACATGCCGTGTTGCGTTGGCCTCCCCAGGGCCCTCCGCCCCGACCGCCTGACGTCCGCCATGAGCCGCTTCGTGACCAACATGCTGGGCGCCAAGTACGTGACCAGCCAGCCGTACGACCTGGAGCGCTCCTTCCAGGACGCCAGCCCCGGCACGCCCATCTTCGTGTTCCTGTCCCCCGGCGTGGACGTGGCGGGCAGCGTTGAGGCGCTGGGCAAGAAGCTGGGCTTCACGCTGGACAACGGCAAGTACGCGTCAGTCTCCCTGGGCCAGGGCCAGGAGCCCATCGCCATGGACAAGCTGTCGGCGGCGCACAAGAACGGCGGCTGGGTGCTGCTGCAGAACATCCACCTGACCATCGACTGGACCACCAACCAGCTGGACAAGAAGGTGGACAAGCTGGTGGAGGGCGCGCACCCAGACTTCCGGCTGTTCCTGTCGGCCGAGCCGCCGCCGGCGCTGGAGCGCGGACTGCCCATCTCGCTGCTGCAGAACAGCATCAAGCTCACCAACGAGCCGCCGGAGGGGCTGAAGGCCAACCTGCGCCGCGCCTGGAACAACTTCAACGAGGAGATCCTGGAGGGCTGCGCCAAGCAGGCGGAATTCCGTGCTATCGTGTTTGCGCTGTGCTACTTCCACGCCGCGCTGCTGGAGCGCAAGAAGTTCGGCGTGGGCAACTTGCCGGGCGCGCGCTCAGGCATCGGGTGGAACATGAACTACCCCTTCAACACCGGCGACCTGCTGTGCTGCGGCCAGACCGCCAACAACTACCTGGAGAACAACGTCAAGGTGCCGTGGGAGGACCTGCGCTACAACTTTGGCGAGATTATGTACGGCGGGCACATCGTGGAGGACTACGATCGGCGGCTGGCCATGTGCTACCTGCGCAAGTACGTCAACGAGGGGCTGCTGGAGAACATGGAGTTCTTCCCGGGCTTTGGCATGCCGCCCAACACGGCAAACCACCGCCAGGTGAGGGGGAAACGGGGACCTGCATAGTGCCTGCAGCGACTTGCGGGAAAAGAGAGTCTTGTTGTTGGCGGCTGTGGCACAAGAGGCCATAACCTGCGCGCTGGCTGCCTTTGCATGGGGTTCAGGTGCAGCATTTCAGCATCTGTGTGCTAATACACACCGCCTGGCCCTCACACCCCTTTGTAGGTGCTCGAGTTCATCGACGAGCTCATGCCCCCGGAGACACCGCTGGCGTTCGGTCTGCACCCCAACGCCGAGATCGGCTTCAAGCTGCGCGAGGCGGAGTCGTTCTGCAACAGCCTGGTGCAGCTGCAGCCGCGCGAGAGCAGCGGCGAGGGCGGCATGTCGGCGGAGGAGCGCGCCAAGCTGGTGCTGGACGAGGTGGTGGACAAGCTGCCCGACATCTTCGACATGGAGGACATCCGCTCCAAGATGAACCCCGACGACCCCAACATGCCATTCGTGATGGTGGCGCTGCAGGTGCGCGGGGGTAAATGCAGGGTACTAGCGTGCATTTGGGGGAGAAGGGTTGCATGAGTTGGTGGTGCTTGGTCCTGAAGACGCGTTAACAGGATGCTGTACTAGTACGCACAGCATGCATACGTACCAGTAGATTGGAAAGCAACAAGCGCTTGGGGCATGATACTGTAATGATGATGGCCTCGGCGTGGAGCCATCCCCCTTCGGCTGTTGCGAGACTCCTGACCTCCCTTGCTCACACCCGCCCTGCAGGAGTCTGAGCGCATGAACATGCTGCTGGCGGAGATGAAGCGCTCGCTGCTGGAGCTGGACCTGGGCCTCAAGGGCGACCTGACCATGACGGAGCCCATGGAGCGCCTGCTCAAGGCGCTGGCCACCGACGCGGTGCCCGGCAGCTGGCGCAACCTGGCCTACCCCTCGCTGCGCCCGCTGGGCAGCTGGCTGGGCAACCTCATCGCCCGCCACGCGCAGCTGGTGGAGTGGACTGCGGAGCTGTCCACGCCCAAGGCGGTGTGGCTGTCGGGCCTGTTCAACCCGCAGTCCTTCCTCACGGCCGTCATGCAGGCCACGGCCCGCCGCAACGACTGGCCGCTGGACAAGACGGTCATCATCACCGAAGTTACCAAGAAGCAGCCGGACCAGATTGAGGCCAACAGCCGTGACGGCGCCTTTGTCCACGGTCTGACGCTGGAGGGCGCGCGCTGGGACGACAAGGTCGGCACGCTGGACGACTCCAAGCCCAAGGAGCTGTTCTGCCCCATGCCCGTCATCCTGGTGCGTGCGGTCACGCAGGACAAGGCGGAGATGAAGGACGTGTACAAGTGCCCCGTGTACACCACGGAGGCCAGGTTCAGGGAGGAGGTGTTCGAGGCGCAGCTCAAGAGCAAGCACTCTGAGATTAAGTGGGTGCTGGCGGGCGTGTGCTTGTTCTTGGACGTGGTGTGAGAACAAAGGAGGTGGCGACGGTGGCACGGAGAGCGTGCAGAGGTGGAAATGAGCGCGTGCGTTGTACTGTACAGGTGGTCTTGTGAAGCGCTAGGTGCGCATGCATAGCGCCGGGGAGGCGTCGTGTGACGTGTAGGGTACGGACATGCCGCTGCAGTCATGCCATTGCGTGTACTGTCGGGCCAGGCGAGGTGTCTGGCAAGGCTCGGAGTTACCAGGTATTATGGATTTCTTGGCAAGGCATCCTTGCATGATTGACGGCCCCCCAAGTACGGCCGCGGCAAAGGGTTTTTTGGGGGCGCCATTTGTGTATGACTGTTCTCCACATCCGTGCACTGCTTATGCCTACGCGAGTGTGTATTGTTCCATTTTTAACGGCGTGCGATGGGTTGCATACTGTGCGTGCGTAAAGCTGTACCTCAGGTCCTCTGGATATACTCGTGTGCTACTAACGTGTACATTGCTTGCACACCGTATGTAAAACAGTCATTGTGGCGACGGTTTCAGGTTCCATGAACATACCGCACGTCCGCACCCGGGCTTGGCGTAATACTTAACATCCGTAGAGGCTGCTTGCGCACAGCGCTGCTGTCATTCCAGCAATGCACTGCTGTCTTATTATGCAGCAATATGGTACAATGTGCGGTAGCAGCAACATGACGGCAGATGGAAACAGGCTGTCAGTCTGCCCCACACCTGCCACCTGCGGTACGCTACGCTCCTCTAGGCTTGAGAAATGTGGACAGGACACATTTGGTGACAGCTGATGGTGCCATGCGCAACCTGACACGCGGTGGGGTGAGTGGAAGATGGTGGCAGGCAGTCCGCGCCTCCACGCCTGCCACCTGTGTCAATCCTGGTCAATCCGCGCGGTGTGGCCCGTACCAGGGGAGGCCCGGCCCCTCCCCTGGCCCGAACGATATCTTGGATCAATGTGGGCTTGAGTGTGCTGTTGCAGTGAAACAGACTTCCACCGTGGGCAAAAGCCGGGGGTCCAAAATCGGGCCGAGGCACAGCGACGGCCTCTTAGGCCTTAGGCAAGAGCCAGGAGGGCTCGAAACACGGGACAACGGCCAACAGCTCACGCGGGGGTCTACTCACCTAGGGCAAAACGCAGCCCTAAGACGGCACAGGCAAGACAGGCGCGCACACGCAACACCCGACGCCATCAATCCCCAAGGGAGAGCAACGACGGGCAGCATGCCAGGGCAGCAGAGCAGGGCCGGGGATAGGAGCCGTCCTGGGCGCCGGAGCCAAGGCAGCACACCACACGCCCACTCATGACGGCAGACAAGCCACTGGCTAATCCCTCTGGCCGGCTCAGGCAAGGGGGGCCGGACTGAGTAGCAGTGTTGCGGACGGTTGAGCACAGGGTCAGCACCTGTTAGAACCAGGGGAGCTCCCTGGTTAGTACGGTCAATCGGTTACCCTAGATAGCTCTGACCGCAAGAGCGCAATACCAGTCCGTATCTTCTTGAGGTGTTTCACAGAACGCATGCAGAGGACCTGGTGAGCTCGGCATGGAGCAGGGACTAGGACATCAAGAGGCAAAGTCACACTTCAGCTTGCCACGATATCATCAGCTCACACGAAGTATTTTTATACTCAGGTATGCAGGTATGATTCTCCGTCACCGCGTGTGTGTGACCGTTGCAAGTTGCACCCGTTGCGCTCGTCCAAAACGCGCCTGCTGCCCTGCTCGCCTGGCATGACAACTTGACAAGACACATCGCTAGGCGCTGCCGCTGTGTCGACACCCTTATTGCAAGTCCTTCTCTTGCAAGTTGAATGGAGAGAACTTTTCTGTCCGTAGAAGCTCGAGCTAGCTTCTTCTTAAACGGCTACACCACGTGGACCTCAAGTTATCTAGTGAACACCTTGCTACGAACTTTCAGGCAGTAGAACAGTGATATAGCCAGGACGCCGCGCTTGACCCATTTGCAGGCAAACATTCCTTCGTAGGCGTCCATCCAATATTGCAACATTACACCATTGCACCATTGCACCATACAACAACACAACAAACCTACGCCTTGCGCGCCATGGGCGTACTCCGTCGTGGACTGCGGGCTCTTGGCCTCAGCTCTGATAAGGAGCGCAGCGAGGCGGGTGACAGCCCCCCGGTAAGTTGGAGGGATGCGACTCAGTTGGAAACAGTCATTGTGGGCAGGCAAAAACCACAAACAGTGTGACTTTGTGGATGAACGTGATGATGGTGATACATGACAATGTGACAAGGGGCGCCGCTGCAGCCTCACAACTGTATCCATGTAGCACCGTTGAACGCCCACCTGCGCTTGGCGGACACCCGATGGCTACATAATCCTGTAGATAAAATTAGTTGCGCAGCATGTCGTTTTCCGCAGCCCCACAGCTCGCATAACCCGGCCCGGCACAACAAAACAAGAAAACCGGTCGTGAGCATGCGGCCCTCTGCTTGGCTTCGGCGCTCACACAGCAGCAAGTCATATTACTATTATCCAAAGATACACTACATCTCCTACCTCCGGAATCGGCCACCCTTGCGTATGTGCCTGGGCTTGCAGCTCGGTTTCACCTGAAGGCCTTCGCCCAGACCCGCCCCCCATCCCACCTCGTTCCCCCGTCCCCCAGGCGTCGACGGCCCCGCACTCCCTCCGCAGCAGCTACCCGGTGATACCGTCTACAGACTCCAATGGATTCCTCGTCTCCGGAGACATGACCGTGGCAAGAGCCTACCGCGGCAGCGCTGATGGGCGGCAGGTCTATGGCGCCGCCACGCAGTTTATGCGCGGCGTGTACGGCCCGCTGGACAGCCCCAAGGGCTCCACATGCGGCATCAAGAGGGACAGCTGCACCGGGGGCGGCCACGGAGAGGCGGCGCCCTCCAACCCAGGCGCGGCCCGCAACGGCCCTGTAGCCTCCCCCATCCCCCGACACAGCGCCTCCCAGGTCCCCCCAAGCGCTGCCTCGCCCCTTGCGCGCCACATTGCAGCACGCGCCCTGAGGAGCTCCCGCCCCAACGACGCCACACCTTTCTCTGCCCTGAGCCTCCCCAGCCTGTCTAGCAGCCCGTCCCTGCGCGTCCGTGATGTGGGCGGCTCAGGAGGCGGCGCCCAGTCCCCCACAAGCCCCGCCCCCACCACCACCCAGTCCCCTCGCCCGCCAACCGCCGTCCAGGCCTACATCAACGAGCCCTCCCCGCGCGCCCGCCGCTCCAGCACCTTCAACGACGCAACTATTCCCACCGCACCTGCCTCTGCCTCCCCGCCGCCCACCCCCACTCCCTGCCCCACGTCGGCCGTAGCTGCCGCACCTGCCAGCCCGTTTACAGCCGCCGCCACCGCCAGCCCGTTCACGGCCGCCGCCCCTGCCAGCCCGTTCGCAAGCGACCGTGAGCGCTTCCGCGGACTCACCCTGCAGCCCAGCCCGCAGCAGGGACCCCTGAGCCCCAGCCCTCTACCCTCCCCGCCGCCCCCAGCCCGCCAGTACTCCTCTCCCTTGCATGCGCTCTCGCCGGACTACCAGGCAAGCAAGTCGCGCAGCGGCCGCTACGTGGTGGACCTGGCCGCACATGCAGCTGCTACGGGCGTGCCCCTGTCGCAGCAGGAGAATCCCCTGCAGCGTGTGCAGAGCCCCCGCTCCACCCTCCGTCCGGACGTGGAGCCGGCCCCTGCCAAGGCCCAGGTACGCGACCTGGACGAGGAGGAGGACGACCTGCCCGTCAAGAACCCCCCTGTTATGAAGCCTTCCTCCAATGCGAACACAAGCAGCACCGTTAGCAGCAACGGCAGCAACAGCAGCAGCACTAGCCCTTCTGCACGGCGCCTGGTGCAGCCTGGGCAGACGCTGAAGCAGCAGCTCCAGCAGCAGCAGGCGCCCGGGCTGGCTGCCGTGCCGCCCTTCAGGGCGCAGCCGGTGCCGGGCGAGGGGCTGCTGTACCAGAGCCCCAAGGCGCCCGCGGGCCTGCATGCAAGGGAGACCCCATGGTCGGTGGCAGACTTCAGGGTGCTGAGGAAGCTGTACGCTGGTTACGCGTCCAGGTAGGCGTTCCGCACAGGACAAGGTGAACCAGATGCCTTGTTGGTACGCACATGGTGCATTACCCTTGGTGTATGAAGCTGCGCACATGTTTCGGCCTTGCAAGCGTGCGGGACTGGACGGCAAGCTTGGTGCACGGCAGGTGTGCCTGCGGGCTTGGACGTATGCCGTGCCGTGCTGACAGGGCGACTGCTTTTTCCTCTCTTTGCCCTCCTGCAGTGTGTACAAGGCTGAGAGCGTGGCGTCCAACGCCGAGGTGGTGCTCAAGGCCTATAACCTGGCGGGCCTGTCCGTATTCCTACGCCACCAGGTGCTCCGTGAGCTGGACATCCACTCGCGGCTAAGCCACTCTGGCGTGGTGCACCTGATGGCAGCGTTCAGGGTGAGAGCGCGGGCATTGGTGCAGCGGCATTGGCTTTACTGGTCCACTTTTGGGAGGCCGTACAAGGTTTGTACAGGGTGCATCAGTATCCTATCGCAAGTGACATGTTCAACTGTCTTGCTGTGTTTTCAAGGCTGTGCATGTCTGTTCCCCCTCAGGAGGGCGACACGCTGGTGCTGGTGCTGGAGTACGTCCGCGGCGGCTCCCTGGACCGCGTGCGCCGCAAGCTGGGCGGCCGCATGACCGAGTTCCAGGCCATGCACCTGGTGCTGCTGCCGCTGCTGGGCACGCTGGCGTACCTGCACGGCCAGGGCGTGGTGCACAGGGACATCAAGCCGGTGAGGCAGGGGGCCAGTGGGAGGAGGCTGTGGGGGAGCCTGGTGGCTGCTGCCTGCACCTGGCCTGTCCACCAGGCACGTACCTGCAACTTGCGCTGGTATCCGTTTGACGAATGCGTGCATATGCGCTGATGTTCCCTTCTTGCCCTCTTGCCGTTTCCGTTATGCAGGAGAACTGCCTGTTCACAGACGACTGGCAGCTCAAGGTAAGCCCCATCACGCTCGCTGAGTTGCCTTTGGCCCCGCACCGGCATGCCCTCTCGCTTTACCGGTATGCGCGTGCGCGTATCAGGGGCTGGACCCCATCTACTGCTTGCGCTACGACATCAGCTTGTATCAGCATGCCAGTTGCCTATCCTTGTGTGTAACCTGCCGTCGCTACCGCCCTCGCCCTCAGCTTGCCCCTGCCTCCCTGCCGTGTCTTATCCCTGATCCCCTGCCCCTCCTGCTCGCCACCTCCTGCGCTCAGCTGTGCGACTATGGCGTGTCCATCTGCATGACGGAGGAGCGCGCCGTCACGCGCACCGGCTCCCGCGAGTACATGGCCCCCGAGGTGCACGTGTGCCCCCTCAAGCGCGGCCCCGAGGACGGAAAGGACAACCCACAGCTGGCGTACGGCAGCTCCGTGGACGTGTGGTCCCTGGGCGCCATGATGTATGAGCTGCTGGTGGGCTTCACGCCCTTCCCGGGCGGCCCGCCACCGACCGTGACGCCGGCCGGCTCGCAGCCGCCCAACAAGTCGTTGGCCTTTCCCTGCAGCGTCACCGGCCCGGCGAGGGACTTTGTGGAGCAGTGCCTGGCGCTGCACCCTGGAGACAGGCCCACCGTGCGGCAGCTGCTGGCGCACCCCTGGGTGCAGGCCGCGCTGGTGAGGACGTGGGATGAGGGCATGGAGTAGCAATGGGATAGCGTGTGGCTGCGGCCTCAACAGTGGGATTTGGGCAGGGGCCCTTGTGTTGGCCGCGTGTGCTGCCGGTAACTGGGATGCCGGGGCCGTCTCCCTGCGCAATGCCATGCGCTGGTGTGGCACGTGGTGTGGCACGTGGGAGGATGAGGAAAGCCTGTGGTGCTGCGCGTGCTGCCCCATGTCAGCACCCAGCGGTGCCGGTTTGTACTCAACTACCTGCCGTATGCCGGTGTCCGTGACAGTAGCCCGTACTCCCACGTGGGGAACGGACTATGTCTGCGCCGGTGGTTCCGTGGGCCGCTGTCTTTGGGTGGTTCTCACTCCATGCCTTCTTGTTCCCCGCCTGCAGGACCAGTCCGCCAGTCCGCAACAAGCGGAGTGAGGCCAGCCAAGCAAGCAGTATGGCACTGCAGGGAGGGCGTCCGTAAAAACCCTGCGGGTGTAGATGGGATTTGCTGGGTGCCTTTTGAACCGCCCTGCAAGGTGGGCAACGCACCTCCGCGCTCAATGGATTGCACTGTCGGATGGGGAACGCTGCTTTCCAGGCCATTCCCCATAGTTGCCATGAAGTCACCCAGTCACGTAACAACGCAACAATGCATCACCTTTCCGTACTGCCAGCTCTTTCTGGCTTTGTGACCTCATCACGATGAACTGCCGGAACGGGAGCGGACCCTGCCTGAAACACGGCAATGAAAAACACTCAATGAAGCATGACGAAGGGTATTGACGCAGGCATGGCATGGACGGCTGGTTGCGGACGGGTTGGTGGCTTTGGCGTCCTCTGGGTAGCTTGCTCCCTCTGGCATGGCCGTCCCCGAAACGGCTTGTATGCAGCCCCTTTTCTGTATTCTAATTAGCTTTGACTTCGACTTCATTTGAACTGAAGGTGCACAAGCATCTACTAGTACGACAGCAGCGGCAGGTGTTACCGGACTGCTGGGTGTGCTGTGTCTGCCTGTATGCCATGACGGATGCCATGGGGGCCCATTGTGTCACGCTGCGCTACGTGAAGTGTCACAGTCGCGGGTCCTAGTGCATTGTGTGGCGCGGACTCTGTATTGCCTTGAACAGTCTTTGTCCTCGTCTGGGGCCCAGCCCCGTCCTAGCCCGGAAGTAGGGCTGAAACACAGAACCCGTGCGTGGTTTGCATATTATTTAGGACGCGTTTGCAGCGTCTCAGTCAGCCGCCTTCGACGTTTTCTCATTCATGTCCTGTGAAACATGGCAGAGTCACCTGCCCCTCATTATTGATGCCATACCGGATGTGGGCGCCTACAGGCGCCGTATATGGGACACGACCACTTGCACTCGCCTTTGTGTGTGCTGCTATGCCTTTTTCGGCACGCTGATGTTTGACCATGACCATACTAAATTCTTGTGTGCCCCGGGGGTTCAGTAGAAAAGCTGAACTGAACCCAGTGTACCTTGTTATTGATGTCGGCAATAAGGCACACAGGGGCTCGCCCCTCCTGATGATGTCACAAGAGCATGGGTTTGTGGATGTGGATCCAGGTTGGTTCAAATAATGCAGTTCAGGGCGCTGAACATGCTCGCATAAGAGATGTAATCAATGCAGGATTTTGGGACAATGCGTCTGGGATCATGCGGTATGCATTAATGCATGCGCAAAAGGGCAGGACGGAATGTGCCAGCCGCAGGCGGCATCGCCCAGTGCTGCGACGTCGGGGCAGCAGGTCGGCACTTCAGCCCTGGGATTCTTGTCCTAACCAGCAGAACCGCACATTGTCGCAACAGTACTGGACCACACGCCTCTGGCAAAGCTCTGACGTACTGCAAATCTGTGCATTGAGCATGAAGCATTGGCCAGCATTGGCAGGGACAGGCAGGCGATGTCTGTTTCAGAAGGGTGCTGGACAGGAGATGGGTTTTTTCTTGTGGAAAGGGTTACAGGTAAGGAGACCGGCGGGTGTGGGTGGCCTTTTCGAGGCTGAACCAATATGCTTCTTCCGCGCCCTCTCCAACCACCTTACAGCTGCTTTGTTGCTTCCAGTCCAACAACAGCAACATGGCAGGCAGCCATGCGGGGCCCATTTCGCAGGGCAGCCATCACCGCCACTTAAGCAATACCGTACCACCTACCACGTGGGCTGAGGTGCGTATCACACAAGACAGCATAAAGCCAGAACCTTAACGGCCGCCACAATTTTCCCGTCGATATGGCTGTATCCGTACCGTACACGCGGAACCATCTGGTCAGGGTACCACGGGACCTATCCCTGTGAGCCTGCATCCCCCGTTGGAGACTCCCCTGACATCAACCGGCAACAACGGCGCAATTGTACAGCGCTACTGCGTCTCCTCACTGTGCGCAACTCCGAAACAAGCAGCACTCAAGTCCGCGACAACCATATCGGGCCCTGCAATCGGACTGTTTGGGCGGTACCCCTGCCTGGTACCCCTGCACCCTCGCATGCATCACTGCATCGGAACACTTCCAGTCCTGGATGCAATGTGAAGACACAACCAGGGGGACACAATGCAGCTACCGGCCTACCAGGTAACTCGCACCGCATCCGCGCACGCACTCGTCGCCAATCATGGCTGTTGGCTGATTCGCACGCAGCAGAGCCTCGCAGTTCCCGACAAGCGCCCTGCACCCCCGAACCACACTATCAACGATTGCGTTTGCAGCAAGGTCCCCATCCGCGCCCTTCCTGGCAATCCTATGGCCTTAACCAGTAACCCAACCTGCGCGCCAAGCTGCGCCAAGTCAACCCGCACGGGAACTAACAATGCTTTTATGATGCGCGTGCAAAGGTATCAAGCAAGAAGCGAAGCTCGCGGCCACCTGCAACCCACTGGGGCTGGCCCTAACGGTGTAGGGAGTATTAGGCACACACTGGCACGGCTGTTTGCAGCCGGCATCCGACTACGCAGTTGAACCACAAAATGACCAAGCTGCTGGCCTAGTACAGGCAACATCGGCACCACTCTGCATCTTCCACGAAGCACACTTGGCGCACGGTCCCACATGCTATGCGCACGCCTCGTTAACGCCCTGCCATGGGAACGTCACGATCGCCGTGTCCTCCCCCTACGTTCAGCCTCCACTCATGCATCCCCAGCCTGCCTAACCGTCCCACGGCACCAGTCGCCATTGGATGAAGTATCCAGACAATGCGTACGAGTCGCTTCGCCATTACGCTTGCTCCTGCGCCTTGCGCTCCCCCTCAGTTCCTTCCGCCCTGCTATCAGCCCGCGCCGCTGCCGCCGGCGCCCCGCTGACGGGAGCGGTAATGCCCGACCCGCTCTGCCTAGGGGTCGGCCCCCGCACCGAGCCTGCCATACCCGGACCACTCACACGCATCCCTGCCGCACCGGGAATGCCCGACCCGCTTGTGCGCATCCCGGCAGCCCCGGGAATCCCGGAACCGCTTGTGCGCATCCCTGCCCCACCGGGGATGCCCGACCCGCTTGTGCGCATTCCTGCAGCACCGGGAATCCCGGAACCGCTCGTGCGCATCCCTGCCGCACCGGGAATGCCAGATCCGCTTGTACGCATTCCTGACGCACCGCGGACGCTGGAAGCGCCCTTCTTCAGTGCTGCTACTGCCGGGGCCTGCAGTGGCGAAGGCCCTGCAGGGGGCATGGGCCCGGAGCCCTGCGGAGCCGCTGTCGCCACCGGTACCACGGCCGCTGCCGGCGCTGCCACAGCCTCCGGCGCCGGTAGCGCAGCCGGGTTGCTCATGAACGGGGAGGCCACGGGGGAGGCCACCACACGTACGCCCGCGGGGTCCTGTGCGGACACGTCGACAAGGTTGATCTCAGAGACGTCCACCTGGGCCGCGCTCGAGGCGTGCTCCAAGGGTGCGGCCGCGGCCTGCACCGCCGCAGCAGCGAAGGCACTCTGTGCTGGCGCCGCTGGTGGCGGTTGCGGTGCGGCCACGGGGGCTGCGGCCGGCGGGGCGGCCGCGGCGATGGCGGCTGGCGGCGCCTGAATGGCGGCAGCGACCGGCGGCGCGGGGCCGGCGGCGGCAGCGGCGGGCAGCTCCTGGGCGGCGGCAGGGACCGGCGGCGCGGGGCCGGCAGCGGCAGCGGCGGGCAGCTCCTGGGCGGCGGCAGTAACTGGCGGCGCCGGAGCGGCGGCAACAGCCGGCGGCTCCTGGGCGGCGGAAGCGACCTGAGGCGCGGGAGCAGCAGCAGCGGCCGGCGGCGCCTGAAGGGCGGCAGCCACCGGCGGCGTGGGGCCGGCGGCGGCAGCGGCCGGTGGCGCCTGGGCGGCGACAGGGACTGGCGGCGCGGGGGTGGCGGCTGCGGCTGCGGCCGCTGGCGTCTGGGTGGCGGCAGGGACTGGCACCGCGGCCGCAGTGGCGGTGACCGGTGCCGGTGGGGCGCTTGTGGCAGTTGGGAGCATCGGCGAGGCCGGGGCGTGGGCCGGGGACGCGGCCGCGGCTTGTAAGGCGTACAGCGAAGGCACCGCACCGCCGGGGGCCCCCGGGAGCACGGGCGGGGGGTGGTAGGCGTAGGGGGAGGCGATGGCACCGCCCATGACGGAGGCGGGGGAGCGAGGGACGCTGCGGCTGGTAACAACGGGGCTGTTGGGCACGGTGGTGACGGCGGCGGGCGAGTTGGCTTTGATGGTGGCGGCGGTGGACAGGGCGGAGCGCGCGGGGGAGAGCGGACCCCCGGCGCCGGGGACTCGCGGGGACAGGGGCACGGCGCGGCCGCGTGTGCCCGTGCTGCCGTTGGGTGAGAGGGGCGCGTCGGCGGAAGTGGGCGCGGAGCTGGGGCCGCCGGAGAGCATCATCGACAGGCGCTTGCGAGGCGACCAGCGGGAGGGGCTGAGGCGGTCGTCCTCGGGGATGGAGGCCGCGGTGGGTGTTGCGGGGGCCTTGTAGCGGGAGGCGGTGCCCGTGGGCGTGGCGGGCGTCTTGCTGAAGAGCGACCGCGCGACGGAGATGGTGCTGGCGGTGCGGTGGCCGCGCGCGCCGCTGCCGAAGTCGGCGGTGGACTGCTGGCGGCGGCGGCCGGCCAGGATGGCGGCGGTCCACGACCCGTGGGTCTTTCGCACCTCGCTCTTGGGCGCCACGTGGGCTGTCAGCAGCATGCTGCCGGAACGGATGCCGGCGGGGCCGGAGAGCGTGCTGGCGTTGCGCGGCCCAATGTGCACCACGCTCTGCGAGGACGCGTTGATGGTAGTGCCGTGCGCGGTGGGCGACGCCGAGCCGCCGTCCTTGTCGTAGTTTCGGTAGCCAAGGCCGATCATGCTGCCCTGGGCCATCATCTCCCTTTCCTTCTGGATGCGGGCGGCTTCCGCTTCCGCTTCCCGCTCACGGTTGCGCTTCGCGACCACGAATGCGGCGCACAGTGCGATAAGAATGACGACAGGGACGCCGATGGCGATGGGCAGGATCCACGCCAGCTTGCTGACGGACTTGTCTTCTCTGGGCTGGGCGGCGGCGAGTGGGTTGGTTGAGCCGGGAGCGGGCGGCGGCGGCGGGCGGTTGATGCTGGGCTGCAGCGGCGGCAGGTTGGGCGCGAACGGGGCGGCGGGGGGCGGGATGGGCGGCGGGCAGGCGGCCTCAAACGACGGGGCTGCGGCGGGGAGAGGCGGAGGAGGAGGGAAAGAGAATTAGCCGCTGGGTGCATGAAGCGGGGTACCGTACCGGTATGCGCTGTGCAGTGAAAGTCATCTTTGGCAGGAGAGGAGTTGAGGTGCATGGCAGGCAGCAGTAAGAGGTCATGTGCCTAACTTGTGATCTGTGTCGGTAGATGCGCATGGTGCGGGCAAGGGCAAGGGCAAGGCACTCACCCACAACAACGTTGGTGTCCAGCACCCGTGTGGGCGCGTCCGCCGGCAGCCGGGAGGTGAGCGTTACGTCGGTGCCGGCCCAGCCCAGGTGGCGCGTGGCATTGAAGTAAATGGTGTCCGCAGTGTACCAGCCCACCTGCACGCCAGGCAGTGGCACAGCTTAGCTTGAGTGAAGCAGGCTGCTGTACAAGGCACACTGGCGACGTGCGGTGGACTTAGCAGCACACCGTAACAAAAGGCCGCTCGTAGCCTAGCAGGTGGCGGGCACAAGTAAGCTACGGACAAGCAGCAACCGGAGTCAGGGGCAGGCCGGCCCTCACCGTGCTGTCGCTCGCAAAGGCCTGCAGCTGCGACAGTGGGCAGGTCTGCAGCACCAGCGGCGGCAGGGCGCTGGCGTTGAAGGTGCTCCTGGCGCCGTCCTGCAGCATCCTCCGCCCTGCGGGGGCCGCCCCCTGCGTGCTGTTGGCCGACAGCAGCCCCACGCTGACCAGCATGCGCAGCGTGAGTTCGACCTCCGCCTGAGACACCACCAGGGTGACGTTGCGCAGCACCAGGTTGTGCCGGGAGGGGATGGTCTGGGTCCTATCCACATCGTAATACCACAATGGCAGGGACAGCGACCTGAAGGTGTCGACCAGCTGGGGTGGGGGCGGGGGCGGGGGCGGGGAGGGAGCGATGGGCGGTGAAGGGAAGTTGGGTAAGTATGGGGGCTCGAAGGGTAGGCTGGGAGGGCTGGGAGGGGTGGGAGGTGGTGAGGGGCGGGGAGGGGGCCGCGGGGGTGAGGGAGGAGGGGTGGGGGGCATTGGAGGGTTCGGGGGCGTGGGGGCGTGGGGGAGGGCTCGGAGGGAGGGAGGGAGGGCGGGGGTCAGGGGCCTGGGGAGGCTGGGTAGGGCGGTTGGGGCGGCTGGGTGGGGCGGTTGGGGGCTCGTTGGGAGGTGAGAAGTCCGGGGGCGGAGGGCCGGACGGAGGGAGGGCGGGGAGGGTGGCGGTCTGGCAACGGGCTGCTGGAGAGACGGAGGCGGGGGCGCGAGCGGCGGCGGGGAGGCGGGGGGAGGGGACCCCATGGCGAGGGAAGGCGAGGGCGGTCGGGTGGCGTTCAGGGGAGACGGAGGGCGGGTGGCGTTGACGGGGCGAGGGGAGGGCCGCAGTGCGTTGGCTGGGGGAGGGGCCCGGGTGGTGTTGGCGGCGGCTGGGGCGGGGCGGGGGCTGGCTGCCTGCTGTAGGCGGCGCTGGCGGTGGCGCACCACCTCGGGGCGGTAGTTGGCGGAGGCAGGTGCCAGGTTGTAGATGACCATGTCCTCAAGTTTGATGGTGGTCGAGGGCGCGACGGCGAACGCAAGGGAGTTGCCCTGCGGAGGAGACACCCACAACAGCGTTGGTAAGTGGGCGTCTGGGCTTGGGATGTTGCGCTCACCGGGCATGTGCGTGCCATCGTGCTGCGCGCTTTCTGGATCGTTGGCAGGTGCCGCAGGGGCGTTTGGCTGCAGCACCAGCATCGCGTGAGCACGATTGAGGAGAACGTTCTCACCCGCAGGTCGTAGAATGTGCGGCGGTTGGTCTGGTTGTACGGCAGGCCGCGGAAGGTGCACGTGCCCTCCTCGTCCGTCGTCACGTACTCGCGGTACGGCAGGTTGGGCTCCTCCGCCGCCAGCTGGCCGGTGCCCTGGGGCCGCAGGGCGTTACTTGGCAGTGCAGCCTGCAGAGGGCAGGTGAAGGAGCAGCAGCAGCAGCAGCAGCAGCAAGGGATGAACATTTGTGGAAGACAAGCCTGAACAGACATCACAATCGCGCGGTCCTTCCCGGGCGCTTGCACGCCACAGGAAAGCATGGCTGTAGGTGCCCCGCGTCCAAGGTCGCTGCATGCGGCCATCACACGCAGTGCGCCTCATCCCGTACCCTCTGCCGCTTGGCCTTGTCCGACCACTCCCGCACAAGGGCGCGGCGCACTCAACCCAGCGCACACGGCACACGACGCTGCAATGCCAGTGCCCAAGCGGCCAGTGTACAAGGGGCAATCCCGCGCAGAGCCCCGGACTTGCAACTGCGGCACGGTGCACACAGCGCACCCCGTACGACACACTCACAAGGCTCATGTCGACGCCGGCGGTGGCCATGAACCACAGCTGCTCCTGGCCGCCGTTGAGCCTGCCGCTGCAATCCACGAGGAACTCAGAGGGCCGCGGGTCGTTCATAAAGTTGATGGCGTCCAGCTGAACCTGTAGCATAGACACCACACAGAGTCAGGTAGTCAGGTGTTACACTTGGCAGGTGTGTAGGGCCCAAGGGATACCACAAGGCGGAGATGTAGCGGTGGACTACGGTGCCGCAAGGCACCGTGCGAGTGCCTTGTGCTACTTGCTTCGACTCTGTAACTAGTACACGCCTTGCATTGTGCTGCTGTGACCCCGCAACTGCATTTGTAAACACCACACAGAGGGTCAGGTCAGAGCTGCCAAAGCAGCCACGCAAGCCACAGCAGCCCTCCGTGTTTGCGCCTGCCAACAGCAAGGGCAGCATGCCACGGGAGCAGCTGGGCTCTCCAAACCCTGAAGAGTGCTACTACACGTATCGGTACCGGCCCATGGTGCACTGTTCACAGATGCGCAAAACGCAGGGGCACGCTATGCACGGCATCCAAGGCTCCATACCACCGTGCGCCCGCCCACCTGCAGGGGGTCCCTGCCCTGCGCCACAGGCCATACGGCAGCTGCCCATATGGCTTGTGGGCTGACGGTGGCGGTGTAGTACGACATGGGGATGATGGTGGGGTTGAACAGGGCGACGCTGGCACGTGCCGCACGGTCCGCGATGATGCGGTAGGTGGACGGCAGCGCAACGCCAGAGCTGTTTTGTGAGGTGGCTCCGTCAACGAACCTGCACAGGCAGGAGGGGCGCATGCATGGGCAAGTTGGCACACGGCGACATGGGCACTGCTGGTTGAAGGGTGCGCTTGCGTCCGGCTGCATCGTGAGAAGTGGCCGAGTGCAACAGCGGGAATGGCTAGGGTATGCAGGGGAGAGCCAACAAGGGCCGAGTGCTGGTAGGATACGGGGCAAACGACTCGCGGTGTCATGGTCCCTGCTCCTGCTTGCTCACCACTCCGCAGGGAGGTTGTCCTCCGCCAGCCCGGTGGCCACCGCCTGCCACAGGCGGCCCTCCGGCCCCGACACCACGACGTTGCAGTTGTTGCACACGAAGGCGCCGGCCCCGTCGGTAGTGCCGGGTGCAGTGGCGCCGCTGTCGAGGTACAGCAGCCTTGAGGGCGGGACAGGGCGGGAGGCGCAAAACACGAACGGCAAGAGCAGGTCAGCGTGCGAAACGGCACGAGGGGTCCAGGGGCATCAGAGGCGCTGGGACGGAAGGGCAGGTGAAAGGGCGAGCCAGTGCCTGACACCGTGACACGCGCCGCTGGCAGCACGAAGCCGCTGTTGCCCCGCTTTGCACAGGCGCTATTCTGTGGCCCGAAGCCTGCGCACCCGCGTGCAGCAGGCGGTGCGTGCCCTTTTGCGCCGGCCTTGGCCATGCAGGCAGCAACTCTGAGCGCTTGGAGGCAGGCCCCATCAAGAGATCAACCGCATGCTGCAACTCTCACCCGCTCTGGTTGACAGCGTGTACGAAGACTGCCGACATGTGCTTGGGCAGTGTGGCCACTCGGGGGTAGGGGCTGCCCACCAGCGTGAGGTCCCACAGCCGCAACGCGCCCAGCTCGTGCACCGTGATGGCAGCCTCGACGCCACAGAAGTCGATCTGGGGCACACGCCAAGGGTTGCAGTCATATTGTTACAGCTGTGTTCTGAGTGGTACAGACGGTTTGGCCGGGTAGGCATACGGCACACGGCACAAGAGATGCGTGCACTTGCGGCGTGAAAGCAGGGCCGGACAGGCTTTGGGCGGCGTACAGTGGGTTCAGGGCGGGGCATAGCGCTGATGGAGCGCGGAATTTGGTGTGTGTGTGTGGCGCCCGGCTCAGGCATGCGGCGTCAGGTGAGACATGGCTGCCACGTGTGCACGTGGTGTTGCGGCCGGGGCGCACCTGCGGCCTGACGTTGGGGTCGCCCCAAATGCCTAGGGTGCTGTTAGAGCGGACCTGCAGCGAGGATCAGCGGGGACAGTGCAAGCATGCATTAGACACCTGACCCACGTGCTGGAAGCAAGACTGCCACCTGACAGCATCGCATGAAAAAGCAGCCTCCCGGCATGGTGGGCCCTATGCATCACGCCGGCCGATGCGCGTGCTGCACCAGGCGTCCACGACCCCAAGCGGCAGCCTAAACACTTCAGCGTCTCCCGCCCTACCATGACGTTCCTCCACACGTCAGGCGTGAGCGCCAGCCTCGCACCCACGGACAGCAGCACCGTTTCCTTGGTGGTGTTCAGCATCCGCGTGAGGGTGCTCACAAACAGGGCTGCGTCGCTCGTGGGGAAGTGCATGGCGGAGCACACCAGCAGGGGCAGCGCCATCACGGCCACGGAGCTGTCCTGCATGGTCACGGCCGCCGGCGCAACCGTATCGCCGCCGCCCAGGCCGCCGGCGTTCAGTTGGTAGTTGGTGTACGTGATGACGCCGTCAACCACCCGCACTGTCGTGGTGTACTGCCACTCAGTGGGCTTGCACAGAGCCTTGGTAACAGAGTTGAGGTCCCTGCAGCAAAAGGTGACACATAGGCAGTGGCCGTAGGGTTGGTTGCGGTTTTGCAGATACGGTGTGTACCATGTCCCTTGCCGCCGCAGCGATTGGAGCCCTGAGCCCTGCCTTCCCAACTAGCTGTCCTTTGCACCTCAATCCCCCTGCCCACCTGATCCTCTGCCGCCCTATCGGCTATGCCTCCTTTTTGGCCCACACACGTCCCTGCGCCGCGTACGCCCGTTCTCCCTGCACCCCTTGTTGCGCCCTCTGGCCAATGAGGCCACCTCAGCCCTTGCACTAGCGCACCATGCGGCCCTCCGCAATCTGACTCCTAGCCTCCACAACCAATCGAACGTGCTGCGCCACCCTCCACAGCACGCCTCCATCTCAGGAGGACCACCTAGTCGCAATGCAATGCCGGCTAGCACCGTCAACCTCCTTTGCACTGGCGCTGTCCCATGGCATTCCCAGGCCCTGGCCTTCTTTAGCACCTAACCTAAGGCGGGCTGTGGCAATCACAGCGTCATAGCGTTTCCTAACGGCATCTTCCTGCAAGACGGTTTCATGGCGCTCACCCGCGTGACGCCATGTAGACAGTGACGCTCTTGAGCAGAACACGCGCGTTGGCGCCCACGCGGAATGCGTACTGCAGCGGCGACAGGGTGGTGCTGGCTGCAGCGCTTGCCGGCAGCGGAGGCAGCAGCAGCGACAGGTTGTACAGCTCCAGGGTAGCGCCTGGGGTTACGGGCAGTTAGGAGGTCCGACAGCTTGAAGTGAAGCGCAATAAAGAGCGCTGGGTGGGTAAGTATGCTCGTGTGCGCCTGTCGGTGAAGGGAGCGATGTGAAGGGGCTTGGGCCAAAGTACAGGGTGGTGCAGGAGCAGAGAGGGTGCGGCCGTGACACGAGCTGTGGCGCACGGGTTATGCAGGGTTTGCCACCTTTGGTGTGGGCATGTGGGTAGACATCTTACCATCCGGCACTATGAAGGGGGAGAACGATGAGTCCCCGGTGGTGAACTGGAGGAACGTGAACGGCGCGGTGCTGGCTCCGGGCTGGGGTGGAGCCGTCCCGACGTAGGCGCCTTGCCCAACCACCATCAGACCGTTGCTGGGGACTGTATACGTATCGAAAGAAGATGTAAAGTTGTATAGTTGTGCTGGCAGAGATGAGATGTTTGCGCCACTGGCCGCAACACCGCTCATGTTATCTGTCAGAGCCACCTCCAGCGCGCTCGCTGGACGTGGTGAAGGAGCAAGCGCAGGAGTAGACGGCGTCTGTCCGTTTGTTGTGTACAAGGCTGCGAGTACTAGGAGTACCCGGAAACCGCCATAATGCGGGTTGGACCGTGCCACTCGACGGAGCTTGGCCGGACTTGACATAGTGCACCACAAAGTCAGTAGTATATATGCGTTGCTGCCTGCTAAAATAAGCTGGTCCTGCTGCAGGGCCGAGGTCACCAAAGAACTGTCTGCGTCCGGATGTCTGAAGGGTGACCCAGGAGGACACGCTAGTAGTGCCAGCTCCTGGTCATTTGTACTTCAGATGTGCCACTGCAGGGCCCCCACAGGTGCACAGGTTCAGACAGCCTTGGTTACATGTGCCATGTGATGGAGCAAACGAATTGTGGCAAAGTCCAATTCTGCAGCCTCCAGAAACAAAGGATGTCTACTGGCAATGTTTGAGATCTATATGTGCTAGCAAGGGAGTGTGCTTGGGATGCTCCCGCCCACCCCCGAACGGCAGGTGTGACACGATGAAGTCCGATGCTGAATAGAGGTCGCCAGAACGTTTCACATTATCATAATGATAATTAAATTGAATAAGTATTTTCTGTATTGAATCATTGGAGGTTTTCGTAAGGTAAGGTCATGTACCGCAGCCCCTTCCTATCCTCCCCCTCTCTACGATAGTCCATGGCCAACGTACATGGTACTTGAGTGCAAACAAGCACAGCCAACTGACTCGCATACGGCACCTAGCGCTTCGCGGACACCTGGTCGCCCAACCGCCTGCACGCTGCCGGTCGCTGCAGTCGCTTACGCTGTGGGCATGACGCCCTCCTCTGCTCCCTCACAACAGCGCGTCCCATGCCCCTGCACCTGCAGTGGCAGCACAGGATTGGGCAGGATCGCACATCGCCACTTTGTACACGGTACGATGCTTTGGCAACAAGGTCCTCAGCTAGGGTTCAGGTGCAGAATGACGAGCTATGACAGCAGCCTGCGGTACATGACTTCTGGGAAATTCTGGTGTCCGGGCTCTTGAATTCGTGTAGCGTGCTGGACTCGTCCGCGTGCCGGGTGCAGGGGAGCGCACGTGCGCACCCCTGGGCGGGCGGGCCGGGCAGCGTACAGTACCGGTATGTCAATTACAAGACACGTGGCACCGTACATACCGCGTACAGTCCATGTGCATCCTACCAATGCAGCGCCAGGCACATCACATACCGTACCACAATGCAGCCAGCCAGTCTGTGCGATCTCAAACAGAAGGAATACTTCTGATCTCAAGAGGGTGACTGGGCAGGCCAGTGCCAGTCATGCCGTACAATGGACACCAGTTTGAACTCAACACGTCAGAGGGCAGTTGTCCTCAGGGCAGCATGCAGGAGCACATAGGAGGGCCAGGGTGCAGGCATGCACAGTCCATGTACACCTAAGACCTTAGGGGCAGAACGTCCCCTCCTCTTAGGGGCAGAACATCCCCTCCTCTTAGCTGTCTTAGGGTGCCGTGCATCCATGCGCGGACACCCCAATGCACCGATCGAGGTCACTGGAAGGGCCACAGGGCGATACACCTCCTCACTAGACGGGATGGACACTTGGGCACGCAACCACGGCTACTGTTAGTGCGCAGGCGTGGCAGGCGGGCAGTCGGTGTTCGGTGGTCCACGAAGCTCCACACGTCCCCACGTCGCCCTCGTCCAATGTCTTGCTTAACACACTGTCCGCAACCACTACATCCGGAGCACCTTCACAAACATCCAGGGCATAGAGCACAGTATGAACCGCAAGCGACAATACGGTAATGGCCAGCACCACATGCAACTCTTCAACCAATCATCCTGCTGTACCCCCCGCGCACGTGTTCCTGACCCGCCTTGCTGTAGCGTACAAAAAGCCACAGGCTGCACATTAAATAACGCAGATTGCAGTCACACGTTGTGCCAAGCTCAATACCCCTAGAGCCCCGTGGCACCCCTGCCCAGGCCATCCCTCACCACAGCTCACACATAAACACGTCCACGGTCAAAGGGTAGTCGCAGCACACATGATGACTGCAAACAACGACGACAGCTGCATCATGCAGGGATTGACACACAATGCTGTATGCAACGTTAGCTTCCACGCAGCAGGGTTGCTCCGCCTGGATGAATGATCCCCCCTAACAAGAATCCCGCGTCGCCATTACATAGGAAAGGCTGATGAATGCACACACACAATGATGGCACATACTAACATGCACAACCGAAATAGACACGGACCATACGCCCAGCCTGCATGACGGCCCCATGCGTCCGGTAATGCTGTGTGGACTTGGCTACGAAACCAGTTTCACTAGCTGACTTTTCACGGCTCTGAACGGCAGCCACATCCCCAACCACATCTACGTGACGCCATGCCTGAAACCCCATTCCTTGATCGCCTGCCCAGCCTCTCATGTATGTTACTGACATAAGCCTGCCAACAGCGTCCTAGTGTCGTACCGACCCTGTGGCCACCACAAACGCTCCCACCGTCTGCCTGCAGAAGGGGCACGCCAGCGGCTTCCTGGCCACCCCCTTGCACAGCTTTCTCGCGCAGCCCACGCACAGCCCGTGCCCGCACACGCTGGGCGCCACCTCCTGCTTCTCCGACAAGCACACGCCGCACAGGCAGTCCTCGTCGTCGTCCTCCACCTCGGCCGCAACGGCCGCCCCGGCGCCCGATGCCGATCCAGCCGCCGCACAGTGCGTTAGGCTTGCAGGCGCGTTCACGCAGGCGTCGCGGTCCGGTGAACAAGCCTTCCCGGCCCCTCCACAGCTGCCGTTGGCCCCGCTGCCTTGGCACGCATCCTCTGTCCATGCGCCCTGCTCTTGCTGCTCCTGCTCCGTGCTCGCCCCGCATGGCTGACCAACACCTGCCCCTTTCGCCGACACAGCACAGCTGTTCCTCTCAAGTGAGCAGGCGGCCGCAGTCTCCTGGCTTCCGCTGCCCAGCCCCTGTTCGCCGCTGCCCCCGTGGGCCGCTGCCCCCGCACGCTCCACGTCTGCGAGGAGCTTGGCCCTGAGCGCCTCCGCCGCAATCACCGCCAGCGGTGCAGGGCCCACACGGAACGCCCGGCTGTCGTTGCCCGCCACGCCCAGTGCCTGACGCACCGACCGGCCCGGGTGCAGCAGGGCCACCATCTCGCGGTCGGCGGGGTGGTGCACGGCCACAACCTGCCAGGGGAGCTGACGTGCGCTGTCGCAGCGGCGGCGGGGGTCCGCCACTTGTCCCGTGTGCTCTCGCCGAAGGTAGTGCTGCAGCAGCTCGCGCGCAACCTCGCTGTTGCCCTTTATGGCGGCGAAGTGCAGCGGGGTGCTTCCGATTTCGCACGTGACCCACAAGTCGTAGCTCTCGCAGGTGGTGGCGGCGTTGAGGGATGGGTCTTGCAGCAGCAGCTCCCGCACGGTTTCCAGATGGCCGTAAAACACGGCGTAGTGCAGAGGAGTCAGCCCGCACACTGAGCGGCAGTTAATGTACCTGCAGGGCCAGCGCGGGTGCACCAAGAAGCGTGAGCAGGATAGCGTCTGATTGACACTTACACTTACACTTGCAGGCCCAGCTGGGCGCGTCCGGAGATCCAGGGGGCCATAAGGACGACTATCAGGTGGTGCACTTCATGAGGTGCAGGAATGGCGACCAGTAGGGTGCTGCGACTTCCTCATTCTTTGAGTTGCGCCCACCTGACTCCGTTGCGCTCCATGTACCGTGGCGGTATGTACTTAAACATCGCCTCCACGCAGGCCGCGCTGCCGCCCAGGGCTGCGTAGTGCACCGCCGTACGGCTGCCGCAGCGGTCGCCCAGCCACGGGTTGGCGCCCTGCCGGGGCAGTGGGTGCAGGGGGGGGCCAGGAAGGACCGTGAGGGCTTGCTTGGCGTGCAGGCGTGGCAAGGCGGCAAAAGGGGAGCAAGCTGGGTGCGCAGGAGCCAGCATTGTAGCCGCAGCCAGAACCCTGCACCCGCACGTCCTTTTCCCTCCCGCACCTGCGACAGGAGCAGCTTGACCATCTCGGGACAGTTGGCGTAGCACGCGTACATGAGCGGCGTCTGGCCTGCAAGGGGGGACCACAATGGAGAGGTCAGGGCGCCACCTTCCATGCTGCTCACGCCCACGCCAACCGTGGCGCTCCCCTAAGCCTACTGCACCTGTCTCAGCACCCTTCCCGACTCACCCTTTGCGTTGACCATGTTGACCGCCGTGCGCACCCCCTCCGACACGCTGCCGGGCGCCGGCACGCTCATGCGCCGGCAGTAGGGCAGCAGCGCCTCCCGCACCGTGGCCAGGTCGGAAGAGGACAGGAAGGACAGCAGGTCCTTGGCAACCTGCACACAGGGAGCGAACGACGGAGCAGCAGCAGCGGGGGGCGCGGTGGTGGGCCAGTGGGCGCGATGAAACGGGGGCGGGCACGACGACGCATGGACTCAACGCCAATGTGCCACGACCACAAACAATCCTCCCGCGAGCTGCAGCACTGAAGGAACAAGCAGCGTACCAGATCAGGAGGCCCTTGATGCCAGGCTGTATCCACGCAAACCGCAGCCTTCCTAGCAAGAGGACAACAACCCAAGCTTCCCTTCGTACCTGCACCTGCTTGCACTCGGCTGCCGTGTGGAGCGGGGTGCAGCCCAACGGGGAGAGCAGAGAGACGCGGCTGAACTGAGAGGGATGCTTTGAAAGACTCTGCAAGAGTAGCTTGCTGTCCACGCCATCCTTGTGCGAAAGGCCCGCTTCGTGGGGCAAGGGCGACGGAAGGCAGCTGCTGTTGGCTCCCATGGTGACCAATTCTGCTCAGGGTAGCCTTCACCAGAGCTGTGCGACCTGTGGCATGACGTGCGAGTACATGTCGCCGTTGAGAGCAACAGGGATCCAGCGAACAAGTTCGTATCGCTTCATACAATGTCAGAAGGTGCATGACTGTGCTGCACAGCTACGGCGAACAGCCCTTGCCGGACGTGCCTCATCTAACGCTTTATTGAGTTGTGATCAAGTTTGTGAGGCGAACTCAACGGAGGCATAAGCTTTGCCATTCAAATTGTTCTCTGTGCTGACCGCCCGCGCTGGGCTTTCATGAGACGCAAAGACGTAATAACTGAGTGAAAAGCAGTGCGTACCAGCGCAGTGCAGTTTCCGTTGTTTAATCTTTGCGCTTCGGTCTCGCTGGCCAGGACGGCTGCTGACGGGGCAACAGCATGCTCTTGCGGCCCAAGGTTTCCAGGAAAGTACCTTTATATCTCGTAGGCACCGCTTGTGCACGTAGAGGCCTCCAGGAGGCTGAACGTACACGCTGGGGCGCGCCGGCAGATTAAGTCAAGAGTTCCCAGGTGCTTCTGCAAGTACTCAACCTGTGTGTCTGTATCTGTAACAAAGTCCGGATGTGTATGTGTATGGCTCAAGGCACCGAACGGCCCTCGACGTTGATTCCAAGCATCTTGGCGAGGCCGGAGGCCAGGACGCCCGTACACATGGCGGACGGCACACGGCCAACGGTGTGTAGAAGTATAAACTTAAAATTGTTTTTATGTTGGAGGTCGCCGGGACAGCTGTTTCTGGACCACGGAGACCGTCGCCCTAGCAATGCCCGATGGAGTGGAGTGGAGTGCAGGGGCCTGGGTGTTGGCCCTGTACTGTATCTCCTGCACGCGGGCTTTTGGCCGCATGGTTGCAACACGGCGCTCCGCAGACACGAGTTACCAGACAAGGGGGCGCACAAAAGCCCCGTACAGTGGTCAGCCTTGACGACACGTGCCGTGGCTTCAGCTGAGGGCGGGGGTTAACGGCGGCAGGGGCTCAAGAGCATGATCGCATCCGCGTGTTTGCAATGCGCAACATGTGGCGTACGTAGGCCATGCTCTATCTTGGGTGGATGGTACCTGCCCGAAGCCTTGTGCTGACGCCGAGGGGGGGCTGTATATTGTGTGGGTCGCGTGGGTCACCGCGACTCGTGGGACTGGGCAACAAACTACAGAGTGCCGCCTTGTTGCCTTAATAATGGCGCAACTGAACAGCCTAACCAATACCGGTTCACGGCAGACGGGTTTTCGGCAATCGGCGTTCGGCGGAATCTTTGTCCTGCAAGATGCCCCCATTCGCTGGGATATGCGCTCTTCGGTGATCATGCCCACGAACAACACGGCTCACTACCTTCTTGTTATGCAGCTTCCATATAAAGCTTCTTCAAGAGCAAAGCCCGCCTTGGCCTCTGACACTGTAAACGCATTGCTGGCTACCTCCTGCCTGCGGAAGGTCACCACAGCGACGGCGCCCTACCAGCCAGAGCTCCATACTTATCAGGTAATGTCAATGCATATTAGCATCGCCAATCCTAGGTGGCAGGGCGATTGGCGCTGCCAACGCTCCGCGCGAGAATTGCACGCTGTCTCGCATCCAGGCCAGACAGGGTGCAACGACATAGCAGTTCTAAGTATAAATCTAAACTGTATAGTAGTGAGGGTGGGAACCCAACAGTCGCAGCGATGCTCGCGCCAAATGCGTTTCAGTGCGATGCTGACAGGGCGCGGCGTTGTTGACCCAACTGGCGCATGGCGAACTAATTGCGATGCATGTTATTCCGGCAAAGCTGCTGTCATACTGTAGAGCACGCACTGTGTAGGCACAGCGCAGCATAAGCCAGCTCGAGCTGGACACGTTGGCAGCTGCGCCGCTGTGCGCTGTCACTGAGCCGCCGTGCCCACGCCCTGCCTTTTCGTTGCCATCGCTGTGTGCACGCAGGTGCAACACTTCGCCAAAACGCCTAATTTCAGCGTACCCAAACGGCGCAAAAATGGGGTGCACCAGCAGCCTCCTGTCGCCTGCCCTCGCAACTGAGCTGAACAAGTCACTGAAGGACGGGAAGAGCAGACTGCTGTTGCAGACACTGTCCGAGCACCCCACCCTATTCAGCCGCGTATCGCTACTTTCACCTACGGGCTGCACACCTCTTCATACAGCAGCTGAATGCAAGCAGTTGCAGGTGCGCATGCAGCGACTTTCGTCATGACATCGCTTTTCCTTCCTTGTTACAAGGGCCGACCCTGTGGTCGGTGGGCCCGTCGCACGGTTCAGAATTCAATGCAAACATGCTTGGCGGTGGCACGGCATTGCTGTACTGCACACAATGTTCATGGGTGTCGTACTGCCTGACCACGATGCTTGCACCTCGGTTTCTCGCGCCCGCCCACTGGCCCACCGCCCCCCGCTGCTGCTCCGTCGTTCGCTCCCTGTGTGCAGGTTGCCAAGGACCTGCTGTCCTTCCTGTCCTCTTCCGACCTGGCCACGGTGCGGGAGGCGCTGCTGCCCTACTGCCGGCGTATGGGCGTGCCGGCGCCCGGCAGCGTGTCGGAGGGGGTGCGCACGGCGGTCAACATGGTCAACGCGAAGGGTGAGTCAGGCAGGGCGCCGAGACAGGTGCAGTAGGCTTAGGGGAGCGCTACGGTTGGAATGGGCGTGAGCAGCATGGAAGGTGGCGCCCTGACCTCTCCGTTGTGGTCCCCCCTTGCAGGCCAGACGCCGCTGATGTACGCGTGCTACGCCAACTGCCCCGAGATGGTCAAGCTGCTCCTGTCGCAGGTGCGGGAGGGAACAGGACATGCGGGTGCAGGGGTTCTGGGTGGCTCCTGCGCACCCAGCTTGCTCCCCTTTTGCCGCCTTGCCACGCCTGCACGCCAGGTCCTCACGGTCCTTCCTGGCCCCCCTGAACTCGCTGCCCCACTGCAGGGCGCCAACCCGTGGCTGGGCGACCGGTGCGGCAGCCGCACGGCAGTGCACTATGCGGCCCTGGGCGGCAGCGTTGCCTGCGTGGAGGCTATGTTCAAGTACATGCCGCCCCGGTACATGGAGCGCAACGGAGTCAGGTGGGCGCAACTCAAAGATTGAGAAATCGCAGCACCCTATTGAAGGCCATTGCTGCAGCTCGTGAGGTGCACCACACGCCAATGAGTGTCTGTCCTGCTCACGCTTCTTGGTGCACCCGCACTGGCCCTGCAGGTACATTAACTGCCGCTCAGTGTGCGGGCTGACTCCTCTGCACTACGCCGTGTTTTACGGCCATCTAGACACCGTGCGGGAGCTGCTACAGCACGACCCTTCCCTCAACGCCGCCACCACCTGCGAGAGCTACGACTTGTGGGTCACGTGCGAAATCGGAAGCACCCCGCTGCACTTCGCCGCCATAAAGGGCAACAGCGAGGTTGCGCGCGAGCTGCTGCAGCACTACCTTCGGCGAGAGCACACGGGACAAGTGGCGGATCCCCGCCGCCGCTGCGACAGCGCACGTCAGCTCCCCTGGCAGGTTGCGGCCGTGCACCACCCCGCCGACCGCGATATGGTGGCCCTGCTGAACCCGAGCCGGTCGGTGCGTCAGGCACTGGGCGTGGCGGGCAATGACAGCCGGGCGTTCCGTATTGGCCCTGCGCCGCTGGCGGTGATTGCGGCGGAGGCGCTCAGGGCCAAGCTCCTCGCAGACGTGGAGCGGGCGGGGGCAGCGGCCCATGAGGACAGCGGCGAGCAGGGGCTGGGCAGCGGAGGTCAGGCTGCTGTGGGCGACTGCTCACTTGAGAGCACCAGCTGTGCTGTGTCGGTGAAAGGGGCAGCTGCTGGTGAGCCATGCGGGGCGAGCGAGGAGCAGCAGGACGCATGGACGGAGGATGCGTGCCAGAGCAGCGGTGCCAGCTGCATCAGCACGTGCAGCAGCTGTGGAGGCGCCAACAGCTGCGGAGGTGGGGGGAAGGGTTGTTCACCAGAATGTTGCGCAAGCACGCACGCACCTGCGAGCCTCTCGCGCTGTGTGGCAGCATTGCCGTCTTCGACGGCTGCGGCCGTTGCGGCCGAGGCGGAGGACGACGACGAGGACTGCCTGTGCGGCGTGTGCTTGTCGGAGAAGCGGGAGGTGGCGCCCAGCGTGTGCGGGCACGGGCTGTGCGCGGGCTGCGCCAGGGAGCTGTGCAAGGGGGTGGCCAGGAAGCCGCTGGCGTGCCCCTTCTGCAGGCAGACGGTGGCGAACTTCGTTCCTGTGCACAAGCGTGGTTAGGGCGGTGCTGTCTAGCCGCACCGCAACAAAATGAGGTGATGGCGCATGAGGCAATAACAACATATATACGCATTACGCATTGTTGTGGGCAGCGGTGCTCGTCATTGCACGCACGCGCTGCACATGTAGGTTTTTTACGCGTGTTCTGTAGGCGCCTTGTACATTATGTAGGTCCACAGGCGCCCGGGGGTAGAACGTCCGTGTACACATGACATGGTGCAAAACAGCAATCTTCTAGCCAGGTGCTAGATCGCATCGCTGGCGCGGCCTTTTCATCTATAGGAACCCATGCATGGTATGGCCACGCATGCAGTTGAATGCCTGAATACTGTGGTGTGTTGGCAATGGCAGCTTGGGTATTGTCATGCATGAGACTGTCTGTCGCAACACGCTTGGAACTTGGACTTTGAACCTAGAAAAGTTGCCCCATCCAACTGGACATAAAATGCACACACGGTTTGTGGTCCCAGACACTTGGGGGTCCGGTTAGACGTTTACAGGCGACCAACGAGAGCCGCATACCAGCACGCTGGGGTTGTTCCTTGTTGCTGCGGCAGGTGCTGATGATGAATTGGTGCTAGAAGTGCGCAGGGTGTTGCTTAAGGGCCATGCTTGCAGACATATACGTACACTGACTGAACTCATGTACGGCTTTTACCTGCGCATGCATGGTGATCTTTATGTTCGTGAAGGGGCTCCTGGCTAGTGTGTGTGCTCCAGGTGTGCTCGGTGGTTGTTTCGCACTATTCATCTGCAGCATGCATCGCTAAATGACTTGCTGTTAGCCCCTGTGTGCCATGAAGGTACCAGGGTACTAGTATTACGCACGCTGACGCACGTGGAACGGGTGATTAATAAAGAAAGACGCTGGGGGCGTTCAGCACCCAAGACGCCTTCCACGCAGCGTCTGCAGTACGTGGGTGCAAGTGTAAGACACCATCAACCAGCGCGCCGTGCCCATGCTGCGTGTGTCACAAAGACCCGTGTCGAGCAATCTGCAGCACACACTTCAGCTTTCGAGCTTCCGGCCCCGACGGCCTACCCAACGAACTGCTGAAAACCCTGCCCCACACCCTCCGCCGACCCCTGCACCAGCTGCTCCGTCCTCCTCATGCACGCCAAAGGGGAAACACCTGCCACGTGGACTACCTCCAAAACGGTACTCATACCCAAACCAGGCGTGGCCGACCCGACGCTTATAAAGAACTGGCGCCCCATCGCACTCGCCAACACCATTTACAAGCTTTGGACCAGCATGCTCACCACCTGCCTAGCCAACTTCAACGCCCGACACAACCTCATATCGGATGCGCAAGGCGGCTTCCAGAGGTTTCTAAACACCGAGAGGCAGTTCCAACTGCTTACCAGAGCGTGTGAGGATGCACGCCTCAACCACCGCAACATATATGTTCTCTACGTTGACTTCTCTTCTGCCTTCAACACAATTGACCACGACCGGCTGCTCCGCCTCATGTACGACCAGGGAGTGCCAGATGACGCCGTACGCATTGTCAGCGACCTCTACAGCCAGGCTAACACCCACATCAGTACCGTGCACGGCCGCACCGCCGACATTCCCATCCGGCGTGGCACTATCCAAGGCGATACGTTGTCCCCTGCACTATTTGTCCCCTGCACTATTCAACCTCTTCATTAACCCCCTACTGCGCTGGCTCCAAGCTGGGGGAAGAGGCTACCGTTTTGGCTGTCTCACTGACTCCGAAAACGATCAGCACAACCTCTCATCCGCGGCCTATGCCGACGACCTTGCCATTGTCACCAGCCGGCTTGACGACTTGCAAGTGCAAGCACGCAAACTGGCCCTCTTCGCTGACTGGGCTGGCCTACAGGTGAACCACGCCAAGTGCGTGGTTACGGGCCTGCTGCACCACACTCACCCTCAGGCAAACGCCTGCAGCCCCAACACAGTGCACCTTGCTACCCTGCAACAGCAGCTCCAGGGCGCCATCCGCGTTGGCGGCACCCCCGTACCATACGAGCCCCCCACGCACGCGTTTAAGTACCTGGGTGTCCACATCCCCTTGACGCTCAACTGGGGTGCACACGTTGCTGCCGTGCGTGCTCGACAAAATCCGCACAAAAGGGGCTGCCCTCATCGCCTCCCCCGCGACCCCCGACCAAAAGCTGCGTGTACTGGACAGGGTGATCATCCCGGCGGTGGCATATTCCATGGCCGCTGCCCCATACAGTCGAGACGATATCCGGCTCCTAGATGCGGCAGTTGCCCGCATCGCAAAACGGTGCTACTCACTCCCCGCTTACTTCCCAAACCGTCTGGTCCATGCTAGCGCCCGACAGTTTGGCCTTGGGCTCCCGTCCCTCCTCCGGCCTTACCTTCGCAACGCCAGCCGCGCCCTAGTCCAATCCCTCAATGACACTGGCCGTCTTGGCCACGTCACTCGGGCTGTGCTACAGCAGCAGTACTACCATGCTGCGCACCTGAAACCGCACACAATGAGAGGCGAATTCAACAGCTACTCCACCTTGCGCCTTCTCACCCTCCTAGCTGACCACAAACTCACTATCACCAACCGGGGCGCCCCCGACACCGCCCCAGTGAACCACCTAACACACATCCTCAAGACACACTGCCCACCAGCACCACCGGCCCAGCGCACGTTGCTCAACTGCCTCCTCACCCTCTCCGAACTGGGCCTCAACTTAGGCAACCTCCGGGAGCCCTCCAACCCCGATTACCTGATCGACACCACGGCGCTCCGTCGCCACGCACACGTTGACGGCATACCCATCCAAGACTCCCACCTCCGTGCCCTTAACCGCCTCTGCCTCACCCTCAACCCGGTCACCTCCCGGCGCGCAGCACACAGCACCGCGCCCCTAGCCGCCGCGCTGCGCAGACTGCCCTCTGACATCTCCCTCAGCTTGCTGGCCGGGGCCCCGCCACAGCCCCTTTGCCGCGGCCAGACCAACCTCCCATTCCCACGCCGTCCCACGCATGCCGCAACACTGACCCCCAGCCCCACCGCCCAGCCCGTGCCGGCCGCCCCCACCCTTGCCCCTACTCCAGCGAGCCCCGGGCCGCCCCACCACCCGACCCCCGGCCCAGCACCCGCCCCCCGCCCCGCACCCGACGTGTGGCTCACCCCCCGACGGCCCCTTCGCCGCCGCCGCACGGCAGAAGCCGCCCGGCCTGCGCCCCCACCCACCACTGGCGAACACACCTTGGATGATCTAGCCTCCGACGATGACACCCCCAACCTCACGGCCCTTGCCTCCCTGCGCGGGCCCCGGGCCAACCCCCCCGAAGCCCCGGTCGCACCCCCAGCCCGCGTGCATGCTCCCAAACGTGCCAAGGCCACCCACCCGACACCTGCACTGCACACCAAACCCCGCAAGAAACGCAGCGCCCCCCGGCGCAACGCCGACCAGCGATGGGCCGCAACAAACACCAATACTGAGCTCCCCGCCACTAGTGCTAGCTACGCCCGCGGCCTGCCCTGGCAGGCGCTGGCCACCGCCGACGGGCCACACCCACTGCAAGCGCAGGACCTGGAGCACGACCCCACAGCTCGGCACAACGCCATGCTGTCTGAGGCCTTTCTCACGAAACTTATGGCGGAGGTCCGCCCACTCGGGCGCATTGCCAACCCTGGTGGACACTACCCCCGCCCGACGGGATATACAGCCCCTGCACACCCGGGGGCCCGCCGCCCCACCCACGACTGGCGCCTCGCCGCCTGGCAGCTGGGCACAGGCCAGCTCCCATTTACCGGTGCAAAAATGAAACGCTACCTGGACATCATCCGTGCACACCTCTATGCAGACATGGATATCGTCACTAGCATTGAGAGCGGTCCCCACACTAAGGCAAAGGAGCGCATCTACCGCGTGCATTGGCAACCACACGTTACCCTGTCCGCCCTGGTCCCCCTCCTACAAGCGCACCTTGGCCTGACGGAGGCCCTGACTACCGTAGACACTGCGTCTCTCAGTGGACCGTTCGACACACCGATCCGGCTGTGCGTCACCACGTGGCCGGTTTCGGACTGCAAATTAGACATCCTAGAACGGGACTTCCCGGCTTTGCTCAAAGCGTACGACCCCGATCGGACCCGCCTACCAGCAGCAGCACGCGACACCCACCTGACCAACGCACAGAGGCAAGGATTCTGGGGGCCCCCGCCCAGCCCAGGCCAACCGCCCTGCCCGGCAGCAGACCAAGCGCTCCACTCGCACTGCGTATTCGACGTGCAACCCTGCAACCCCGACACAGACCTCGACCTGGCATCCTCTGATACACCCACACACCGCGCCCAACTGGGCCTCCGACCTTCAAGGCATGACCCCGCTCCCGTACCTGATGTCTCCACGCCCATGTACGTGTACCATTCGGACGGACGGTGTGCTGGTCAAATCTCCCAATCTCGGTTCATGGCACTGAAACACCGCTTCCGTCATGCTGTTACAGCCAACCCTGACCTGCTCCACGAACACGGTCTCTCCGGCTCCTGGCAGGAGGCCTTCTTACCCGCTCTCACCCAACTGCTCACCCGCTACCAGCCAAGCCGCCACACCCACAACAAGCGGTGTCAGCTTTGCAAAAGCTGGGAAAATGGGCTGAGCCCGCTTGCTCAGGGACGTCTGAAGTTCTTCGTGCAACCTCCCGCGGCCCAGTACCATCGCCTCGTGCCACGTGCCACGACACCCAAACGTGCTTATACATTGCGAAAGCATCTGGCCGCGTAACGACATGATGACATGAAACGTGGGAAAGTTGCTGACGCATGTGCAAAGCGACCTACCCGTCCGAGTTGAGGACGACATGCTTTGAATGTTTGTCGCAAGTTCTCGACAGCCGGCAACCTAGCCACCGTTCTTGCATGCTAGCAGCTCAGTTACATCTTATGTATGCCTCAGTTACTGTGTTGCGCTCGAATAGTGAGCGGTATGTTTCAAGACGTCCATGTCTTGCCGCGAAACCGTTCTTCTCTTTCCGATTTTTCCTGGCTTCCAGGCCTATGTCATGGAATAGATGAGAGCTAAATCTACTACCTGATATGCGCCGTTGGGCCCAGGTTTGAAACTTTTACCGACGCAGGCAGGCAGGCAGGCAGGCAGGCAGGCAGGCAGCAACCACGGGGGGCTTCGCCCCCCCGAGTGCGCTTCGCGCCGGGGGCTCAGCCCAAAAAGCTGGTCACCACCCAGAGCGAACGCCGCCTCCCACCAGGCCTACGGTGGGCCCTCTTTACCTGCTTCGGGTCGCCCGACGTCACTGACCGCCTCTCCTCACCCCTGAACACCAGCATCCACGCCTCGCACTACTACACTCCTTTCCGTGAGGACGCACTTTTCGGTGCCTCACACGACGCCTACTCCGTCCCCTTCCATGGCCTGTCCGTCGCGCACCCGGAGGACGACCCCGACACAATTCGGCAACTCCTTGCATGGGCGGCTCTCTCTGCCCGCCCCCTTGCGCAACCGCCCACACCCGCACCCGGTGCTGCCCCTAAGCCCCCGACGGTCACTCTCCTTGTAATCCCTGGCTCTCACCGAGCCTTGTATGATCCCCACATCGATTCCGAAACTGTGCACCTGGCTGCGCGCGTCATCTGTCACCCTCGACCATCGCATGCAGCCCTGGGACAAGACCTATACACACCTGCTAAACCAGAGCGGTACACCATCCTGGCGGTTACTGATGCTGCCGGCCGTGACCTGTACCAATCCACCATCCACCCTGAGCTCTGTGCCCGCCTGGCAGCAGTTGATGTCCCACAGTACCACCTCGAGCTACTACCCCCCAACCCTGAACCCCCTGGCCCGCGGCCCCCCACCGCCGCGGGAAAAGCCTCCTGCTGGGCCCAACGCGCCATGCGTGACATGCACAGACGTACACCCCCAGCACCCACCCGAACGGTAGCCGCCCACGACTTCTCATGTGCCCACCTCCCCCCACGTGAACTCCTCCCACTTTACGACGCCGCTAGCCCCTACCATGCCGCCATCCCACTCCGGTTCACCACTGCGTATTCACTATATACCGACGGCAGCCGCACTGGCGACCGCCGATCGCCCAGCCTTGGCGCTGCCGTGTGGGACGGGCACACTGGTGCCACCCTGCACGTCGACCCCAACGGCCTCGACTATACCAACACCATCACGCGAGCAGAGCTGGCCGCTCTCCTGGCAGCCTTGGACCTGCTCATGAAACGGGAGCAACACCACGCCGACATCTTCACCGACAGCGTGACAAGCATCCACCTGATCAAAAGTACGCCGACTGCCCTGAGCGCAGCTCCTACGTTACAGTAAGCACCGCCCTCTCCTGCACGAAATCGTCGCGCGCCTCACCACCCGCGCACACAATGGCCACAGCACGCATATTCGCAAGGTCCCAGCCCACGTGGGCATCCGGGGCAACGAGCTCGCAGACCTGGGAGCAACGGCGGTTGCCAACGGGAAAGCTGCACCGAACTATGTCTGCACAGCAGACAACGAGCCATACCGACGCCACTGGTGGGTGGCTCGCAGCGACACCCAGAGGGCCGCTTCTGACCTTAACCGCGGGGTACTCACCCTCTTGGACGAAGATACTCACGCTGGTTACAGCAATTCCACGGTGTGGACGGAGCTGATCCGAACCAAACTCCTAGCCCCCGGTGCCCTCAACCTTGACGTGAGCACGCACACCCTGAAACACTCCACCAACCACCGCCTGAAACAACGCCTTGTGGCATGCCTCACTGGTACCCTGCACTGCGCAAAACACGACCTAAGACACGGCACGGCCGCTGTGCGCACCATCACCGACCCGCGCACCGGGCAACCTGTGGCCGCCTGCCCACTGTGCCACAAGGCACCTGACTGCACTGGCCACATACTGGGCGGCTGCACACACCCAACCATCAATGCGATGAAGATCGCACGGCATAACAAGGCCTGCGCGCTTGTAGCAGAAACCATTGCAAAAGGCGACGAAGGCGATGGGTTCATGATCCTAGATGCAGTGGCGTCCAACTGCCTCCCGGCCTACGCACACGGCACACGCCTGCCGAAATGGCTTCTCCCTGCCCTTGATGACGACACACGTGTCAAGCTGCGGCCGGACATCCTCTACATCCCCAGCATCAAACCACACTTGCACGACGCCAACAGCTTCGGTGAGGCCCTGCTGCAACTGACCCCGCACAGCGGGCGCAACACCCAGTCATCCTCCTTGAGGTGGGGTATTGCTCCGACTTTGCCCACGATGAGAAGGTCACAAAGAAAGCAGCACAACACGCTGAGCTTGCCCAGCTCCTTACGGCTGAGGGCTGGCCCGTCACCTACGGAATAGCGGACGCAATCACCCTTGGTGTCTGCGGGACCGTCCCTGCCCCATTAACAACCCGCCTTACCGAACTCGGCGCCTCCCATGCCCAGGCCAAACGCTGTGCTCATGCCCTCCACAGCCACGCAGTTTACTGGATGGACCGCCTTATTAGCAAACGTCGATGGCTCCAGCGCTGCCCAAAAGATGCCAACGGGCTCCCCATCGACACCGGCGACCCTCCATGAGGAGCCACAGCCCTACTATTCTGGTGGTGGGAGCCTGGGGGACTTAGGTTCTCCTAGCCCTGCCTCCTGAATCTCACGCCAGGATGGATGTCCGGCGTCAATAATATTATTATTATTATTCTTTCGAGCTTCCATTCCGCATGAACGGCCCTCCGCAGCACATCACCACCAGGCGCGCCGTTTGCACCCTGACACATGCGTGGCTAAGCCAGCAGTCATCAGCCGGACGTGGCCGGACAGCCCTGGCCCGCAGTGGTTGTGTGATGACGTGGCAGACTGTCAGCAGACTGGGGACACAGATGTAAGCTACTACAATAGACAAATGCAACGCGCCAGCTGCAAGCAGGTCAAGGCGGCTCAAGGCGGCTCCTGGTCGTACGACACTGGTGCGCAGGAGTACCCCCTCTGCTACCCTATCTGCAGCTGGTAATCGGCCATGGGTACGCCCTCCCTGTTGCCCCCCTGGTGACTTCCTGCAGATTGTGCCCCAGACCTGACAAGACTGACAGGGCAGCACGTCCGGGCCATGGGGGCTGAACCGGCCCTCAGGACACAAGCATGTGCAGAGCTACTCACTTGCCCATGCCAGCTGTTGCCCGAGTTACTTGAACGGCGACAATGGGACACGTTTACCAGTTTCTTAGTTACTGTAAAATTGGGCAAGGACATCTGGGGATAGGAAAACGTTCGGCTCGCGACAGTTTCCATGCCTCTTCTTGTCGGCCACATTCCAAGGGCCACGCTGTGCTGGACCGCGCGTGCACTTGCATCATATCAGGGTTTCATCCATATCAGCCTTGGAACCTGGCCAGAGTGAAAGCTAGGATGGAGTTACGAACCCCATGCTCTCCGCTTGGATAACCGAACGCTATAAACATTACGTTTTGCTGCCATCGGTTTGCCGGTTCTAGCGACGCTCATCCTTACAGGTAGCGGACGCTGGCAGGGGTTGGGCTTGTGGCGCCTTGCCCCTCGACTGGTCAGAGTTCTGCATTACCTTGCACTTCAAAGCAATCATCAGCGGTGGCTCTCCAGGTCCTCGCTGCTGCCACGGCCTGGTGCGGTACCTGACCCGTCTCCTGCCCTCGTTCCCCGCCGGCAGCGTATTCCATGGGCTGTGCCGGCAGTTCCCTCTCCCAGGGGCATGCTCCCGGGCCGCGGCATGGCGAGTTCCTCAGCTGCTTCCTTGCGAAGCTGCACGGCAGCCCCTCGACGCTGACCCAGGTCCCCTTGCCGGACCCTGGTTCGCTGGCCCCCTTGCACGCCGCCTGCAAGGGAAAGCACATCGAAGTACGGCCCCCAAAGCACCTTGATGCTGCGTTGTTGTGCAACCATTGGCCACCACGGACATGCTGTGGGCTCGCACCCACCACCAGGGGTTCACCACTGTGGCGTACGTATGCGCCTTTCTTCCTGCCTGACCTACCTTGCCTTCATCATCCTTACGGTGCAGCGACCCAAGTTGCGGGAATAGTAAAAGCCTCACGGTGTCCCGTTATATCTCACGACTTGCTGCAGGAGGTGCGCGCCGTCCTGTCCTTCCTGTCCTCCTCCGACCTGCCCACCGCACAGTGGGCGCTGCAGCAGCAATGCCGTGCCGCGGGCCTACCCCCGCCTGCCTCCTTGGCGGACGCCGCGCGGATAGCCGTCAACGCAGCTGACAGCAAAGGCAAGCAGGATGGGCGGGGGATAACTGCGGAGCAGATGGCAGTGGCAACCGGAAACAGTCGGCCTGCATCCTGCGGGCAAGGGGGGTGGGGGCCCTGCACGTGGAGTCTTTAGCACGCGGGGTCCTCAGCACGGCTGAGCGGTATGATCAGTGCCCATACTGGTATTTAGAAGCACCTTGAAAGCAGCACCTGCTATACTCAAAAGAAAGTTCACAGGCCACGAGGCCTCAGGTCGCCCGGCCGTGCTGTGCTGTGCATGCCAGACAGCAAGACCCACGTGTATGGGGTTGGCTTCTGGGTTGGGTCAGGGCTCCGTAGCCCTCGCGCTGCGAACAATAGATGGCAATGCCAACAATTTACACCAGCAGGTTTCGCACATTTAAACGCACCATGTTACGTGAACCAGGGGTAGGGAGGTGTGGACACGAGGCGCAGGAGTGCTGTGCGTGTCGGCAGCAGCTGCTCTGGCTGCCGCGCCCCTGACCCAGTATTCCCGTGGCCCCGCTCGCGCAGGTCGTACGCCCCTGATGTACGCCTGCCAGGCTGACAGCCCTGCCTTGGTGGAGCTGCTGCTGGCGTGGGTGAGTGGGGATGGGAACGCGTGCTACGTCCTGAACTTCTTTGAGGTCCTGCCGCCCGCGATAGAGCTCGTTGGGAAGCATTGCAACGGCCAATCGATTGCAGGGGTGGTATACAGTTGTATGGGTGGATGAGTGCTGGGGCAGCAGGGCCATTGCTTGCGTAGCTGTCCGGGAGGTAACGTGCTGCGTGCTACTACACCTTGCAGGGGCATCAGGCTGTTGGCCGCCTCTTGTATGGCCCCTGGCAGTTCGGTCACGAACCCTCGCAGCTGCACAATTGTTCAGGCAGATCCCTTCATGGGCCCCATAACCCTCTGCACACGACGTCCCAAACCCGCGGCAGGGCGCGGACCCGTGGGCCACTGACCGCTGCGTGGGCCGTACGGCGCTGCACCACGCCGCCGCAGAGGGGGCCGCGGCCGCCATCTCAGCGCTGGTCCGTTGCCTTCCTGACCACCTGGCAGAACGACAAGGCGTGCGGTAAGCAGCTAGGGTTCCACACGCAACGTCCTGCGTGTCTCAGTGGCGGCTCCAACTTTTGCGGCACAGCGACACGTCAAAGGCTGGCACAAGTAGCATGGACCACGATGGCGCATTTGGTACTGCAGCACCCTGAGGTGATGCCGCTCCCGCGCCCACCCACCTGGTCGCGCGGTGTTGTCACTGTGTGACTTTGGCCACGGCAACCGCGGGCGATGTGTGCCCACGCCCCCATGGCCAGTGCCTCCGTCCTTTGCAACCCGGTCCTTTATTCCCAGCCTCGTCCCCCCGCCGCTCCACGCAGCTACGTGAACGCCACAACGCAGTGCGGCCTGACGCCCCTGCACTACGCGGCGCATTGCGGGCACGTGGGCGCGGCGGCGCGGCTGCTGGCGTTGCAGCCGCACCTTATGCCCGCCACGCGCTGCCTGTCGTACGACTCGGCGGTGGGCTGCGAGGCGGGCAGCACGCCGCTGCACGTGGCGGCTGCACGTGGGCACACGGACGTGGCGCGTGCGATATTGCAGCACTACGTGAGAGGGGCTGGCCTTGGTTGGGCGGACCTGGGAGGGAGCGGAACTGCTTCAGTGCTGCTTAGGTGTGCCGGTAGGACTCTGGATGATGGCTTTCCTGGCGTACTTGGTAAAGGGTGGAAGAGCTGTGGGACAGCGAGCTGCAGCTGACCTTGGCACAACGGCTGCCTGCGCTCACTTCGCCTTCCTGCAGTGTACCATGTTGTGGCTGGCTAGCTGCCACAAATAGCGCACGCCTCCAGCCTGACTGTCGTGTCCCTTGAGCGCTGCGTAACGCTTCTTTTATTGGGTTTCCCGGTCCTTGCTGCCGCCCACAACCAACACCAGTAATAAGCCAATCTCCACCCCCACCCCGTCCCTTCACCCTCCGACCCCCAGGCCGACACCCACGCGCCCTCCTCCGCGGATCCCCGTCTCCGCTGCGACGCCAACCGCCAACTGCCCCACCAGCTGGCCGCCGCCCACCGCCCGCCCAACCCTGAGCTGGTGGCGCTTCTGCACCCCGGCCGCGCGCTGCACCCCGCCGCCCCTGTGGTGGCCCTGGGCCCCGAGGCGGTGGCCAGGCTGGAGGGCAGGGGCCCGGAGCCGCTGCGGGTGGTGGCGGCGGCGGCGCTGCGGGCTAAGCTGCTCTGGGAGGTGCGGGAAGCGGGGACAGGGGGGCAGCAGCGGGAGGCGGAGTTGCAAGGAGGGAAGGGAAGGGGTAGTGAGGGGCGAGGAAGCGGCGGAGGGCGCATGGCGGCGCCGGGGGAGGCAGTGGTTGGGACCGCGGCGACGGCAGTGGCAGGGATTGTGGGCGATGGGTGCGGCCGGGGTGCCGCTGAAGGCTGCGGGGTGCCCGGCCCGCGTCCAGAGGCCTGCGGTGGTGTGGGCGAGGGGCAACAACCGTCGCAGGCGGCTGCGCGAGCGCGGGTTGAGGTGCAGGCCGAGGTGGAGGTGGATGAGATTGAGGGGGCCAGCGGCGGCAGCGGGGCAGGGTCGCCCAGGGGTTGCGGCGGCGGTGCCTGCGACGTGTGCTTTGCCCGGCGGCAGGAGGTGGCGTCGTCGGTGTGTGGGCACGGGGTGTGCTGCGCGTGCGCGGAGGCGCTGTGCAGGGCCATGGGCCAGGAGCCGCTGCGGTGCCCCTTCTGCCGCCAGGTGGTCACAGGTTTCGTGCCGCGACGGTAGCAGGGCAGAACAGTGCGTGCCGACGTGGGGATATGGGCTTCTTGCCAAGGTGCTCGGTGTCCGGTGCCTCGTACAAAAGGCGTTAGATTGTTTTGCTGGCGCAGATTGGGTTGGAAGGCTGCGTATTGAGATGCAGAACGCGCTGGCACTTTTCTAGGCCTGGCCACGGCGGGCGTCCAGTGCCCTCGACACCTGGGGCACGGCTTGTGGAGAGGACAGCCTCTGTACCATATTCAGGCCTTGCATGGGGAGGGAGTTCCGCTGGACCATAGTCAGGCCTTGGCCGGAACCATGTGACCTGTGCAGTACCGCTGCGTGTGGGTTAGTGTCCATGGGCATGATTTGCCTCCACCAACAGCTGCAATGGCTTGTGCGCAGATTAGGGTGCGCAAATGTGGGGAAACTGTAGGTAGGGGGCACGCGGGTGCCGTGGGGCGCTGGCCCTTGTTCACTAACGCACGCACTGCAGGACAGTTTTGCTGTGCCGCATCATTGTTCGTTGACCGCGGTCGGCTGTGCTATGCATCCTGGTGTGCCTGTTGCTACAGCGCACCGTTGCGGTGGAGGACGTACAGACTCGGCGAGTGTACGGCCAGTCTGCACTTGCAGTACGCTTATGGCAGATGCAAGGCCTACATTACGGTTGGGCTCAAGCTCATCTTTGTTTTTTCGCTGCTTGGGCCTTTAAGGACCTGCTGCTTCATGTTGTGGCCGATATGCCACCAGAACTTGTGCTTATCGCTGTGTTCGCCGCATTTTGCGGTGTGCAAGGGGTTTTGAACTCGTACTGTTCCTGTGCCATGGAGCGCCAATGGTACTTGCGCTATTTTAGGCCCGCTCATGGTCAGTAGAGCCGCGGCACTGATGAATTGTACACAAGGGCGTGGGCCGGTGTGATCCGGTCTTGCACACTGCCATTCTACAAAGTTGCTTTCCAACTGGCATGCTGCCACCGCTTGTTGACGATTTTGCTGGTGACTACGGTTTGGCAACTAGCTGCTTCCTTGCTACGGATGATACGTTTCGGGTCCAGGACGACGTGCTGAGCTGAGGCCCCGTGTTTGCCATCGCCGGTCGGCCGTATCAGTTGTGCATGGGACTGCTTGGCGCTTCAATACCGGTACACTGCTGCAACGAGCATGAATGACGGCCGAGTAGTCTGGAGTTTGTGTGCACTGCCTCTGGTGCAAGACGGCGTGCGTGAAGTCTACTCGAAGTTGGGCATTCGTGCCGAATCACCAGTTGCCACCTGTTGCACAAGCACGTAATTGACTTGGTGTGACGAGGCCTTGTAGTGCACCTGCACCGCGAATGTTTATGGTAGACGTCATACTCTCATACATGATGCGGCCAAGCCTGTGGGTCAGGGCTGACCTAGGTTGCCCCAAACAGGATGCTGGATGTCCAGACCGGTGGACAGAACCGTGACGCGCTGTACTGGGCGGGGCGGAGTGCGGACAGCCGCGTCGCAGTCAGGGTACCCCTGCTTGCACACGTGCCACCAGGTGCCACAGGTGGCCATCCCTCAAGTTCTCTCTCATGTTCACACACTCTAAGCCAACACACCTCGCCTGGCTTGTTTTGACGGGTTAGAGAGGGTGTGCGACATTCCTGCGCGGTTCCACTGTAAAGTACGCAAGCGGAAAGTAAGGGAGTACCAGCACCGCCGCCGCTCCGGAACCACGGCTATAACGCAGGGGTAACTAACAGTAACATATGGCGCCCCGAGGTTTGAAGTGCAGCACGTGGGCCAAAATGCCAGGTGCGCATGAAACGAACCATGGCGGAATACGTTCAAGCCGAGAGCGACCGTCAACGGCGCGAGGCCATAGGTCGGTTACTGTGCCGGGCTATCGAGTACTTTCCGCCAGAAACGCTCACGGTTGGCGACAGGGTACAGGCTATAGCCCTTGCCGCACAGGCTACATCATCGGTGCAGCCTGCTGTCTCGGAGCCACCGCCCGGAAGGGAGACCAATGAGCAACGGCGAGAGAGAATGCTCGCGCGTCTGGCCCCACGCCAAGCGGCGCTTACAGCTTTCCTGCAGTTGTAAATGCTTCTTGTGCCTCACCTCATTTCCTGGCGTCAGCAAATAGAGCGTCGACAGGCTGCGTTCCTGGGGGTGGAAGACACGCTCAGCCGTGCGCTCAGCGAGGCGCAGATTGTACGGCAGCTGTCCCGGTTCCAGGCCTACGTCGAAGCTGTGCGCATTCTTGATGCGTGCATACTGGTGCTTGAGCACCGGCTCTTCATACCCTACAGGTGACAGTTGGTAGCTATGTAATGGCGCGCTTGGGGCACGCATCAGCACTATGGTCACGACACGGGCGAGCCAGGGTGGAAAGCCAGAAAGGATGACAACCATGCGACATGTGTTATACACGCCGTTAACAACATTCCAGTTGTGTAGCGGGCGGCCGTGAAGTGACATACGGCTGGTGCAGCGCCGTAAGTCAGCGTGAGCCCAGCAAGCAAGAGCCACCGCACCTGGCTGTACCCGTATGCTTGTCAGTGCACATCGCGAGACAGCACGAGGCTTTGGTGAACCAACGCGCTTGATAAACAGCACAGGGGCCCAATACGGCTTCATGACGTGGCAGCGGGCATCTCTGCATGCCATCACCGCAGGCGTGCCGTGGTCAACCTGTACGGCGTTGACCAGGACGAGGAGGTTGAGGAGCTGCTTGCTCTGCGAGACCTGCGTCGGTCCATCCCCTGGTCTTCCCCGGAGCTGGACAACATGCCGTTCCTCGCAAACTTGCTGAAGGTGCGCACACAAAGAACGAGACACAGCCGGTGCAAGGTCACTGCTCTGGTGGATTCTTTGTTAGGCTTCGCCAGCGCGGGTACAGGCACCGTATGCATGCCGTGCCGTACCTGCCTCATGCGTCAGGATCAGTGCCTCGGCATGCGCCAACACAGCAACAGTCAGATGCCATGCAACACCTGTGCACATTTTGAAAAGGGTTCTACTACCTCGTTGTACAGCAAGCGGACGTCGTACACTGCAGGGGCCGGAGCCGTACATCGACGAGCTGATCCTGGACTGCGGCGTGCCCGTGTCGGGGGACTTCCAGCTGCTGGGGCTAGCGTGGGCGGACGCAGCGGTGCAGGTGGGTGAGGACTGTACAGTTTTGCCTATTTGCACCCGCTGGCCGAATGCGCATATTGCTTGGGCTAGACCTACGGTACGGTACACTGCAGCGCTTCGCCACCCACCCAGCCTTACGCCGTCGACATGCTACAAAGCTCCAACAGATGTTGCGGGGGCAGATTTACATGTGTGTTGCCGCCTTGCTTCCGCCCTCGTTCCGCCCTGGAACCCCCACCTACCGGTATCCAGTACGCCGTGGGGGCGCTTCGTGCCCAGGACCACCTCTACCGGGACAGCAGCGCTGCAGACAAGGCTGAGAGCTTGCGCAACATGTCTAGCTTGTTGCTGCACAACATACAGAGACAGGTGCGAGCAGCTGGGTCACGAGTGCGCAGTACTACCGTCAGTGCCCTCAAGCACACTTGCGCGTGGCCAGGCCCCGAGATGTGTACACGCACACGGGATTGCTGGTGTGCATGTACGCTGCGTTGACGGGACTGCGAATCGGCCCACACACTGACGCGACGCACGTGCATTTGGAGCTCTTACGCCTTATTAACACGCCCCGAATGCATGTTGCTGCCCGCGTGGGCTCATGGTTCGCGCAGGTGTCCTTGCTGGTGTTTCCGGCCAATCCCCAAGTGCTGCCGCTGAGCGACCCCCGGGTGCAGCGGGGCGTGTGGATGGTGCTGGGCTCGCTGCAGGAGCTGGTGGGGCTGTACGGCGGGGACGTGCAGGTGCGTGCTCCGTACGATAGTAAAGCCTAGCCTTCTGCTTGCGGTTACGGTTGGCTCCCCAAGTGCGTGGGGGAACTGGGGCCATCTGCTTGCAGCTACGTTTGGCACCCTGAGTGCATGGGGGCCCCACAGCCAATGACCCACGTCGCGTCAAAGGCAGCACTGTGCTAAAACCGTGTTAGAACCAAGCCTTGCCATTGTCAAACGGAACTTTGTCCACCATACACGCACACCTGAGTCATCACACCTTGTCGCACGGCCCCACAGACCAGCTGCCCCTTGCTGGCACGCCACTTTCTGGAGCTGTCGCAGCGGCTGGACCCCCGGCACGCCCCCTCCTGGGCCCTGGCGGTGCTGGAGGGCACGACATACCTGCCCGCCAGGCCACCGCCGCCAGCCTTGCTGCTCGCGTCCGTCTCCGCGCCCTGGGGGGCCCACGCTTCTGCCGCCGATGCACCCGCACCAGCAGTGGGTGCGCTAGATGGCGTGCGTGTTGCGCAGCACAGCACGGCAACTGTGGTGCCCGACCGCAAAGCAAGGGTCCAAGCGGCAGCTGCGCCTTCGGGGAGAGGCAGTGGCGGGTGGCAGGAGGCGGGGGCGGCGGCGGGCCCTAGCAGCGGGAGTGCTGGCTGGGCGCCGGGTAGCGGCGCGGCGGCCGCAGCGGCGGCGGACGAGGAACGGAGTGGGGCGGAGGCGGAGGAGGTCGGGGCGGGACCCGGTAGTGCGCACGCGGCGGCGGATGACCTGGCGGCTGCCGACGGCAGCAAGAAGAAAAAGAGGTAGAAAAAGGGGAAACAGGGGAAGCAGAGGGCGGAGGGAAGCGGCAGTGCCGCGGAAGGGGGACAGGTTGAGCAGCAGGGGCAGGAGCAGGGGCAGGAGCACGGGCAGGAGGCTGCAGCGGAGGCGCCCGAGCCGCTGTCCCTGCTGGTGTCAGCGGTGGTGCGCGAGGTTGGGGAGTGCTGCATTTGCGCCGAGGACTTCAGTGCTGACAGGGCGGCCAGCATCGCGCTGCTGTCGTGCGTCGTGCGGCGGGTGGACGGACCGTTCCATGCGCTGTGTGAGTCGGTGGCAAAGGATTGGGCTGCGCACTTACCAGCGAGGCGGTGGACACTAAGGAACGTGCATTTCAAACCTGCTTGACAAAGTGCATTGCATTCTAACCCTGCTTTAACGTGCATTGTGCAAGGCGCGCGGCAGCGAGTAGCGTCCGACATGCAAAGCGGAGCAGGTCGCGGGTCTCCTGCATACATGCGCACAGCCTGTAGTCATGGTGTGCAATACGGCAGGTCCCTACGGAAACGCCGTGCGGCAGGTCCATGCCCCCGGAAGGTCTCAGGAATCCCTCCTGCCGCCTCTTCTCTCCCCCTTCCCCCCCAGGCAACACGTGCTGGGCTGGGCTGCCCACCCCCCGCTGTCCGCTGTGCTGCGCGGACGACGTGGAGGGGCTGGACGTGCGGGAGCTCATGGAGCGGCTGCAGGGCGGGGAGGGAGGAGGGGCAGGGGCGGGAGGGGCGGGAGGGCAGAAGCAAGCGGGGCGGCAGGCGCAGGCGCAGCAGCGGGGTGGGGCCCAGCGGCGGCGGTAGGTCAGCCAGCATAGAACGATAGAAGGGACGCTGAGATCAAGAGGGACCGTCGCCCATGAACTGGCTCTTGAGGCCCAATGGGATGTGGACTGATGACACTGTCCGGCAGGCGCATGGGGGCATGGTGTCTACTGTCTAGGCGTGTTGCAGATGCGGTGCAGGAATCAGGCAAAATGAGCCTTTTGTAGTACAATCAGGCATGGTTACGAGACAGGGCGATATGGCAACAGGGTGGGGCAGACAGGTGTTGGAGTGCAGGTCGATGGTAGAGATCGCTGTGCCAGTGCTGCGCGGCGGAGATAACTTCGCTGAATAAGAAAGCTGGTGTCAAGGCGTGCCTGCGAACGGATGAGCTGGTCTGCTGGTGGTGCAACCAGGTGCCGAAGACACCGCAGCGGACTGGGTGCCGACCTGCCGAAAGTTGCCAGCATGTGGTATCAGCTGGTACGCGCAACTATACGTGCTGGTTCGTACGTGATTTTACGAATTGGTGATTGCGTGCGGAGGAAGGACTGGGCCCCGCCAGGGTGGCAGCATGCCAGCGTCGGTGCTGGTTGCACTACATACCTGTCGGTTCCCTAGTTGCCTTGCACGTGGGCGTGTATGGCCAGACCTATCAGTGGTTATGGCCATCCCGTGGCTCCGTGCTGTTATAATCCAAGACAGGTTCGATTTGGTGTCTGTTGGTGTCGTACCCAGGTGAGTAAGGACCGGCAAGGAGCAAGCAGTAGGCCCGATGGGACACGTGTGGCGGGCGCTTACCGTGAGTGAGTCGGGTGATCCAGTGTTACACTGTGGGCGAGAGCCAGGGGTCCATAGCCGGACCGAGACACAGCGACGGCCTCTAGGGCCAAAGGCACGAGCCGGGAGGGCTCGAGGCACGGGACAGCGCCCGACAGCACACGCGGGGGTCTACTCACCAAGGGCGAAACCACGGCCCTGAGACGGCACAGGCAAGGTAGGACCGCACGCGCTCAGCCCGCACACACAGGGGAGACCAACAACGGACAGCACGCTAGGGTAGCAGCAGACGGCGCACACCAAGCAGAGCACAAAGGCCGGGAATAGGAGCCGTCCAGGGCGCCCGAGCCACACGCAGCAAGGCAGCACACCACCTGCCCTCCCACCTAGGGTTTGTCAGGTGCTGGCATATTTGTGGAATGGCATGTTTGTGTGACACTTTGCCCACCACGCTTGACATATGGCACTGGTGGGAGGTAGAGGAGCTCCCCTTCCTCCGCCTGTTCCAGAATCTCCCATGACATGATCCGTACGACCAACCAGAATTGACCAGCACCTCCGAAACCCCGGACAGTAGCACCGAGACTCCGCCTAACTACCGAAGCAATATGTGACACCATCAATCATAAGGATGGCAGAGTATATACAAGCAAGCACTGATCGACAACGTCGAGAGGCCATAGGCCGGCTCCTTCTGCGGGCAATCGACTACTTCCCGGCCCAGTTGCTGAAAGATGCTGATAGAGCAAGAGCCAGGGCTCTCGCCGGGCAGGCGACCTCGTCGGTGCAGCCTCCTGCCTGCGACCAACCGCCCGATAATGAGAGTGCGGAGCAACGGCGACGGAGGATGCTTGCGCGTTTGGCTCCGCGCGTGGCTGCGCTCACAGCTCTGTTGCAGCTGCAAAAGCTGCTAGTACCATGCCTAGTCACCTGGCGCCGGCAAACCCATCAGCGTCACCAGAAATATCTCGAAGAGGAGGACTCGCTGAGCGATGCGCAGATTGAGCAACAGCTGTCCAGGCTGAAAGCCTATGCGGAGGCTGTGCGGATCCTGGACGCGTGTACGATGGTCCTGGACTGCCGGCTCTTCATTCCCTACAGGTGAGACGTGACACAGAGTCCAGGTGTCCGGTAGCGTTTCGGGTGCGGGTTAGGGTGGGCAAGCAGGAGGGAAATGCACACGGCACCGCCTGGGCCTCGGCACAGCGCACTGCTCCATACTGTCTGACGGGCATGCTTCCTTGCAGGCATGCGTTGCAGGCCGCGATGAAAGGCCCAGTGAATAGGGCTGGCATGGCTACAGCAAAGTGCGACCACCAGCAAGGAGGTCCTGGGCTCCTGGCCCCCCGTCGCTGTCATGCCGTGCTGCAGCACCACGGCCTTCGTATATGATACCCCGCCGGCCACACGTGCACCTGTCCGCAATGTTACGGCATGAGCGTCCCCGCCACGATCCATACAGGCGTGCCGTGGTCAACCTGTACGGCGTTGACCAGGACGAGGAGGTTCCGGAGCTCCGCTCGCTGCTCGCCATGCAGGAGTCCATCCGCTGGTCCTCCCCCGAGCTGGGGCACATGCCTTTCCTGGGCAACCCCCTGCAAGTAAGAGGGGATTACAAATGACATGATACACTCGCATGGTTGCATGCCCTCCTAGCATAGTTGCAATTGCCTCCTGCATGTCAGCCCGTGTGTGAACACACCCCATCACCTGCCCTGCCCTCTGTCGCACTCAGAAGGGCTGGTCGTACTTCCTGTTGTACGCTGCAGGGCCCTGCACCGTACGTTGAGGACCTGGTGTTTGACTGCGGGGTGCCGGTGTCGGAGGACTTCCAGCTGCTGGGGCTGGCGTGGGCGGACGCAGTGGTGCAGGTGAGCTGCCTGTTATGCATGCCAGGCTCTTGACAGAGGCACGCTAGGGACAAGCCACTGCACAGCTTAACCATGCGGCACCGGGCCAAGCAGCCGCATTAAGCGCAATTGAGAACCGCAAAAGGGCTCAAGGAATGCGTCAAGTGCTCGTTCAATCCACATGCATGCGGCTCATCTGTTCTTGACTGTGTTCCGCCCGCGTATGCGTGTCCCCCAGTACGGGTTGGGCGCAGCCCGCGCCCAGGACTATCTGTACCAGGGCGCCAGCGTGGCCGAGCAGCAGGACGGCATGCGCACCCTGGTGTCCTTTGTGCTGCCCGGGACAGAGCATCAGGTGGGTCTCGCTGGAGAGCACGTGTTAACACCGCCCCCGGCGTATGGGTGTTGGTGTACTACACCAGCTGTCGTGGCCGTGCCTGGCCATGGAACGGGTTCGAGGCCAGCTGCGGTAGTTGTGGTCTGGGTGGGGACGGTGCGGCGTGGCGTTGAAGGGGGCTCTTTTCGCCACTGGCTGCGAGGTGAAATGCCGCTCGAGGTGACTCGGCCGCCTGCCGTCACCCGCCACGGCCCTCTGGCCACCGCCCCTGTGCTGCCCGCAGGTGTGCAAGCTGCTGCTGACGGGCTACAAGGCGGTGCTGCCGCTGAGCGACCCCCGGGTGCAGCGGGGCGTGTGGATGGTGCTGGGCTCGCTGCAGGAGCTGGTGGGGCTGTACGGCGGGGACGTGCAGGTGAGTTCGGCAAACCATGGTGCAAAGCTATGACCGCACAGCAAGCCGGGTGAGGGCGCTGGGGAGCTGCGGCGTGCAGCTGACGAGCTATGTGACCTGTACCAACCAGGAGCAGAAGCAGCAGCCGGCCTCTCTGTCTTCGGCCGCAGCTGGAACTGATGCGCCCTCCTGCTGGCCCCGCTCCCCGCTCCCCTCCAGACCAGCTGCCCCCTGCTGGCCCGCAACCTGTCTTCGCTGCTGGCCCGCGTGGGCATGCAGCGGCTGGACCCCCGCTTCGCGCCCTCCTGGGCCCTGGCGGTGCTGGAGGGCACACCCTACCTGCCAGCCAGGCCGCCGCCCCTGCGCGCCCCCACGCCTGCACACACCGACACACCCACAGCCGCAGCTGCGCTGGCCACCATAGACCTCACGTCCGCATCCGAGCCCGCACCCGCGCCAGCGCCCGCCGTACCCACCACCGCAGCCGCTGCTACTCCCAGCACACCGGCCGCCTTAGTGCCGGAGCCACCACCCGTGCAGCCCCCAGCGGCTCCACCTGCAAGCGCAGCAGAAGCGGCGGTCACGGCGCCAGAGGATGCGGCGGGTGCCGCGGCGGCGGCGGTCTCCCACGCTCTTCAGGGACTGGGCCGCGGGCAGCAGGCACCAGCGGCGCCGGTGGCACCGGTGTCGGCGCCAGCGGGCAGGAGCGGCCGCGGCGGAATAGCCGCCGCCTTAGTTTCCGCTGCCGGGGCCGCCGCCTCCGCGCTGACGACGGTGGCGTCGGCGGCGGTGACGGTCACCGCTGGCGCCGCCGCCACCGTTGCCGCCACAGCGTCCGCCGCCGCAGCGGCCGTCACCAGGTCGCCCAGGTCCCACATGCTTGAGGCCTCCTCCGGCGGCGGCGCTGCCTCCGCCAGCGCCCCAGACCAAGTGGCAACAGGGAGCAGCGGGGCCGATGGTGCTCCATCGGCAGCAAGTGGTAGACCGGTGACCGCTATAGCCCCGGGCTCCAGTGCTGCAGGGACTGGCGACATCACTGGGGCGGATGCGGACGCGGAAGAGGAGAGCGGGGGAGAGGAGGAGGGGTCCGAGGCGGCGCCGGGAAGTGGGCAGGCTGCGGCGGGCGGCGTGGCGGCTGCAGGGGGCGGCAAGAAGCGCAAGAAGAAAAAGAAGAAGGGGAAGGGAAAGGGGCAGCAGGCGGCGGAGGGCGCTGCTGCGGCGCCGACGGAATGCGCTGCAGGCGGAAGCGGGGTGGCGTTGGAGCCGGGCGTGCAGCAGCAGCAGGGGCAGCAGGGGCAGGAGGCGGCAGCCTCGGCGCCCGAGCCGCTGTCCCTGTTGGTGTCAGCGGTGGTGCGTGAGGTTGGCGACTGCTGCATTTGCGCCGAGGACTTCAGTGCCGACAGGGCGGCCAGCATCGCGCTGCTGTCGTGCGTGGTGCGGCGGGTGGACGGGCCGTTCCATGCGCTGTGTGAGTGCGGGTTGGGGAGGCGTGCACTCTCATGCATTACTTGGCAAGCAGCCTTGTACAGGCGTCCTCGCGGGACAAGTGAAAGGAACAGGACGCGCATTGCGTCGTGGTGTTGGGGGTAACCAAGCAGCTCTCGGCAGGTCTTCGATTCTGGACGTGAGAGCTGGCCTGGTGGTGGTAGCGGCCCTCCGGTTGGCTTTATGTGGCACCTGCGCCATTCCAACTGGTGTGGTGCTGAGGTAGCAGTATTCTATAGAGCTCCTGCGGTTACAACGGGATTGGTGACTGCAGCGCGCATAGCACCGGTTTGCCCCTTTGGTCAACGTCAGTCCGTGGTAGCCCTTGTCATCCTGATTCCGTTCCTCCTGCCGCCTCTCTCTCCCCTTCCCCCCCAAGGCAACACGTGCTGGGCTGGGCTGCCCACGCCCCGCTGTCCGCTGTGCTGCGCGGACGACGTGGAGGGGCTGGACGTGCGGGAGTTCATGGAGCGGCTGCAGGGCGGGGAGGGAGGAGGGGCAGGGGCGGGAGGGCCGGGAGGGCAGAAGCAAGGGGGGCGGCAGGCGCAGGCACAGCAGCGGGGCGGGGCCCAGCGGCGGCGCTAAGGGAAGGGATTGTCTCGCGGGTTACTGGGTGGTGAGCTAAAGTCATCAACCGATTTGAAGTATGGGCTGTGCGATTGCTGCTGTTGTGGTTGTGTGAGGTGATGAGTTGTGGGTGCACGGCTGCGCACAGGCCCAGGACCGAACGTCCATGTGTTGACCCCCCATGTCTGTTTGCGTGGGTCGAGTCGAGGCGGCATCAACGTCGAACGGGTACCAGTTTGGGCTCGGGGTGTGCGAACACGGGATACGGTACGGTTAGCTGCAGGCGCTCGAGAGGTTCGTTGTTTCGTGTTGGGGTACGAGGGTCTGCCGGAATGACCTAGCGCGCTAACGGTGGGTCATGCGAGTGTGCAGCACCTTCCGTCTGCGTTCCGGTAGCAGTGAGACTAACACCTGTGCAAAGCACTAATCCAGACTAATCCATGGAAGTTGTGATGCGGCGCTGCGAGCGTGCGACAGGGCGTACACATAGAGCAATGCGTTACTGAAGGTAACAGGCTAGGGGGCCAGGCCATGAGCAAGGATCTCGATGAAGCAGGATGAAGCAGGTTCGGAGTACAAGCGGCGTTACATGCTCGCACATCTACAAGGCGAGCTACACATTGCGTCCTTCCATTATGCGCCCCTCTGGGCCTCCAACTGCATTCGGCTACAGCAGCCTAGCCGAGAGGCCAGGGCACAGTGTGACACGGAAGTTTGACCCCCCAAAAACATCTGTCCCCTACTGCAACTATCCTGCACCATCCGGCATTGCTTGGCACCTGCAAAATTGTTACAGCGAGCCCAGGCAGCTTATGCGCCCAAGCCCCCGCTCTCCCTGCTATGTACAGACCACTGCCTCTAATGATTAGGCTCTTCTCATTCTGAGGCCGCGCTGCTCTGTCGGCATGCTGCCAAGGTAGCGCGCCACGCTCACTTGCGGGTGACGCGGCAGCCCACCTGAAGGACAAGGCAACATGCAGGAGGGGACAGGATGAGTAACCCTCGGTTATGGGTCAGAAAGATGTGTTACGTCCGTGCACTTGCCGTACAGGCATGATACTAATTGCACCACCCGTCAAACGCAACCCCATAGGCACACACTGCGCGAACTTACCTCCCGTACCACACCACCTGCAACCTGCAACATTGCCCACCAGTGAGCACCAGTACACCAGCTGCCTGCTGGCCCTGCCCACCCACTTCTACTTTCTGCCAGCCTCCATGCAGCTACCCCCTTTTCCCGCTGGCAGCCCCATGCCGGCCCATCAGCTCTCGCTTTCTGCTACTTTGCCGATCTGCGTTTGCATCAGCATCCGGCGTGCGAGTCCTGCGCTCAACCCCCCTCCCTGTCCGCCCACCTGCATGGCCACCAAAACCATAACAACACCTGCCGTCTCCGACCCCGTACCCGTACCCGTACCCCTGCCTGTGCCGTACCCGTGCCCAGCAGCTGCTACCGGTCGCCCCGCCTTCCCCTGCCTATCCAGCCGCAGCCTGCTGTCCCCCAGCAATCTCCCGCCACCCAGAACTGCCTGAACAAGGTCAACTGCCGTACGCTTACCCTTACCCTTACTCTTACCCTCACCAATGCCGTACCCATACCCCTGGCCGCCCACCTGCAGCCTGCTGTCCCCCGTGAGCGTGGGGTTGTCGCACAGCTTGGCCACGTCCTGGCTGCCGATCAGCGCGTCCTCCCACACGCTGCCCGCCAGGTCGGCGCCGGAGAACGAGGCGCCAGTCACCACCGTGTTAATGAACTGCAGGGGACGCAGGGAGGCGGGCAAGGGGCGCGTGGGTGGGGGCGGGGGCACCACGGTGCGCGGACCACAGCAGAGCCGTGAATAGGGTGGCACCCTGACTGGCAAGCATGCTTGCTGCTGAAAGTTGCAGTTAGTTGTGCAATTAAAGTTAGGGACTCGTGAGAGGTACGCCCAGAGAGCCAGGGGGCCTTGAGGGGGCCTGATGGCCGAATAGTGCAAGCATAAGGAGGTACTGAAAGCGTTTCGCTGGCACGGCCCACCTTGACCCCCTTGAGGTTGGCCCCCGTGAAGTCCACGCGGTCCACCACAGCGTTGGTCATGTCGGCGCCCTCGAAGTTGGCGTTGACAGCGTACGCCTGGAGCGTGCAATTTGGGTGCGCGGCAGTCCAGCAGGCGCATGGTAGGCAAGGTGGTGTTGCCTGCCGTCAGCAGCTACCGGTACAGCGACCGGCATGCGACCCCAATCCTCCAACCTCTGACCGCACAGGTGCCCTCCTAGCACAACTGACGGAGCAGCCACAAGCCGTGGGTGCAGTCACTGGACGTGTGGCAACGCGTTGCAACTTCCGCCCCCTTGCTCAGCACCAAAACGCGGCCTTCCCACACGCTCTCTGCAAGGGGCCCCTGCTCCGCCCCCACCCGCCCCCGCCCCGGCGCACCTTGGTGAGCACCGCCTCCTGCAGGTTGGAGCCCGACAGGTCCGTGCCCTCCAGCAGGGCGCCCGCCAGCACACGGCCGCGCAGGTCCTTGCCGGCGTAGCTGCACAGCCGCAGGTCCAGCACCTTGTCCGACACGGCGTTAGCCTGGTGGGCGTGTGTGAGGATAAGGGCTTAGGATGGGGAGCGGTCAAACAAAGGAAGCAGGCGGATGGAGGCTGGGACGGAGATAGGGAGGAGAGAAAGCAGACATGGGACCAAGACATGTGCAGCGTGTGCATGGATCGCATTATGAGCATTGGGAGCTTCACCCTCTGCTACCAGAAGGCAAGCACGCCCAGCCTTGGTACCCATGAATTCGAATTCAAACGCCTGTCGTGCACCGCCGCCATCCGACAGCCAGCGTTATCACCACACACCTGGCCGATGGTGTTGCCGACGTAGCCGCGGTCGCAGCGGTTGGGGTCTGCGGCAACCATGCGTTGGCGTTAGCGCTTGTGCACATGGCAGCCAAGACCAGGTGTCAGTCTACGTGACGGCTTTGGTCTTAGACTGGTACGAACACAGCAGCCACCCGACACCCGCACGCTGCACTATCACAACTTCATGTAGGCTAGGCGGCTAAGGCAAGTCAGAGCAGGCGCTAGCAGGTCCAAAGCACCCATAACCTGCCGCTTGCCCCGTGCACTCCCACGGGCATCGCTTGTGTCCCGACAGCCTACACCCCATCCTTCCGCCCTCCTGGATCACCTTGACCAGTCCTCCAGCACGCTCACTGCCAGCACCCCCGCGCCACATGCAATGCCATACGCGTCGACGACGGATATGTCAACCCCTCCGCCAAGACCAGGCTCCGTATTACAACGTCACGGTTTTGGTACAACACTGGTACATACCCGTCTTGTCGATGGGTGGCAGGCGGAACTCCGCCATGGCCATGTTGGCGGCCAGGAGGTTGGCGGCAACCGACACGGCCAGGCCAGCGGCGACGCCCGCAGCCTGCAGCAGCGGCTGCTGCTGCTTGGATGCTGCGAGGGCACAACATGGTGCGGGGTATGCAGGGAACGCGTGGGTTTAGGGTGGGTGGGAGCGCTTTGGAGGGGGCGGCGTGCCGGTAGGCAATGCATGGGCGTGATGGAGGAGTCGGCGCGCCTGGGCAAGCCAGGTGGGAGGTAACAGCAGTGCGTCTGGTATGAGGGGAGAGATTGCGCTGTGTCGTTGCCTGGTGCACTTGAACGGCATGTGGGCATGGGTGAGGAGAGCTGCCTGCCCGCTCGGTCGTTCGGGCTGGCGTGAGGCTGGCGTGGCGTGTGCGGAAAGGCCGAATCGGTAGCTGCGCAACAACTCTGGTGAATGAACGCGTATATAGCTTGCCGCTCTGCATGGAATTTCTCTCGCATACGAGGGAGGGATGCGGGACTGGCGTAGATGAATGCTGCCAGGCTGTGAACAGCAGCCGACAGCCCCATATGGGAATGATCTGGTGCTATTTGATGTCACTTGCGATAACTGCTAACGTGCTTGGCCCCACGTCCCAACCCAGCTCAGTCTGGCCCTGTCCACTTGCACCACTCGTCTTAACTCACCTTGGCAGCGGATAACCACGGCACTGCTGCGCGTCACAGGCGACGACCGCTTGACAGCTGCGGCACGCTTCATCTGAAGAGCCATCTTGCACGCGGAACGCTTCGCTGAAGTTCTGACCGGAATGCCGAGATACACTGTTGGTGGATATCGCGTGAAGGGGTCCGGACGGTATATCAACTACAGTGCAATATCGTTGCACGACTATCTGTAATGAGGGCAATCGTTTCTTGCTACAAAGCGTGCTCGCAGATGCTTTTTAAGTTTCGGGTCTCCCCCGGCACCGCCAGGCATGCACAATCACGGTGGCAGGCAGGCAGCTCAGGCGCTTTCCCCTCTTCCTTGCCCGTGCCCACCTACTCCACCTCGACGTCAGTCAGGTGGACAATCCTGTGCTGGTCCTTCGCAAACTGAATTGCGTACAGGACTTCAGGCCACGGACAGTTACAGCTTACAGGCAACAGCTGCTTGCGGCTTCTTCCCTATCAATCAGTCTATACATCCTCCAGCTGTTCCTGCTGCTGCCACGTGTCGTGCCAGCCCACCTAATGTGAACCGTTGATCGAGCTGCAATGCAACTGCTGTTGAACTTCTTCTATGCTGTTGCACCGCTACCAAGGCCCGGCCTTCGTAACCCTGGGCTACCGTACTTATGCGGACCTGCATAATCACACTGGTTGAGCAGCTGTGCGGAGCGACCGGGTCATGTGCCACTGTGTGCCACACGTGTGCCCGTTGATTGGCATTACAAATCGAAGCCCTGCGTTCCAGGGGCACAGGTACACACGCGGAAACGTCCTTGCAGCAGCAGGGATCCCTCGCACGGACCACGATAAGAGCAAGCAACAACGGTGGTTGACCTTCAGGGCAACACCCAACCATTGCGGCCCATTGTTCCTGCCACAGTTCTACCGTCCAAGTGTCGTTGCCTAGCCGACCCCTGCACGTGCCCCGCGCTGAGCACCTGCACTTCCCAGCAGCCGTATGCAACCTACCCTAGCCCAGAACACGGCACAGGTCACAGTGCACCCCGCGCCATGGGGATACACTACTATGGCTACAGCCCCACAAGACAACGGCGCTCTGGAGCGCTCGACTGATAGAGTCCCCACTTTCCCTACCACCACACTTGGTGTCAACTTCTGCTAGCATCCATCAGCCGAGATACCAGTCGCCCATCCCGCGCTGTACCGATGTCCGTTGCCCGATAGTTGGTCATGCAATAGTGTGCCGTGCCCACGCCGTTTGTAAAAGCCCACCATCCCGGCCGGCGGTCTTCAGCAGGTACTCAAGTGCAGCAGCCCTTACGCCCAGTCGTCCGAGCGCCCATGCTCCACACGTGTCAACAATCACGGGACAGTCCGTCCGCTGCGTACGCCAGCGGGCCGCAGCCCACCGCAGCCGTCACACACAGTCACGTGTCCTGAGAACCCTCCTGCCAGTCCCTTTACTAGCCTCGGTGCGAGACCAGGGAAACCGGACAGCGTCAACGCTCCTCTCGCACGCAAGCAGAGGACCTCCGTCGCCCGGCTGCTGCCCTCCGCCACCGCGACACCCTCCGATCCGTCCACACGCCGCCTCCCGGCCGCTCTCCACCGCCACAGCATGCTGCTCCGCTACCCCCAGCCATGCCCACGCCTCGCTCCAGGGCGGCTCCGCGCTGCTCCGCCTCGCCCTCCCCTCCCCTCACCGCGCCACGCCCTGGCCCTCCTCCCCCAGGCCGTTCTTCGCGTTCTCCACCAGCTGGTCCTGGTCCTGGATGAACTTGTGGATGGCCTTCTTGCTGGGCTCCTGCAGCTCGCCTGCGCAAGGGGGGCGTGGACGGCGGGAGACGATTGAGGTATAGAGAGAAAGGGGGAGGGGAGCACATGGGTCTTACTGGTGCGCTAGGGCTGAGCACACAGAGGAACCCGGAGACGCTGGCGTGACGGCTAGTCACAACACCGGCTTCCCGAATGTGCGCACAGAAGCGATCTGGGTAATCGTGTGCAACAAGGTTGGGCGCTTGGGCTAGGAAGCAAGAATTTACGCTCCAACAACACAGTGCGTGCCGGCAGTGTCCAGGCATATCGGTCCTCCCTGCTGTTCGCAAGGTGGATCATCACCACCACCAAAGGCGCAGCTGTTCCCACAGGTCGCCTTCGCTGCTCCTTCCGCCAGGCCCCCTTAACCCAACTCCCTCAACGGGCATCATGTTGCCTCGCTCTCCCCTTACCTCGCCTCCGCAGTACAAAACTGCCCTTGCTCCGCGCTACTTGCCCCTTCATAACCCACATGCCCATGCGTTCTCCCCTCCACACCACCCACCCGCCACCAGCAGCTCATCCAGGATGTAGTAGGCCTTGTGGAAGTTGAAGATGAGGTCCAACTCGCACACGTTTCCGAAATAGCGGTCCAGCACCTCCACAAACCTGGGGCCAGGGGCAAGGGACCGTTGGAGGCCATGTGGTACCCAGCACAGCAGGCAGTACTGCGGCCAAGCAGCTGGCACTTTGAGAGCCATCGGTGTGACACCTGGCACCGCGTTTGAAGGTAAAGATTTTAGCGTTGCTCATGCAGCCGATTGTGGGTTCTGCACATGTAGAGGCCCTGGAGGGGTGCACAAAGACACTGTGCGGTTGGGGGGAGTACACGAAAGGCGTCCCGAACCGATCCTAGCAGCAGGACCGCGGCTTCGGAGTGGCACGCGTACGAGGAAGACAGTAAAACGGTTTGCCATACCAACACGGAGGCACGCGCCCCACTGGACACTGGTCCCAGCTCCCATGCCGCGCAGCTGGCCGCCTGCTCCTGTGGTGCTTCTACCTCCCTGGCCCCAGGTACTGACCGGCTAACCGAGCTGCAGCACAGACATAGGCAGTCTGCCTTTCAGTGCCGGCAATGGCAGCCAAGAGTGGGGGTTCTGTCTGTCGCCTTGGCCCCACCCCCACCCCCGCCCCCAACTCACTCGTGGATGATTTCCAGCGTTATGAGCTCGTTGTCCCCCACGTCCACTCCACACACGAAGTACAGGCTAGCATATCGCTTGTATATCAACTTAATGTTCTTCCAGTCCAGGAAGTTGCAGAGCTTAAGGGGCCGGGCAAGGATCGAAGGCGTAATTTCCTTGATGACCCTCGCCCGCTCCTTCATGTTGTATGTTGAGTACCATTTCGCTAGCCGCACTTTGCCTTGTCGGCTCATCAAGATGACGAAATGTATCTGTGCGGGAGAGACTGCAGTTGTCAAACTGTTTCCCAGCAGCAAGGGTGTCGGTGAGGATCATTTTTCCTCACCATTTTCCTATGTCAGCGAGCTGGGGCCTCCCCGGTGGGAGCCCCAGTGCACTGCGATATGCCAAGCGAGGGTGGAGGGTAACTAATGCTTAGGGAAGGGTAGCAGTCCAATGGTGCTTACAATTGCAGCAGTATCGCCTTCAGATATTCGGGCTGGGAGTGGGTGGCTGGCTGAACGCCAAGGCTCCCAGGGTTCGTTTCTTCGGTTGATGCCACGCGAGCAGCTTTGTTCCCCGTCTCGGTTGGTTGGCTTGTCTCATATGTCCATACAAGCTCATAGAATGATAAGCGGCCCCTGGTAGCCTGAGCGCCACGCTTCTGCGACAACGCGCCAAATGGTTCTCTGCGCTGAGGCACCCCTGTCCCTTGCTGCCTTTCCGCACCTAAAAATGGGATAGTAGAAGATACCATGGATGTTGCTTAGGTACCTCCAAGCGCGGTCTAGCTTCGGCCAGGCCCTACACGACGAGCAGTTTCCCTAAAAGCTTTACCATTCCAGCGTCACCGCACAGGTGGACAAGCTTGAAACTTTCCATCCCGGTTCTGTCGTCCTTCAGAACCTTGTCTCATCGCCCGTCGGGTCCAGCCCGCCACCCCCTCCGCCTACCCCTTCGCCACCCCCGCCTGGGCGAGTTTTTACAATGTCCAACAGCGGCATGAACAGCCTGCACGCCACCAGCAAATGGCTCAACCTGTTCCAGTATTGCCGCTTCCTGCGGCTCTTGGGGCACATCATGGTCCTGCTGGTGCTGTCCCTCGTGGGCCTCACCTACACAGCAGTAGCAGTCACGTACGTTCCGCTGTTAGTCAGCGGCCGCGTGCTGGGCGTGCTAGGCGGCGCCTTAGTCATGTCCGCCTTCACCGTAGTGGTGGTGCTGTGCGTGTGGAGCTACCTTGCCACCGTCACGGTGGACCCGGGGCGTGTGCCGCCGGGGTGGCACCCCTTCCCGGATGAGCAGGTGCGGCGTGGGGCAGTGCGAGAGCCGGGACCAGGAGGGACTGTGTGGGCTCGAGTGGCTCGCAGTAAGGGGAACGGCACCAGGGGGGTGAGGGAAGGACGGCCCGAGCAGCGCTTCAGGACCCGGGGACGGGGAGAACTGGGCTCCGCATGCTGGGGGTAGGATGTAAGCTAGGGCAATGGGAGCACGGCTGACCGCAACGGTCCGGGCCGGCGTCCAGGGTACGGGGCACGGTGCGTGGGTTGAAGGTGGAGCTTCTAAAGAACAAGGCGCAAAACGCTGGCGTGGATACGCTGGAATGGCCCAAGGCGCGTGTTACGCCAGGAGGGTGCTGGCTGCTGCGCTCTGCCTCGTCATGCCGTTCCGTGTAGCGCCAGACTGCACCCATTCCTTACTTGCAGCTGCCACTCACTGCAACAGTGGACACAGCGCGGACACAGCGCACCGGCATCCAGGCATCCGCTTCTGCACGTGTCGTAGCCTGCGCGCCACGCCCCAGTCTTGCCATTGAACCATTCCCACGCGGCACCATATGCACAGTTGCACTCTGGCCGCCCTTCGGTTACCGGGCTCCCTCGCACCCTCCACGCAGCACGCCCGTGCCGAGCTGGAGCGCATGTCGTACTCCAATTACTACTTTGACCGCCGCGACCCCCGGCGGCCGCGCTTCTGCAAGCGCTGCCAGGCGTGGAAGCCGGAGCGCGCGCACCACTGCAGCGTGTCGGGGAGATGCGTGCTCAAGATGGTGCGGGGCATGCGGGGGCAGGCGTGGGCATCTGGGATGAAGCGGAGAGGCCGTGGTATTGGCAACGCAGAGGTGCCAGCGGGCGTTTACGGCTGTGAATATTGGGGCTTAAGTGTCTGGAGCGGTGTCTTGCACGTGGGCATGTGCACCCGCGCGGCGGGAAGTATTCAGCGTTGGTAACGCTCTGGTCCTCTCATGTCACCTGCCCCGCTCCGACCCCCGCCTGTTTCACTCGCGTTACTAGTACTTTTCCCCCTGCCTGCTGGCCACGCAGGACCACTGGTGCATCTGGGTGGTCAACTGCGTGGGGCTGCTCAACTACAAGGTAGGCAGGGCGACTGCAACGGGGCACAGCGGCAGCAAATGGAGGCCAGGCGGCGGGTTACACATGGGCCCTTGTTGCCGGGGCCAGAATCCCGTTTACCAATGGATGTGTATGCCTCCGTAAGAGCGGCAACATGAAAGGGCTCTACTGGTAGGTGGCTGCTTGTGTTCACAATCCGCTGGGCCTTTGCAGTTGGCAGGAGAAAGCAGAGTGCCCAGCAGCCCGACGGGCCGGTATGCCGTGTGCGTGATAGGGCCCATGCATTTGCGGGGCTTGCCTGGTGTTAAGTGACTTGCGTGGCGGCTCTGGGGTTGCCAGTGGCTAGGGCGGAGAAATAAGGGTGGACACGTGTGATGGCTGGTGGGCGGATCGCCTGGGTCGGCAACGTGCTTCCCTGCTGTGCGCCGACGCAAGTAAGCTCCACGGGCAAGAAGCCCTCAAAGGAGCAACTGCAGCCCGCTGGCTCCGCGCCTATGATGTGCCTCCGCCGGTGTTGGTCACAAGAGCCTGCACCCTTTCTTCGCTACCCACGCCTTTCAGTTCTTCCTGCTATTTATCTTCTACGCGGCTCTGGGCTGCCTGCTGGCGCTAGCGGTGCTGCTCAAGAGCATGATAGACTTCTTCAACAACAGGTTGCACGGTAGCAGGTGGGCGAAGGAAAGGGAGGGCCGATGAATAGCAAGGCATCATCATGCCACGAGGGGTTTGCAGCTGCAAGCATTCCAACATCCATTCAGCCCCCCGTTGTGGCCCCGTCCTGCAACCCCTGGGGTATTCCATATTGAACTCTCCAACACCCACGCTCGTGTCTAGCGGTTTGCACTGGGACAGCACAACTAACACACCAGCGCCTGCCTCGACCTTGTTCCCTTCCGCACTGCTCCTTCCCTGCCCCAACAGCGCTCCGCTGGTGTTCATCGTGAGCATCACCAGCGGTGCCTTTGCGCTGAGCCTGGCGGGCTTCCTGGCCATGCACGGCCAGCTCATCGCCGCCAACTGTACGACCATCGAGATGTACGAGAAGGACAGGCTGCACCCATGGCCGTACAACAAGGGCTTCCGCCGGAACTTTGAGGAAGTGTTCGGGAGAAAGTGAGTAGCTTGGCACGATACGAGTGACCTGGGCTGCACACGAGCGACACTGCATAAGGGGCTCCCTTGTACGACATGGTCCGCTGACTCGCCTTGTGGACCTGCATCGAGCTACCCCGTGGCAAGGCAACCCCCGCTACAACGCTTCCTTGCAACAACTCCAAGTTAATTACTAGCCTTGTTCGCATTTGTCCTTGGTCATGCAGCAAGCTGCGGTGGTTCCTGCCGCTCCACTCCAAGGAGGACAAGCGCGCCATGCTTGACTCGTGCCTGGCGCCACGTGGCGTGGCGCTGGGCCATCCATCCACGCCCTTCCTGTCTGCAGCTGTGTGAGGAGGCGATTGGGCACACAGCCAGAAGTATGCAGTACATACTGTGCTCCTGTGCGGGCAGCTGTGTGCCCGAAGTATGCATCCCAGTGCGTTGCATTCCGTGTATTGCCCTAGGATATTTGCTTCATTTATTGACTGGCAGGGAGGAGTGGGTATGACGAGCAGGCTCGTTACGGAAGGGAGGAGTGGATAGGAAGAGAAGGCTCGTTGGTTGCAGGGTCATGCGTTCGGCTGGTAGCCGTGAGCATGACAAGGACTGCGTGGCGAGGTTGAGCATGTGCAGCAGCAGGGGAGTGAGAGGGTTGCCTACACGGTGAAATTTGGGGTGCGTGTCCGTGTCTCGACGTCTGTTGGAGCACGGACTGCCATTAGTTAACTCGAGGCCCGTGGGTGGCCCCGTTTGCCGGCATGCACAGTTTGAGGTCATTTGAGGGTACTAGGGTTCATCCCCTGCTGCAGCCCGTCCACGTTGTTGGTACAGGGTCGGCAAGGGGGATGCCTCAGGTCTTCGGCCGATGTGTAACGTTCAGGGGAGCTCCCATGCCTGAACCCGCCCAAGGCTCACCTGAAGGTCACCACCAGGGACTCTGGCAGCCTACGATGCAATCAATTCATCAAAGCCATTGCAAACCTTGTCCGGGGTGTTTCAAGAGGCAAGTTTGGCGCGTACGGCAGTGGGTTGGTGCCCCAGGTCAGGACCAGTGGTCTGGCATTTTCCCTTGTGACTCACCCCACTTGCCTTCCCCGACCGAACCCCTTGGGGCCCTGCATCAACACTAGCTCTGTTGTGTCCCGCATTCGGCCCCTGCACATAACGACTCCTCCGCTGCAGGCAGGCAAAGTAACTTCACTCAGGATCACCTGGTTACTTGGCAGTTTCCACTCTTGAACTTCTGCCCTTGAAGAAGATAGGCTTAAGGGCCTTCGCCCAGGTGCCTTCTAAGGCAGCCGGCCGTCACCACCCGTAGCCACGGCCCATGGGGGGTAACCGCAAAGCGGCAGAGCGGCCCATGGAGGGTGGAGGAGAAAGTAATACCGTAGTAGGGTGGGCATCGTCCACGTATTCCCACTAGCTCCCACCAGCTCCCACCTGCTCCACATGCTTCCACCTGTTCCCACGCACCCCGTGCATAGCACACCCAGGCCTACCAGAACAACCCTTACCTGCGAAAGCCCGAAGGTGCGCCCTCATGCAGGGAACCGATTTGCCTGCGATGCCAAGGACAGTCTTCGGTGGTACGCGTAAACGCGAGGGAACCGAGTCAGGCGTCAGAGAGTCACGGAAACTCTGGTGGCTGCACGCTGTCGTGCACCGTTACTGAAAGTGGCACGTGTAAGGCACGCTGGCTCGCACTAGTGCGCGGATGTGCGCGGTAGATGCACAGTTTCAGTAATGGGGCCCGACAACCCGAAGGGGTGGTGCAGGGTTTTTTTTCTGTGGAAAGGTTTACAGGTGAAGAGACGGGAGAGGACAGGCCAGCGGGACCTCAAAGCCCGACCAGCACAGGCAAGCACCAACACCACAAAACGTCCAAACCCAGCGCACCCCGGACTGCAAAAAGGGAACACGTAGAGAAGGAGAGGACCTGAAACCAAAACACCACCGAACAGGGAGAAGAGAACAAGACACCAAGGGCAAGGGGAGTCCAAATAAAAGAAAAGAGAAGGGATCAGGGAAAGGGCAACAGAACGACAAAAGCCCCCCAACCCCCAACCTACCCTCCCGACCACGCAGAAGGCACCAACAGAACCCCAGCGGGCAGGCGCCGAGACAGGCGCCCACGACAGACACGCAGACGGGCCGCCCGAGAAGGCCACAAAGCCAGCAGCCCACCAGGCTCCAGCAGCCCCACAGACCAGCAACACGACCCCGCCTCCCAACCGCAACAGCGACCCCACCCCGTGCCCAGGAGGAGCACCCCGACGCAGGACAGACAGCCTGCCAAACCGCCCGGCCAGCACAAAACCGACCCCCAGACACGCCACCCAGCACGCAGGGACACCGGCGACAGAAGCCAAAAAAAAAACACCCGCGACCCTCAGCCCGCATGGCCGCCAGCAGCGACGCAGGGGTGACGGACGAAGAGACCCCAACCCCCAACCTACCGACCCAGATACGCAGAAGACACCCGGAACCACCACAACACCACCGGCTCGCCAGACGCCAGCAAGCGCAAGGCCAGCCCGAGGCCGCACCCGAGTCTGAAGGTGGTGGGTGGGTTGCCATTGCCCCCGGCACTGCCCTGCACTGCCCCTCAAAACCCCTACGCCTGCATACTCGTGCACTGCATCAACTGTCACCCACCCTCCATGGCCCTTAAAGCTGCAACAGCCCACCACCTCCCACACGCACTGCTACACCACAGGGGTGCCGCCCGGGCGCCCAGGCCAGCCGCACGTGCTCCCTCCGGATGCCCTCCCCCTGACAACCCCCGGGCACGCTCTTCAATCACCGCCAGCGCCACCCGGCAATCCCAGGATCGGTGCCCTGGGCAATTGGCCCCGGTCTTCCAGCCCGCCGCAGCCCCCAGCCCCACACACACCCACACTGTTGGTCAGGGGAGACCCCAGCTGTTCGTGCTTGCCCCCTGTCCCAGGCAAGGATTCTTGTACGTACGTGCGACGTGCGACGTGCGGTGGCATCAGGTCTGAGCTGCAGTGCAGTCAGGCCCCAGAGCCCCGGCGGGCACCAGTTCGTTGCAACTACAGCGTCCGAAGCTGTTTCGCAGGGGAGCCTTATGGGCTGCGCGACAGCTTGTTCCCACTGTGTAAAGACACTGTATACGGTACCCTTAGTGTTACAGGTCTCAACAATCGGCAAACGTACCTTTGCAGCGGAGTGGACCGCGAGGAAAGCACGTGGACGGAGCGGCGCAAAATGGTGCGCTCACGCTGCCCCACGTGGCATGGTCAGGTGGTTCACTTGGGGCACTGAGTCATGCTTTTGGACTTGTCGGTTGAGGCATTGGGTCACAGGGGCATTGAGTCAATGACGCTCCAACGTAAACCTCATCGATGCGATAAGGGGCATGGGGTTGGGTGGGACAACCCCTGGCTTGCGACTAGTTGCGACGCCCGAAAGGCTCTTCCGTCTTGGAGGGGTTGCTGCCAGGCACCAGCATGTCATGACTAGTGAGATAATACGAATAGCAAAGAATGCCTCTCTGATCGCCCATTCGCGTATTCATGTGTCCACGCGTAACGATCAAGTTGCAGGTACAGGACGTTAACCGACGCCAGCGCACGTGGTGAAATACCGCAATTTGCCTCGTGTCCACAGCGCGCGCTATGGGAGTGATACAACAATTTGTCCTCCGTTGTTATGCATTCGAAACTACGCAACTTCGACCTGTGGGCTTAGGCGTTGGCTATGTCGGACGCGTGTCGCCAACGCCTAAGTATTTCGGGGAAATAGACATGCGTAATGCCATGGCTATGCAATACCGGCGAGCTCCGTTCCACATTCCAACGCATCTGCGCTTTCTCACCACGTTTGTCAGGTGTATGTGGAAACCCTAGTTACCATGCACCGTGTACGGAGCACATGAGCCCCGTGGAGCTATTGATAAGAGCGCCATTGGGACGTGGGCGATAGACGGAGTTCATTTCTGCCCAACCTGCGGCTATTGTGCTCATAATAGGCTGCGCCTTAAGTCTAGCCCACTGGGGCTTTCAGCGTAGGCGGCTCAACCATGGACGACTGCATTTCCGCTATGACAGCCGTCTTCGACGGCAATGCAGATAAGGCTTCAGCCCTCTGCGGCCAGTTCATGCCAGCCTTTGACGATGCGTCAGGGGCTGTGGACCGGGCGAACCAAGTGGCCATTGGCCTTAACACTCTATATCTCGTGTCATGCGGAGCGCTCGTCTTCGTCATGCACGCTGGCTTCGCCATGGTAGGTCATGTGAAAGCGGGACGGGAAATCAAACCGCATGTCACAGGCTCGAGTCACGTGGTCCGCGCCCTGCCTGATGGAAGCTTCCCGTTCCTTGACCGCAGCTGTGCGCCGGCGCGATTCGCTCAAAGAACACAAGTGCGTCTATGAAGGGGCCTCCTGTCGGCCAGCTGCTGCTGGCCAGTGATTCTGAGCAGACCGCCCTGCCGCATTCCTTCCCGCAAGTCAAACGTACTGACCCAAGACCTGCAACGCCACCTTTTTGCAGTGAACATCCTTTTACAAACGGTTATGGACGCTGCTGTTTCCGCTATTGCCTTCTACATCCTCGGGTACGCACGTGGGCCAGTTCCGCGTTTTTGCTTGCAGTTGCAGCACGGCAGGCTGGTGGGAAGCTGACCCCGCCTGCTAACGTGTCTGCAGATACGGCTTTGCCTACGGCATCGGCGACAATCCAAATGGCTTCAGTAAGTACACTGCCGCACGGGCAAAGACGACCTGCTGCAGTCCTTGCGCACTTTAGGTACCCTGACGGTTTCCCTCCAGACCCCTGCCCATCACCGAGCGCTCATGGCCCGTTACCCGCACCTGTGCAGTTGGAGATGCGATGTTCGGCCTTGCCCGCTTCGTCACCCGCAACCAGTCTCCAGCCCTGGGCACAAACCTCGGATCAGGAGTGTACTGGCAAGGCTTTTTCTTCCAGGTAAGCTCCCTGTGCCCTGACGCCTCTATAACACCCCCTCCAGCGTCATGTGCCCACGCAGCGACAGCTAACCGAGAACTTGTACCCCAATCTGTGACCGCAGTGGGCGTTCGCTGCCACCGCCACCACCATCCCTGCGGGCTGCGTCGCTGAGCGCCTTAACTTCAACGCCTACCTGAGTAAGTGGTTCAAGAGCCCTCTGCTCAAGAGGCGTCCGCTCTCCTGCCGCTGACGAGTACCGTACGGGTCCCACGTGCTGATGCGAATGCCACTGTCCTTGCATCCGTCGCCTCCTGGCATGACCCTGACAAACCATGGCACCATGGGCGCAGCTCCAAACGCACGCAGCAGATCCCCACCAATCATGGCTCAATCCAACCCTTGCCCACCGTGTCCCCATGCTCCCTCCTCCACCCCCGCCCCTCGCAGTCTACTCGTTCTTCATCTCGGCCTTTGTGTACCCCGTGGTTGTCCACTGGGTGTGGTGCTCGGAGGGCTGGCTCGGCTACGCCCGCTTCAACGTCGCCAACCCCGACAACAACTACTCCCGCCTGTTCCGCTCCGGCATGATGGACTACGCCGGCTCCGGTGTCGTGCACATGGTGGGCGGCTTCGCCGGTATGGCGGGCTGCATCATGGTGGGGCCCCGCATGGGTCGCTTCGACTCCAACGGCAAGCCCGTCGAGATGCCCGGTCACTCCGCCACCCTGGTGGTGCTGGGTACCGTGCTGTTGTGGTTCGGCTGGTACGGCTTCAACCCCGGCTCCATGCTGCTGATTGACAACGCCACGAACGCCATGGTGGTGGGCCGCTCCGCCGTGACTACCACCCTGTCGGGCGCCGCCGGCTGCCTGTCGTGCCTGCTGACCGCCTTCTTCCGCCACAAGGTGAGCGGTCGTTGCAGCCCTGCGCACTCACCTCCACTACCCCTCCTGCAGCGCCACACTGGCAAGGGGAAATCGGTTCGGTAGATTGCCTCACCTGCTGTTCGCATGACCTGTTGAAAACATCAATGCGTGCGTACTCCCCGTACAGCACATGCTGGCAATGTCCCCGCGCCCCGACTGACTGGACTGACTGCACCTCCCCGCCCCCCTCAGGCCTGGGACCTGGTGGCCGGCTGCAACGGCGCGCTGGTGGGCTTCGTGTCCATCACCGCCTGCGCGCACGTGGTGGAGCCGTGGGCCGCCATCATCGCCGGCTTCGTGGGCGGCTGGATCTTCGACGCCGTGTGCGCCCTGTTCCTCAAGCTGCGCATCGACGACCCTCTGTCCGCCGCTCCCATGCACGGCTTCTGCGGCGCCTGGAGCGTCTTCTTCACCGGCCTGCTGGCCTCTCGCTCCTACGTGTGCGAGGCCTACGGCCGCGACTGCTCGCCCGAGAACTACATTCCCCGCGGCCTGTTCTACGATGGCGACGGCCGCCTGCTGGCGTCCCAGGTCATTGGCATCATCTCCATTTTCGCCTGGGTGTTCGGCCTGATGCTGATCCTGTTCTCCATCCTCAAGGCAGTCAAGCTGCTGCGCATCAGCGCCGAGGAGGAGCAGGCCGGTCTGGATGTGTCCAAGCACGGCGGCAGCGCATGTGAGTGGACCGGGGGCAGCTGCTGGGGGAGATTGGGATGTGGGTTGTGCTTTTGGTGCAGCGGCGTGGGGGACACGGATGTGGGTTGTGCTTTGGAGCCAGGCTTGGGGCGCGGAGTGTCGAGCTTTTTCTGCGTTTCACTTGCACAGTCTGCTCTTGCGCAACGTTGCGTAACTGCCTTCGTTTGGCTGGTCCCCTGGGTGCAAGTACCGAGTGTGCAGAGGGGCTGGTGGTATGTGCAGGTACACTGGCACCTTAGAACTTGCTTTGGAATTGCGCTTGTACCTCCCATCACCGCACCCTTCAACACACTGGCACCTGCTTCGCTGTGCGGCTCCTCCACTCACCAGTGTGCGTGTGTTTGCCCCGCTCTGCCCCACCCGCAGATAACTACGACCACGGGCTGGGCAAGCCTGAGAAGGCCCAGGCTGTCGGCCTGTAAGCCACCATCCCGACAACGCACATGCGTACGTGAGCAATGTGCAGACACGTGAGCAGCGCATGAACACGGCGCGCGAGGCTGTGTGGCCATAAGTCTTTCTGGGACACCTGAACTCGTGATAATGCAGTGAGTACCCTCCTCACCGTGCTATCTGGGTAACATAATATCGGTGTGTTGTCTATTTAGCGTGCCGGATAATGGTCGCTGTCGTGTGAGCGGAAGTATTTGGGGTGGTCGGATCGGGGCTTCCTAGGACTGAGAGGGTTTTGGGGCCGGTGGGCCTAAGGGTTGACCCCGTTGTTGTGCTGAGCACTGGTGGGCTCTCGCAGCAGTTTCCGAGTAGTGGAAGGTCGTGGTGTTAACTGTCACCTACACCCCATCATGGACCCATATGCAGAGCAAGGCGTAGCAAGTGAAGGACCCATTGCTGCTACGTTATCTCCTACCTCACCAGTTTACCTGTCACGGGACCCATTTCTGGGCGTTTCTCATGTGCCCTTGGTGTTTCCCTAATACTGAACGACGGCTTTGTGGGCGTGGGCGCAGGTGAAGGGGGCTTCCTATGCTCTGGCTCTGCATGCCACTGCGATGGCTTTCCTGTACCTGCTTGACATGACCGTCGTATGCGACTTGATTTAATGCATGAGCTTGTTGCTGTGCACGTGTCAGTGGGCGAGCTGTGTTGCCGCTGCCCGCCCAAGAATACAGTGGACGGTTTTATGCCACTGGGTGCGGAGGCTCGAGGTGTAACGTGTTTGTTCGCCACTGGTGCATCATCGTGCCTCGTCCCCAACCAGGGCCCCCTGAGCTGTTTTGTGCTGCTCTGTACCGTATATGGGTGGGGGAATTGCGTGTTGAACACGCAGCGGGCAATGCAAGCAACAGGCCCTGTCTGCTGGGTACGGTAACCTCCGCTGTCCAGTGACACCAGTAGTGCTGCAAGTTCCTGCTATTACATGGCCATCAAGCCATGCCTCAGTGCCAGCCTGGTGTTCGGAACCCAGCACGCTCGGCTGTGTATGTATTGGCGACTACTGTACATACATCTGCCACGTCTGCAGAAAAGGTCACAGTGACCGCAGAACGCGCTGGTATAAAAAGGATGCCAGCTGCCATGCAAGGCATTCTGCCGTAGTTAACCTTATTTATGCTGTATCCCTCAAAGCCTGACCGCATAGCACTCCCGGCACACATTCCTCTCCGTGCACCTACTTGCTGCAGGCATGTCGGCCGAGCGATGCCAAACGAGTGACAGCTAGTAAGAAAAGTATTCCGCACCTTCAGCAACACAATATCACGCAAGCCACGTCTGTGACGCAACACTACTTACTTGCTTTTTGCCCGGGCTGCTTTGGCCACCGCATCACCAGTTCACCACCCAGGGCATTGCAACCGCTTAACACATACGGTACGGTCAGACAGTGCTGCTGCATGGCAAGGCATCATTATATACAAGACACTGCAGCACAAGACTCACAGCTTTATAAAATACCGGGCCAGCTTCGCACAGGTGGCATTCCAGTTTGCTATGCCTCGAAAACCACATCTTCGCAGACCGCTTGCTTGCCTCCAGCATCTGCACCCTCCACAGCAGCGTCCTATGCCTCCCCAGCCGTAACCCTGCTAGGCTGCGCAGAACGCACAGCTGCGCTTGCGGCAAAGCAAAACCGACCAGCACCACTCAAGGTAACCGCATGATGCAACGCACGCCACCGTACTAGCGCAGCCACTGCTCGACGTGCTGCATCACCATAGCCGCTCAGTTGCATGGACACAAGGATAGACCCATTGGTGCTGCAACGCGTCCTGAGTGTTCAGGTACGGACGGTACAGGACGGCCATCAACAGTCAGCGCCACCCCTACAAGGCCCACCGGCGACCATGCAGCAGGGGCACCCACGGCGCTGCAAAAAGCAAGGCGAGGGATTTCCTGACAGCAGCACTCTCATGCTCAGAGAACGTGAACGGGCAAAGCCTAACCCTCAGTGGGGTCTTGTCTCCCCCTGCTGTGGTGCCTGACACGAGGCTCTCCAGTCTCCACTTCCTTCTTGCTTACCCGGTGGACCAGCCCACACGACGCTTAGCTAGATATGATGGTCACTGGGCAGCCCCAGCAATCCTACCCCCGCAGCGGCACGAAGCGAAAGCTGGTATCAAAGGTTTCTCATGAACGCTCATAGGTAGGCGAACGACAGACAGGCACGCTAGCGTGTCTCAAGTTCCGACATCGGCACGTGTACCATCACGAGGTGCGTGCAGGATGGTGCAGCAGCTGGTATATGCTGCAGTGTTGATCACGCAGGCAGGGTGCACCGTACCCCAACACCAAAGCCCTACATCCAAACGCCAGCAGCATACGCACGACGTTGCACCTGCTGCACATGCCGCCGTGCACCCACGCAGGATTCTTGGCGTCCAAGGTAGCAGGTACTGCAACAGGCACTGCAACGCACTCGTCTCCAATGTTCTCCAGCACCGCATGGGGCAACATATCAAGAAAAAGGAAGCGCCCAGCACTGTGGACGGGCAAACCTGCTACTGCCTGCCCTAGAGTCCATGCGAAGTGTTTTTCTGACACACCAAGTACTCAATCAAGATGCTTTTTTGAGCAATACCCGAGCCAAACCATAGCAGCTACCATACAACCTTCGGCTCACTCGGCGCCTAGCATTCCGTTGGTGTGTGTTACCAACGGCACGGACATTGAACGCTCCAACACTAGGCAGGGTCGTACCGGTGGACACAGCGCAAACACGCTGGCTGAGCCTGCAAGGTTTGTATGCTATCCAACAAGCAGGCGAGCCACAAAAGCGCTACTTTTCATGCCGATCGAAAGGGCACGTACTGAAGAGCTCGGGACGGCATCAACATGCCCACCGGGAGAGCCCATCCCAAGTCATACGCTGGCGTACCCTCTTTAAACTCGTAAAATTACTGCTAGTTACCAACTGCGAAAGCCATAAACACATAACCCTTAAGCTTGAGGCTACTTGACAAAATGCAACACTACCCAGGACAAGCGCGAATGCGCCAGCTTGCCGGCGCACCAGTGGACAATTGCGCATGCGAAGCCATGTTCACCCCGGCATACCTGAGGGAGCAACCACCAAGCCGCATGCCAGGGGCGCCCTCACCCAACCGACTTCCACCTTCCACCATGCACGAACCCGCCACACATGCATCCCGTGCTTACTCATGCATCCATGTTTGCATCTCTTCATGCCCGCCCGCTCTACCGCGGTGGCGCCCCAAGCACGAACGGAATGCGCAGTGGGACAAAATCACTGCCGCTCGTGGTGACACCTGCACTGTCCCCCTCTCCCTCACCGCCCTCTTCAGGCACAGCCATCTGCAGCTGCAGTTGCAGTTGCTGCTGCTGCGGCGGCGGGAGCTGCCACCTGCCGTCAGGGCCCCACCCTCCGCTGTAGCTGCGCCCGTACGTTCGTGCCGCCGCAGTTACCGAGGGCTGAGCGCCACCCCTGCTGGTGTTGCCCCGACTCACCGGCGCCGCAGCTGCCGCTGCCCCCGACACACCATCCCCGTGCCTCCACGCCCGCCCCTCCTCTGCACCGGGGCCCAACTTTGCCTCTTGTGACTGGGCCGCCGGCGCAGAGCCGCCGGTGCCGGCGCCACCGCCGCCGCTGCCGCCGCTGTCCCTGTCCCTGTCCCTGCTGCCGGTGCAGGAGCCCCGCAGCGCCACCTCCGCCAGCAGCAACGTGAGCCGCTTGACGATCTCCGAGCTGGACGGCCTGCAGGTGTCCAAGTGCAGAAAGCGATACAGGGAATCAGCATTTGCAGGGGTACATCCGTCAAGCGGGCGTTGTTCTGTGCAAGATACTGACAGCAGGCAAATTGGTAACCCCCCCACCGCAAGCCTCTAAGTCCGTTGTTGCACCATGTAAGCCCGTCGCTACCTCCCTGCGAGCCCACGGGTGCGCCCACACCTAATTGCTTTTTATCGCACCTCTCGTCCGGGTTCTGCCTCAGGCACTTTTCGATGAGCGACCGTAGCCCGGGGGGGCACAGCGGATGGCCAAGCGGTGGCAGGGACGGCCGCTTGGACTCCATGGCCACCTGATAAGGAGGAACACGGTTGCGGGCCATCAGCTCCGGGGGCGTCTTGCAGGGGTACACGTAAGACGTTCTGTGTACCCGTGTTGCAGGGGTCAGGGTGGATGAGCATGAGCAGAAAAGGGAACAGAAACAGTAGGCAAGGCAGCCCCTAGCCCATAGATCTCTGCTGCAAGGCGCCGTGCCCCTGCTGTGCCCGGTGTGGACCCCGCACCTGGAAGGCAATGACCACATTGCGTGTGCCCTCCCACGGCTTCCTGCGCGTTACCATCTCGTTCATGATGATGCCCAGGCTGTACACGTCCGCGCGGTCCGTCACCTGCAGCAGCCGTACAGGCGGGGCCACCGTACACATGCACAGGGGCCGTGCAAGGGAATAGAAATGGAGCGAGCCGTGAGCAGGGCGGGGACGGGCGGCGTCGTGAGGTTGTACGACAGAACGTTTCTTGCAGCGGGGCCATGCGGAAGAGTCCATGCATGCCCAGCTACTGTCGCAAATGCAGCGCCCCGCGGGAGGCTGCAGGCAGCACCATGATGCCACATTGCGCTCGGGAGTTTCCAGGGACTGAGACAAGAAACGTGTCGCGTGTCGGCCGTGTGTCATTGGCACGTGGCGGTGCGGGTGCCGCACCTTGGCGTCGCTGGTGGCCATGAAGGTCTCGGGGGCCATGTCTGTGGAGGGAGGGGCAGGACGGAAGGAGGCCGGCAGGAAGGAGCCAAGTCAGGGCGGAAGGGGCCAAGGGAGGTTCAGGGTCGTGAAAAGCGCACCGCCGCTCAGCATGCCGGCGCAGTAAGGGCCATGCAAACATGTGCGCGGTGTGCAGGGCCGCAGGGCGGTTCACTGTCCGCCGGTCCGCTTGTGTACAACGCCCGAGCGAGAAGGGCAAAATCTGTGATGCCAGCCCCCAACGCCGATGCAAAGCACATGGAGGGAGCGCTAAAAGTGTAAGCGTAATGTGCACTTTTGTATTGCCGACAGGCGAACAGGACTCACAGGGTGTAGTGCCAACCTCGGCGTCCTGCGTTGTGAGCGCTGTGTGCAGCTTGAAGCGGGCCAGGCCAAAGTCGGATATCTTGGCGGTGCCGTCGGCGGCCAGCAGCACGTTGGAGGGCTGCGAAGCGCAAACAGCAAACAAATCGCAAGCGGTAGTAGACCGCTTCTGAAGCCTGTGTCCTGTCGTTGGCCCTGGTCGAGTGCTGCCATCGTGCCATGCTGATGCAACCGCGCTGCTGCCCCTCGGATGTACATCTTCGTGCTGTTCCTCCTCGTGCTGCCTAAACTGTTCTGCATCCGTCGTACTTTGGATTGACGCTACCCGCCCTACCTTGAGGTCCCGGTGTACGACGGTGGGGTGCAGGTACGACAGGCCCGCCGCCACGTCCCGGCTGATGCGCAGCACATCCTCCAGCCCGTACGAGCACAGCCGCGCACCAGACCGGTCCTTGGCGTGTATGAGCTTGGACAGGTTGGCCACCATCAGCTCCTCCACGATGAAAGCAGGCGGCGGCGACGGAGGCGGGCACGACGTCGACGTCGATGGCGTGCAGCGTGAGCTCTGCGGCCCCGCCAGGGCCCCTGGGTAAGCCGCCCAGCCTGCCGCCGCTGTTGCCGCCGGCACCGCGTTGTCATCATCATCGCCGTCGTCCCGTGTGTAGACACCGACATCGGCGGTCACCTCCGCCGCCGCCATCATCTGGTGCAGACCAGCGCTGGCGGCGTACAGTGTGTCGGCGGAGCTCGACTGCGCCGCCACCGCCGGCTCCGTCGCCTCCGAGGTGGTAGTAGCGTCCTGCGCGGAATCGACCGCTGGATGCGACACGGACCCATGGTTCTCCCGCTGCGGCCCCATGGCATTACGGCTTGCCGTACTGGGCGTGGTGGGCGTTGCAGACGCAGTCGCACTGTGTGGCGCTTGGGGCTCCGCCGTACCCTGTCCCGCAGCCGCCGCGTGCACGGGAGCAGGCTCCCGCGCCGCATGTGGCGCCAGCACGCCCACGTGTCCCGGTCCGACGCGTCCGTCCTCCACGTGTGCGTCCACGCCGCCCAGGTGCCCGCCGTAGAAGCGCACCACGTTGGGGTGGCGCAGGCGCGACATCACGTGCGCCTCCTGCGCCAGGAAGCGCAGGTGCCGCATGTGCACCCCCACAGCCGCCTCTGCCGCGTCCGGCGGCGTCAGCATCTTGACGGCCACCGGCACAGGGCCCAGCGGGGTGTGCAGCAGCCCTCGACGCACCACGCCAGAGGCACCTGCGGGCGGACAGGGGACGCCGTACAGGATTGTGGGTGCAAGGCGCGGTATACGGGGCGTGGCAGGGCAGGTGTGAGGGGAAAATAGCAGGCGCTTTCAGGAGCCCGAAAGCAGGCAGACAAAGGCAACCTTCAAAGCACTCAGCACGTAGCCTACCAGCAGGAGCCTGCCTCCATCACAGTGCGAGGGCGAGGATACTACCGAGGGGGGGCACCAAGGGGGGGCATCCCATGCTTATCAACCTGACCCCGGCAGGTCCCCAGGTGCTCAAGTTACAGCTCACCGTGCCCTAGGTAGGAGTTGGGCAGCAGCTCCACCTCCCGCCCGATAGCCAGGTTGAAGCAGGAGGCAGGCTCGTGCCCAAACGCAGCCTCGGCATCCCTCTCCTGGCCCTGCTGCTGCTGCTGCTGCTGCTGATGCACCTGTTGTGGCTGGTTGCAAACCACGTTTGCAGACTGAAAGGTAGCAATCGCGCTGCCGGGACGGACCGCCCTGCCGCCTTCAACCCCGCCGCCCTGGACCCGGGAAACCAGGGGAGACCCCAGCGCGTGAGGCGCCAAGGCGGACTGCGGGCGGTTTCCATCCTCGGTGACAGTCCATTGGCGGCGAACGCGTCCCATGGACATGGCTGGCGGCAGCACCAGGTTTTCCATTGGGTCCGTATGTGGTAGGGACAGCGATAGAGGCAGCTGCCGCTGCTTCCACTGCTGCTGCCGCTGCTGCAGCACCTGCTGCTGGTGGTGCAGTGGGCTGAGTTGCAGCAACGGATGACCTCCAGCTGCACGAAGAGATTCTGCGGAGGCACGAAAGGCAAACAAGAGACGCCCAAACACGGCAGGATAACACAGCTTAGACCCATGGCACGGGTGCGATGGGGACAGTCCGTGTGTCACAGACGGTGCGGTCAGGCAGGCATGCTTAGCGTGCAGCGATGCGCTTGCGGTGACACAGTAGCACATCAGAAGGCAGGTACTAGTGACAAGCTCGACTTCAAGGAGCATGTCTAGTGACTAGTATCAGACATGGAGGCCGGCTGCGGTTGGGAGCTGTAGATGTGAGGACTGTGCGCAGAGCGCTCGCAGAGCAAGCCATGCTCCTCATTCCAAGCCACCTCACCAGAGTGTTCACTTCCCTCCGTGCGGGACCATCTGACACGCTGACCGCCTCACCTGATTCCGGTGCGCTGCCCACGTCCCCCTTCCACGCATCCCTGCTCGGCCGCCCCATTCCTGCCGCCGACAAGGAAGGCTTCGGCAGCACCCCATACGCGCTGCCGTCGGACGATGCGGTCAGGGCTGGGGCAGCACCCGCAGCCGGCACTGGCGGAGGCCTCCTGCCGCCTCCGCCGCTGTCGGCGGCAGCGCGCACCACTCCCCCGGCGGCCATGTACCCAGCTATCGGCGAATCTACGGGCATCAACTGAATACCCAGCGACGCCAGCGGATCCGGCGGCAGGGTTAGCGGCGGCGGTGCAGGGATGATGTCTGTCAGGAGCCTGGACCACCAGGACGGCCGGATGCCGCCGCCGGCGTGGCTCGCCGCCGCAGCGCCAGCAGCCGCGGAACCCTGGCGCGAGCCCGCAGCATGGCCCTCCAGCACACTGGCTGAGCAGGGGAGATCGGCCGGTGCCCTTGCGGCGTGCCCTGCTGCGGCTGCATCCAACTGCTCGTCAGCTGCAGATCCTGATGCCGGGCATGCGGGCAGCAGCGCAAGGTCCGGCGTGTTGACCAGGGATATTCCCTTGGTACTGGGGCTACCGACCCGCGGGTCACCCTGCGCACCGGACGTGTTGGCGGAGTCTCCCTTGGCGCCGCCTGTGTCCCGTAACGCCTGCAGCGCCTTCGTTCCGCCGCCCTGCGGGCCCCGCACTTCCGTTACCGGCGACACGGTGCGCGTGTGAAAGGGGCTGCCCCCGACGTTGTCCACAGCTGCAGCAGGAGCAGCAAATGTGTGGGTGGGGCTATCGCAGAGGCGCAAATGAGCTATGGAGGCTGGTGAATAGCACGAGGGCCAAACGGCTGCGCCGGGTACCGGAGAATTTGCTGCTGCTCGGCTGGGCTGCATTGGGCTCGGATCCTGGGGCGGCGACTGGGGTTGCAAGGCTATGCGGAGGAGGGAGGCAGTACTGCGCGGGTTGCCTACGCCGAGATGGGGCGCCGACAGCGGCGGCATGTGGGCAGTTGGGGGTGGCGACGCCTGTAAGGCGGAACGAGGGCAAGGGGTGGAGACATGGGCAGGAAGTCAGCTGGAGAGCTGTTGTTTGGTACTGCCTTGCTGCGAGCAGTCCTTGGCAGGAGGTCACGTCAGGCCAATACTGTGGCACAAGCCACGTGCAGGTCACTAGTAAGCAGCTTCCAAGTTACGCAGCCATGGCCTGCCCCACGATACACACCGTGCTGCCACTCGATGTCCCCGCAGCTACAGGGGAGAGCCCCAGCAGCCGCCGGCACGACGCGAAGGCCGTGCCACGCAATTCGACGTCGCCGCCGGCCGCCGCGAGGCTCCTAGCACCGCAGGGCGCGGCCCCAACGTCCACCGTCGCCACACTGCAAGCACCGGAGCCAGGCGCCCATGGCCCATGGGGGTGGCGAAGACCCGCCGCTCGCCCGTGGCGCGGATCACCAGACCCCCTTGCCGCATCCGCACCGTTCACCACCTGGTGACATGACTGCTGCTGCTGGTGTTGCGGTTGCTGCGGCAACGCCAAGGGCAACAGGGGCGCCGACGGGGCCGAGGGGAAACGCGGCAGCCCCGGTACAGCGTCGGCCGCCGCGCCGGCGCTCGCGCCTTGTGTGCTGGCGGCGGCGGCGGCCAATGTCGACAGCTCCTCCGTATGGGCCCCAACGCTGGCATAAGTACGCCCCGCTTGCTGCACAAAGCCCGATTGAGGCGTTGTCGGGCGCACATTGACTACCCCGCCGCGGGCCACACGTGCCTGCTCGTGCTGCTGCAGCAGCACGAGCTGCCGCGCCAGGTTGCGCATTGAGGGTCCTGAGCCCGAGAGCGCCAGAGACACCGTCGCGCACTGCTGGCTGCACAGCGGATGCCCCACGTTGGGCCCCTGCCCCTCCTGCGCCGCAAGCAATGCTGCCGCGGCATTGACAGCAGCAGCTTGACCAGCTTGGTCACTATTCGGCATGCTTGCCTCGCGGCTTACCATCGCAACGGAGGGGAGCGTTGGGCTGCGGCTGCACTTCTCCCACCGCCCGCCACCCGCCGCCGGCCAACCCAGCACCGTACAGTTGCACCAGCAGCCGCACAAGTCGCCCCCGCACCTCGACGGATGCTCCGTGCCGTATTGTACGGCGGCGTTGGCGGCTGGCGCAGTGCCGTACTCCTGTCCCATTCCACCAACACCCATGGGGCTCCCGGGACTGCCCCGCTGCCCCGACCCCTGCTCCTGCTTGTAGTATTGGTACCACCTCCGATACCGCACTACCAGGAAGCTGATGACCACCAGGGCGATGAGGAGCACGCCGCCCGTAACGCCAACGGCAATGCCAACAGCAGTGCCTGTCGACAGCCCGCCATCGTCGCCGCCGTCGCCGCGGGCAGCGCTGGCAGCTGGCAGCCCTTGGCTATCTCTGGAGGTGATGGGCGTGGCCCACACAACCTGCAGCTGCTCCAAATAGTAGCCGGCGATGCCCTGCGGCAAGATAGTGGGAATGTTGCGTGTAAGCGCCCGATTCGCGTGAATGACCGTTGTTTGAACCAAGCAACGGATTTTAGGCTTTCTATTGTTCACGCGGATGAAGAGACCGGGCTCCACACGGCAATGCGCATGGTTCTGGCAAGAAGCCGGTGCTACCGAGGCCATAACGCGCCAATTAATAATAATATTGGGGGGGTTACCTAGCGGGCATCGGAACTCGCCTCGGTGGCCGCGCACATGCGCGGGTCCACATTTTACAGAGGGAGAGCGCTTGGCTCTGCTCCACCCTGGAGTCACCCTCAGAGACGCGATGCTCAGCGTGACATTTCCCGTCACTACACTAGTGCCTGCGGCTATTACTTGTTCACGGGGCCCCATCCCCGGCAGCCAGCATACGCTGACCACACCCTGAATACGACACCTTCTCGCCACGTGGACTTCTCAGTGCCGGGGTCTGAAACTGCCCGAAAGACCACTTCAGGGGTTCAATCGCGAGGCCAGAGGTTGAAAAGCCTAGGCAGCAGCCCCCGCGATATCCGTAGTACCAAGTATTTCCGGCACTACTCTTGGGTTTCGAACTGGGGACGTGTCATTTGGGGAGCCGAAACCCATGACATGACCCAATCCAGCGGCCTATTATAGGGGGACCGCCGCCCCCGCCAATTGACGAAACCACCTGCCTGAAGGCTTTTCTCTCCGTTGTTCCATGCTTTGGCTCAACAAGCTCTGCCCTTGTCTGCAACCGGTCCTCACCTGCACTCCGACCATGTAGCCTCCGTGCGGCGCGACCTCAAGGAACGGCGCCGTGCACAGCGACCCACGGGTCAGCGGCGCCGCCAACCGCCGCCCGCTACTCGTGTGCAGCACGAGCTGTTCCACGTAGCCGCCAACACAACCACTGACCGCCACAACAGTCTCGGTCTGGCCGAACTCAAGGACCACCCAGCCGCCCGTGCTAACCGTCCCAATCGTTGCATCGGGCACACCGCCAATGACGGGCTGTATGGCAGAGATCTGCTCAGCGTTGCCGCCTGCCTCCGCGGAGAGGGTATTTGCGTAGCTCAGTCGTATGGCGGTCAAAGGCAGCGTCATGTAGTATGGAACGGCGGAGGCAGTTGCGACCAACGCAGCGGCCCTGGTGTGGTAGTGGGAGTGGTTGGCGGCGTGGGGCCCCGAGAGATCCTGGGAGGTGTTGCCTGCATCATGTGGGAGCAAGACCGCGGCAGGTGAAAGCAGCATTACGAACAGATCGTGACACGTTCAGGCGTGTGGTAATGAGAGCACTACGGACGAGACCGTACGGTACGGAAAAGTGCTCGGGGCGATTTTAGGTACGGCATGAGGTCCAGGGGGACAGGGGGACAGGGCATTTTGTGCAAGCATGAAGTCCAGATGGACTCAGCGGTAGCTGCTGTGGTGCTTACCTGTGAGTGTCGACTCCAGTTCGGGGGTAACCGAGACCAGGGAGTAGAAGGCACAGGCCGACCCGGATGCCCCTGATCCCAGCTTGTGTGACAGGGTCAGCAGGTGCTGGCCTGTGGGATATAAGTAGTGGCTTCTGCGGTGTAAGGTGTGCCGTACAGGGATGGCTGTTGTGCTGCACGGTATTCACCTTGCGGCGTTACGGGCAACGCCGTATCGCCGATGACTCTTACGTCCAAGTTTCAAGGCGTCACCGTGGCGTTGTTAGACCCCAGATGCCGCCCCGCTAAGCGGAGTGTCCGGCTAACAAATTGCGCTGCCCTTGCGGTTTCTCACGCATAGCGCACAGGCGAACAAGCAACACGGTCTATATCACGGCAACACTTACCTGCAAGCCGTGATTCAAGGGCCCCCGCAATGCGATGCGTGCTGACTACCGTCCTACCTGCTGTGAAGCGCCGCGGCGGCGGCATCGGGACCGACGCTGGCGGCTCTCCGACAACCACCGGCGGGGATGCGGAAGGCGGTGCCGGTGACGCGCTACTACCCCTGGGCCCGATCCCCAGCCCCGTGAGTGTGGAGGCCTGGCCAGCCGCAGCGCGGCACACCGTTATGCCGCGGGATGTGCAGCTGGATGGCAGCAGGGTGTACGGCATGCCGTACTCGCCGGGCAACGGGGAGAAGCGCGCGCGGAGGCAGGCCACGGACGGCTTGGCAACCACGTCTTCAGCTTCAACGGCGGTCCACAGAAGCTCTGCAACGTGCAAACGTGTTTCAGCAACCATTCCTAAAAACGGTGCTGCGAAAATTGGAACAAAGGACAAGTGCACGGCGCAAGGCGCAAGGGTTGCAGTCCGGTGGACCAGTCCCACAACTGCAGGATATATGATAGCTGGCATTCGCAGGTGGAGTAGCACGTGGCTCTAAAGCCGCCACGCACCTTCCTGCAGGTCGGTGAATGCCCTAGCGCGTACGTCCAGGGAGCCAGACCAAGACAGCACGTCCGCCAAGGACACCAGCTGCCAGGACAGGCCCAGTACTTCCAGGTTACTGCCGGGTTTGTAGTGTGTGCCAGGGGGGTAGCATGTGAGGGTAGGTCGCGCGGCAACACCAGAAAAGGTCATACAGCGGAGGCTTCGTTGCACATGCGTTTTGAGGTACGGAAGCGTACGAAATAAGCTATAAGAAAGGATCACACAAAGTAATACACAAGGACAGCCATACTGCGTATCTCGGCCATACCGTAGCCCTGGGGAGTTGGCCACACTGCCCACCTGCAATACGACAGCGCCTCCGCGTACATGAGCTCGCTCCGAAAGTAAGCGCTGTACACAGTTGTACTGTTCTGGCTGTTGTCTGCCGTACGTATAAACAGGAGTGACTCGCGCTCGGGTACCAAGTCGCAAAGGCCCCAGCCCCCATGGCAGTTGAGCTGCAAACAGAGATGTGCGGCGAAAAGGGATAAGATAAAGTAAATGACAGGAGAATGCAAAAGAGCGCACGTTCCGTACAGTACAGCTAGGGGCTCCCTTTTCCAAGCCTAAACCCTCAGATGGCATAACCACACCCACGCCCACCTGGCATGCTCCCAGGCTCGACCCACACACTGTCAGGGGCTGCTGAGTTATCCGGTCGATGGCGGTGCCTGGCAGAATTTCAGTGCACCAGTTAGAAGCAGCAACGGCGAAGCCTCAGTCGCGCCGGCAACAAGAACGGATCAAGACGGGTTGCAGTTGGACCATCGACCCCACCTAGATCAAAGCTGCTTTGCAAGTGGGTCCACGGCGTTTGTGGCAGGGTTACACGCCCACTTCCACCTACCTCCGCAGCAGGTGTTGGTGGGGCACATTGCACCCGCATCTACGCCGCATTCCGCGGGCGTGTCGGGCCGCGTGGCCACCAGCGGGCGGGCGGCGGGGCAGGCGGAGGCGTTGACGGTGCGGGCGGGCTCCAGGCGCCACCAGGGCAGCAGCCGGGGGTCAGGGGACGCCCACACCAGCCGCAGCTGCGAGGGACGATAGGATTGCAGGAGGCGAAGGTTGAGGAAGGGGCAGTGCCGCCAGAACAGTAAGGACATCTGTGCCTTGCACGGCGGGCAGCTGTACCAGTGCCGTCGCGTGCGAAAGTGGACACCGTGTCGGTGCTGCCGGCCTGCCGCCCCACAGCGACCCGCACACCGTAGCACGGAACGCACAAACAAACGAACTTGCCCTGTGGTGGTGCAACACAGTAGCCTTTGGGGTAAAGCAATTCCAGCTAGCTGTCCAGTTACTTCAACTACGGTACGTGCCGTTTGCAGCACCAGTGCTCCTACCTGGTGTAGGAAGACGTAGTCGTCCCACCGCCCCACCGCAGGGCGCGTGGTGGTGTTGCTGTGCCACGCCTGCAGCGCGGCCAGGTAGCCCCCCGGCGGGGCAATCTCGGTGAAGGCGGACGTGCAGGCCCCCCGACCCAGCTGGTAGCGCCGCCCAGTTCGCGTAAGCAGCAGCAGCCGCTCTACAGTATAGCCTCGCATGCAGCCCTGGGTGCCAGGGTGAGGGGTAGAGGGTGTTGGACGGGGGCAACAAGGTACGGTTGGTCGGCGTTGACGGGGTACTTAAACACGAGATGAGGGTAGAACGTGTGCGCTGCGGTGGAGCACGCCGCGTGCAGCCTTGTGGACACGCGGGTTGAGTGCACCGACCGCTGCATCGCGAGAAGGTAAGCCTAACCGTGCAGCCGGGTAGGAGAGGCTACCACAGGCCCTGCACCGGCGGCAACCCCGTGCGACGAAGGTGATCTCAGGCGCGAGAAGCACTCGACTGCCTTGCTGTCCCAGACGATCTTCACTGAACGGCAGGTGCGCTTCCGTCAGCAGACAGCCTGGCATTAGCTATTGCAAACACAGTTCCTGTTCCTTCGTTGCGTTGTCCCAAAGCAGTAATGTGTCGCCTCACCTGCACTCGCACCACGTAGTCCGCCCACGGCCCCACGTGGTGTCCTTGCCACCCGGTGGCACTGCTGCTGCTTCCACCGCGGGCACCTGTCGCACCAAACAGCAGACGACGACGGTGAGCCTGACTGTATACACACATGCACCAACCGTGTGGCGAGTACGGCCCCGGCCCATCACAACGTTACAGTGCCCAGCAGTCAAACCCGGTGGGGCTGTTGGCTCGTAAAGCCAGCAGACCGCGCGCCGCAGCGTCCCTGCATCAAATTGTAGGTCATCTAACGCCAACAGGAGCTGCGCTCAGCCCCATTACGTCTCCAGGGCTCCGCATCTACACGCGCGAGTTACACGCTGCCCCACGCACCCGATGCCGACGCGTTTCGGTCCCCAAGGAACGGCAGCAGCGGCAGTGCCTCAGGCCCGCTGCCGCCGGCCATGAGCGCCCACACGCCCGCCGCCGCCGCCTCGTGGACGGGCATCAGCGCCGTGAGGTACGGTTCGGACGGCCCCCTGCATGCATACGAGCTCAAGCGGTCAACACAGACACGATCGTCGCAGCCAGTACGCACGGTTGGGCTCCAGGCATATGCTGCAGCCCTCGCCATCCGTGCTGTCGCTGGGTAGGACCCAGGGCCCCACGTTTGCTTGGGTGCCTGGAACTTTGGCCGGCAGCGGCTTCGGCCCCACACCGTAGCCCCTGCTGCCCAACCATGCCATGGCCCCTGCTGAGTCACGTTGGCCGCTGCCAGCCGCCAAACCACCACCAGCTAAGCCACATGGACCCAACCGCCAGCGTGACGGTCCCTCTGCCCCTGCCCTCGAGCTCCCAGCTCCCGCCTTACCTCCACAGCATCGTGACCACGGGCCCGCTGCGCCAGAACTCCTCCGTGCCGTCGTACCACTGGGCTCCCGCCGGAGGCGTGGGCGAGCCGATCAGTTTCCCCGACGTCACCAGCGTCAGGCCGTCAGGCAGGCCGCTGGCACCGACACCGCTGCCTGCATCGCCACTGCTGCCCTCGTCCTGGGTCGCTGGCGCATCGGCTTGTGTCGTGTTGCCAGCACGTAACGTTGCCGCCGCCACCGTTGCCAGCATAAGTTCCGCTTCCAAGCCAACACCACTTCTGTCCCCGCCACTGTCGCTGCTGCTGCCAAGGAACGCGCCCCTTGCGGCGAAGGGGCTCGGCGCCGCCAACGCTGCTTCGTGTGCGGTCAACCACGCGCCCGACAGCTGCGATTCCAGCAGCCCGCTGTGCCGTATTGCCGTACCCACGTCCATGCACATGTACGACAGGCGGAAGGTGCAGGGCCGGTCCGCGGAGATTATGTGGCTGTCTGTGCCGCTGCTCACGTCCACAGCCCGGCAAAGCAGCCCTGCCTCGTCCCACGACCACAGCAGCCATCCCCTCTGCTGTGGGGGCTGCTGAGAGGCCACGCCGTGAATGGCATCCATCATGTTCTGGGAAGTGTAAGGTTGGCAGCGGGAATGAGGATGGAGTTAAGAACGTGCAGGCGGCGGGGTGCGGCCAAGCAGCGTACGGTAGCGCGAGTCCTGAACAGGCACTGCATATGGTGTTGCAGGCACCGGGACGTTGGGGCGCCCAGGAGTTGCTATGGCTTGCACCCACGGGGATCCATGCGCTTGTGTATTTCGTTTCGCGCAGGCGGTTGGCCGGGCCGACGCTCAAAACAGCCTCAACGTTCGTGGGGCGTGGCCGGCGGGGAACAGGGTCGGCCGCCCTGGGCCGCCACCGAATTTTCAGGCCTTTGGCGCAAGCACCCAGGTCCAGCCAGCTGCCCGTGTGCAAGTGACGTCCACGCCCATGTTGCACACATAGAAACCCTCACTGTACTCACCTCAAGGTAGGAGGTGTTGTGCACAGAGAAACCCAACAGGGTTGTTACCACAGCGCTGAAGGGGGCGAGGACCAAGCCATAGGCCGAACACCCCTTAACTGCATCCAGCCACTCGGTGGCCTCAGAAATAGTGATGGCGATAGGCACTGAGCGCGCCCCAGGCGACAACGCTGTCGACGTCAAGTCGCTGGATAGCGGGCCTGCGCATGGCGTTGCCCTTCGGTGATACGCACAGATTGACGGGACCTCCCAGCAATATCAAAACGCTATAAGAAACGGTCATGTTACCTGTGGGAAGGCCATGGCCCGCCTGCAGCAGAGCCCAAGAGAGGAGCAATGCCGCCCAAGGCCATGGCCGAAAACGGGTGCTCCGCATTACGCTGACATGTTAGCTAGCCATGTAGCTATCAGAAGCCCGCGCGCACGCGAAGGTGTCGCTGTGCGGACAAGGCGCGACGTCGCAAAGGGGTAAAACACATCTCGCTGACTCGCTGTAAGGAGAGGCTGAGCTTTTTCAAATGTATGATTGACGCGTATGCGTAATACTGCCTGGGAGGCCCGAACGCATGAGCCCATTGGCTTACTACCAGAGTAGAGAGTACCAGTCAGTGAACACTGGAGTGCTCTTCACTCTTTCCCGGCAAACATTCACCATGATGCTATCATCATGTTCCTCATTGTTCGCGTTCGTTATCGCGTGTGGGCGGTAGGCGCTACGTACTGCAGCTGGCAATACAATTTACCGGACGAACAGCGGTTGTGTACCACGTGACCCGCTTGCTTCGCTGGTGACCTGCAGGGGAGTGCACCTTATTCGTGCGGTGCGGGACAGTCGTCATGATATCCCTGGTTCGCCACGGGGACCCCAGCGTTCCTGTTCCCAGGCGGCAGGCGCAAGGGGGGCAAGGGCAGCAGGCCGCTGTAGGGCAAGGGAGCCCCATGCCGCCCCTGCTGCAGGGGGTTTCACATTCTCTGGTCATCACCCAGAAAGCAAGGGTGCTATTGGTGGCTATGGGAAATTGCTTCAAGTGGGAAGAACACAATTGCGTTTCTGGATGACCTGCACATGACTGTGGGGTGGCGTGGAGTGCAGAGGACAAGCTGATGTACGTGCGCTTCGCACGTACATCAGCTTGCAGACAGCCTTCAGCCCCGGATGGTCCACGCGCGGCTGCAGCTTGAAGTGCACTGCTTACTTCCGTGACAGAACACAAAACCTGTACGTATCAGTGAGGGCCGCAACGGGCGGCGCACACGCAGGCGATGTTCATACCATGCAGCTGTTCAAGGCTGTCCTGAAGCTGCATCCTGACCTTTTGCAACGGCTGCATCAGTCCCGGCCGCAAAGCATGCCAGCATGTCAAGCACGAGGCGAAGTGTGCCCAGCCGGAGGTGGATTGCAGAGCCTAACCAGCGGGAGGTGGGCTGTGCGTGCTCGTGTCCTGGGCCTGGCCTTGTACAATCTCGTGCTAAACAGGCCGCTAGAGGAAGGATGCTGACAAGGCTCCACACAGCACCTCCTGGGGCTCTGCTGGTAGTTGCTGCCGCAATGTTTGCCGAAGACGTGGTCGACTGTCGACCTGGGGGAAAGGGGTGGGGGGCAGAAGGGCAAATGCCTTCTAGTGGGGGGTGGGGGTGGGGTGGTGGTCGTTGGCCAGGCTGAGTCATACCTCGCAAACCTCGACCGTAGCTCAGACGTCCACATGATGTTTGTCTACAAATATAACGCATGGCAATGTTTCGGGTATAGCCGTTTTTGAAGGGACAAGCAGAAAATCGGAGCTCGGAGACGTGCCGTACAAACAAGTTTGCTCCTCTCCTGCACACGTTCACTCGCTGCGCGACTTATTCCTCTGCCGAAACAAACAAAGCACATTTCCTGAAGAAAGAAACGCTGTCAGAGCGGGCGAGCTTATCTTCCGCGCTCATAAAACGGTCTTGTCGGGAGCCGTTTCTGAACAATAGTTGCGATTTAACGCTGTTGTGAGCAGGTAGTGACTCAATTTGCGCCTGGCTCGGGCCGGCGCGTGCAGCAAAGCCAAAGGCGTGTTGCGAGGAGAGCAAAGGAGCAGCGCCGCTGCAACAGCAGCGGACAGCAGCAATGGGACAGGCATGCTCATGTCTTGTTGGCCCGGGACCGGAGACCAAGTATCAGGTTGTGAAGGGAGCCTCTGCTTCAGCGGCTGAGCCTGCCGCTTCCCATAAGGTAGGCGCTTCGCCACGCCACCGCTTGTTATAGCTAGTATGTCCTGTTGGGCTTGTGAACGCATAGTTTCAAGGGATGGCTTGAAGCTCCGACTACATTCTCATCCAGACTTTGTCAGTGCATGCACACGCCGAAACGTGTCATTCACCATAATCAAGCGTTGCTGACCATACTCAAAACGAGGGTGGCAAGCGGTTTTCGGGTTGGGTTTGTCAAAGGCGGTGGTCCCTGCATTCACAGTTGACATTCTTGACAGCGGAAGGGTTGGGTCGCACCTTGGGATGTAAGTACATCTCCTCGTTTTTTGACTTGCTGCGTTTCTTGTCTGGGTGCCTCACCCGACTACGTCACCTTCATGGTCCGTTTCACCTACAAACACTCGAGGTTTCCTCGGCAGTGGCTCATTGGCTTGCATGTCACGAACCTTGCATCGCAGCCCCTGGACATTGTCGCCGGCAAGATTTCAACGAAGGACGGAAAGGCGAAAATTGATAGCAGCGCCATAGACTCGGAGCTCATCCAGAACGTGCTGGACCATGACAATGGGCCTGCTTCAGGACTTCCCTACCAGGTGCGTGTGATGCTGAGGACTTGCGCCAGGAGCGGCGCTGATGCCCTGTGCACGCACCGAGTTCGTTGGGTGGGCCAGGGGTTTGTGCGCACACCTGCGCCGCAAGTGACCGTGGCAACACGTGCCATGGCTATCCGCCCACCGGAGAGGTACCTAACCCGACTATATCGACCATGCTGAACACGTTGGTCAAGGTCCCAGGCCTGGCAAAGTGCAGGACCAGCCTCAAAACCGCGTCCGCAGACCCGCGCTGCACGCCCTCATGGAAAGCTGCAAGCGTGGTAAAGCCCATCAGGCCGCAACTATGGTCACAGTATTATCTGGGCGCCCACACGGTTTGTGGCCCCCCAGGTGCATGTGCTGGGTCCGCCCCAGCCGCCATGCGAGGAGGGCCGCTTGGCTACCATTCGAGCACTGGACAAGGTGCAGGACTGCCCGCAGGTTGAGGTGAGTGCTACATGGCGCCAACCAGACTACTCAGCCTCCCGGGAAGGGGCTGCAGCAGCTCTTCATGTGGCGTTGCTAATACCCCCCTCGGGTGTGCGGTGCGTAAACCTATTGTAACATTGTACTTTGTCATTCGTATACTGGCATGCCAGCCCCATGGATAAAGCCGGGCATGGGGATGCGAACTGGTTTGCCTTATGCAGGAGGACCCGGAAATCGCCTCCATCCTGCGGCTCACCACCAACATGTTCCAGGTAAGCCACCTCTGCACCTGAGCAAAACAAGACGCTTTCGACTGCAGCGTTTCAGGGGTTTCCACGTCGGACGGAGGTGCCACCACGTTTGGCATAGAGGCTCACGGGTAACACGTGGGAGTGGACTCGGCGTACAGTTGTCAGGGCAGGCACTCGGCATCAGTTGCCCCTATAGGACACGGCCAGTTCCGCGTGGTGACTGCACAGTGCCCGCTTCCCTGTCCTTGCACACCCACTTACATGCAAACGTGATCCGATGTCTCGTGCAGGCACCCGTGGCCCTGGTGGCGCTGTTCGACTCCAAGCGTGTCTACATCAGCGGCAGCGAGGGTAAGGAAACGCAACCAGACGTTGATGGCAACGGGCAGAGGTGCTACTGTTGTGCAAAGATGCGCAGCGGCGTCCCTGCAGCCCATGCCGCAGCTGCTGCTCTTTCACAACGGCTTCCTGGCATCCTCCCGTATTCTGACGTCATTCGCTAGCTGCGTTGCCTAGCTGTCGCTACGCACTCCTCGCACTTTTTCAGCGCTCAGTTCTGGTTTGCGCTGCGTTCTGTCGCCCTGGTTGCTCCACAGGCGGCGTCATCCCCTGCGGCGACTTCCCGTGGCGGTGGACGCTATGTGCCTGGTCGCTGGCGTACAACAACGCGCAGATCTTGGTCATCCCAGACACGCTGCAGGTGAGCACTGACCCATCGCAGACACGTGCTTGCCTGCCTTATCAGCCGTCACAAGTGGAGTCGCAGCGGGCATGCAAGTGGCGTTGGTACCTTGCTCTGCCGGGACTCGCAGTACCTCACAAAACTCGCGCGAAGGCACATCCTGTGCTGCGTCTGTACCGACAAGCTCGTTCCCGGTCTCCAGCCTGCACCAATGGCCGATGCCCATATCCAAACCCTACCCAGGACGTCCGCTTCCGCGAGAACGCCAAGGTGACAGGTTACCCGGGCGTGCGCTTCTACTGCGGCGCGCCGCTGGTCGCCTCCAACGGCCACCGCCTGGGCACCCTGTGAGTACGGCCTCCCCCAAAGGTCCAGCACTCGGCAATAATGGCCTGGCCCCAAGCCCTGATCCTTGTTGCGATGTGCCGTACGTGCTGGGCGTTGTACCCTTTTCCCTGACAATGGCTGTATCTCGTCCACAGCTGCTTCGCGGACGTGGCCCCGCGGCCTGGCTTCGACGCGGCTTCGTGCAGCGTGATGAACAACCTGAGCGAGCTGGTGGTACGCCACCTGGAGAAGGACATCGCGCTCAAGCTGAAGACGCGCGACAACGACGTGCTCAAGGTACCGCGGCTTTGCGATTCCCCACACTTGCGCTGTGCTGTTGGCCAGCCCAGAGTGTGCGTGCTTGGTTTCTTAGGTTCTCAGTTGGCAGCCTATACACCACGCGGCCGATCACAGGCGTCCAGGTGCGCCTGCGACCAGCTCGTCGTAAACACCAGCTCCTACCGTGCTCTTTCAGCTCCTCATTACCCAAGTTGACCCTCTCATCCTCTTTCCCGCCGTCCGCAGGCCACCTATGGCCAGCTGCAGCGCACGCTGGACTGCTTTGAGCACTGCGTGGTGCTGGTGGACACCAGCGCCGACGGCTGGCGCGTGCTGCACACCAACTCTGCATGGGCCAAACTCACGGGTGAGGAGCGGGATGCAGGGGAAGCTGTTGCTGGTGGCGGCTTGCTCTGCCAGTTGCGCTCCCGAGGGGAACGGATTTTCCCCTGAGCCACATGCTATGGAAAGACTATCCATGAGGTGAACAGTCAGCTCACGTACTGCGTCAAGCTCGAGTATTGTTGTTCCCCCCGTTTCGTGGGCTGCCTTCACGTCGCCCAGGCGTGGAGCGCAGCGAGGTGCTGAACAAGTCGGTGCGCGACGTGTTCGCGGGCAGCGACGGCTCCACGGTGCCCACGGTGGACCTGGAGAAGGCAGCCGCCAAGTGCTACGACTTCCAGGTCACAGGCGCCAAGCTCAAGCTGGCCTCGCCGCTTGGCAACCCCAAGGGCGGCTTCGTGCTCACCTTCCGCCCGGCAGCCAGGTCAGCTTGCGCATCCGCGGCAGCAATTGCTAGCAGCAAGTGCCCTGGCCTTTCTGACCGCACGCGTCCTGTCTAGCGTCTGTCCTGATTCGCCTTGTGAATCTTGCACCGAAGACCGATTTACTGAACTGACTGTTGTTGCCTTGACAGGGAGGGTATGGACGAGTCCGTGGTCCCCATTGGCATCCCCGCCTTCCTCAAGTGAGTCGGAACGCCTGAGCGCAAACTTACAGCAGTATACACAGCCCCATGCTCAGCAGTATGCTGTGCGTGCTTGCCCATGGCGTAGCTTGTACGCCCCTGCGCTACTGTTGCGCAGGCACAGGTGACTATGTACACGGGTCCTTGCTCGAGCTCCCCAAAGCCTTTTTCGCACGTGCTCACCTTGACTTTCCTCTTTTATCCTTCTTCATCCGCGCCGTAGGCCCGAGCCCGACGCTCCTCCGAATGCCTCCGCCCGGCGCTTCTACTTCATGAGCGTGGACCTGACGGGCAAGGCCTTCAGCTCCAGGGCCAGGTAAGGGACGGACAGGAACAGGTGCACGAGGGACTCGCGCCCAGTCAACAACTGCTTAGGCCTGTGCTGCAGGTTTCTTCAAGCGCACTGTGCAGATTTCTATGCCCTGCACCGCCCTAAGCCCGGTTCAGTTGTGCTAGTATATGTATGCTGACAACGGCCTTGGCCCCTCCCTCCTCTCCTCGCAGCTCCGTCATGTCCGCCACCACCACCTCCACCTGGTCCGCGGGGGGCAGCGACATCGTCGAGGTAGGCAGGGTGTATCCGTGCGTTGCGCGGATTCGGTGTTGTCGTCCCTGTGCAGTCTGCAGTGGTATCCCCGCTTTGTAGTGTCGTTTGATGCCCCTGCCCCTCCCCTACCAGTCTTATGCTTCATCCCCCATGCCCTGTTTACCCTTCCCTTCCCATGCTGCTGTGTCCCTGGCCTCCCAGGGCCTGGAGCTGGGCCACCTGCTGGGCAAGGGCTCCTTCGGCTCCGTGTACTACGGCACCTGGCTGGGCACGCCAGTGGCGGTCAAGGTGGGGCTCGGTGCAGCCCTTGCCACCTCTTACGCGATGGCGATTGGGACCCGTAGCGCAGCACCTACCGGCCTGAGTACACCAACCAATGTGTATGCCACCTGAATTATGTGACGCACTACCCTGACGGCATGCACGTTGACCCCCGCGTTCGCCCCAGGTGCTGGACACGGACGTGCGCAAGGCGCTGGCCCGCGGCAGCGGCGCCGGCGCCGCGCCTGAGGCCCTGCTGGGCGCGCAGCTGCGCCACCCCAACATCGTGGCCACGCTGAAGTGGGCGGCTCGCAAGCTGGAGCGTCCCAACGCTGGCACCAGCATCATGACCGGCATGGACGCGGGCGAGGGAACCGGCACCGGCAAGGTAAGGCACTGGGCGCGAGCTTGGCGTGCGCTTTCGACCGAGGCGGCAGAGCATGCGTGGTTGGGAAGCTGTGCAGATGAGGGAAAGCCCTATGGATAAATGGTGGTTAGCGGATGAAGCTTCTCGACCACTACGCATAGATGAAGTCGTGTCCATGCGTCCTGCACACTCTGCATCGTTATGTAATGGTTGCGTACCCGTTATCTGTTCGCAGGTGCTGAAGCCGCAGCCCTCGGTGGTCATGGAGGAGGACAGCGCCGAGCTGGAGCAGCAACAGAAGGAGTTTGAGGGCGGCGCTGCGCTCACGTCGGCCAACCTGGCGGCCGCTAATGCTGACGCGTCGCAGCAACAGGCGTGGGCGGTTATTGACTTCGGCGCGGACGCCAACCTGCACGCGCTGGAGGAGGAGCACGGCCACACGGCAGGCTCGAACATGTCGCGCAGCGTCGACTGGCCGGCGCTGCCTGCCAGCGGCGGCAAGGTGGGCCGGGCGCGTGGGGGTTCTGGACTGGGTTTCCGTTTGGTCGAGCTCTAATATCAGTGTATCGGGTTGTCATTCACAGTGGCATGTGTGGTGCTGGCCGTTGCGGTGGTGGTTGGACTAATCCAGGTGTCACGTCGTGTGTGTCCCGTGTGCCACAGAACGCGTCCTCGGCCCACGCGTCTGGCGCCAACAACCCCTACATCAGCGGCACGCCCGGCGGCCCTGACGACACAGGCGCGGGCCCCATGGTGCAGACCTGGATCCTCATGGAGTACTGCGACAGGGGCTGCCTGCAGGTGCGCAACACGAGAGGAGGAAGCCGTAGTCTTTGGATTGCGAGGCTTTTATGCGTAGTCCTGGTCTATTGACACCGCGAGGCCTTCAGGGCCCTTGCCCGTGCTGTTGTTGACAGGCCCGCCGTGCCGTTCGCTCTACAAGAATAACACGCAACCCACTGACGTTAGTGCACTATCTTCCCTGCTGATTTTCCCTGTTATCGACACGACGTCCTTTTCGTTTACTATCTTCCCTGCTGATTTTCCCTGTTATCGACACGACGTCGTTTTCGTTTACATGGTGCTCGCGGAACCTTGCACCCCGCAGGAGGCCATCGACCGCGGCTGGCTGCGCACGGAGCGCTCGGCCCTCAGCGGCGGCCCCAACGTGTCTGCCGTGGTGGCCACGGCGCGCGAGGTGGCCTCCGCACTGGCCTATCTGCACCAGTCCAACGTGGTGCACGGAGGTGCGCGGGGGCGGGACGTTCACCCCGAGCGCCGCTATCTCTCTTCTGAGCGCTCATACGCTGGGCCATCGCCTTCCAGAATGCATGCTTACGATTTCAACTGTCTCGTCAATCGTCACACGTGCTCTGCGTCTGCCGCTCTTGGACCCTGACGCAACTCCCGCCTGCTTTAATCGCGTGTGCTACCCCGTCACGTCGCAGACCTGTCGGGCTGGAACGTGATGCTGTGCTCCGCCGGTGCCGCCGCCACTGTGGGCGGCCGCGGCTTCGTGGCCAAGGTGGCGGACTTCGGGCTGAGCCGCACGCTGGAGATCCGCAGCAAGATGCAGACGGCCAACTACGGCACGCTGTCGCACATGCCCCCCGAGCTGGTCATGCACGGCACCGTCAGCAAGGTACGCAGGCCGGGGCTGCATGCTAATATACGCTGCCTTGGTCGCGCTGCTTTGCTACCATGGCCTTACCGGCACATGTTGCTTGCTGCTTCCGCCTGCCACGCGGTCACTGCCAGCCAGCGAAGCCCAACTGTGCTTGCCTCCCTCGATTCAATGCCCGCCCAGGCCGTGGACGTGTACTCGTTCGGCATCCTGCTGTGGCAGATGTACACCGGCAGCCGCCCCTGGAGCGGCCTCACGCATTCGCAGATCATCATGCTCATCGGCTCAGGGGTGAGCACTCGTCATCGACATGGGCCTGTGCCCTTGGTCGCCTGGCTCGCTGCTACCGGCTTTGCGTGCTGCAGTCTCTCTCTGACCTTGCTACCCGCATTGCAGCCCCACTGGGAACCGCCTGTCGACTATGCGCGCCCCTGCATGCACCCCCTGCAGGAGGCCCGGCTGGTGTTCCCCCCCGGCACGCCCGCCTGCTTCGAGGCCCTGATGCGCGACTGCACCGCACGCGACCCCGAGCAGCGCCCCTCCTTCCCTGAGGTAGGCAGGGCATATGGCGTGGAGATGGGCAACGGCGTGCGCAGCGGAGCGTACGGCTCGCTGTGATGTGCTGGGGGCCACATGAGTCGGCATCCACGCACGTGGGCTTCGCGCTGCAAGGTCGCAGCTAGCTCACATTACTGCAGCCAGGGTATTATTGACTGTGACACGTGTTGTGGTTGAATCACCTCGCTGACAGTGATGCGACCGCGCTCTATGCAGGTGGTGAAGCGGCTTGACGCTATGGCCACAGCCCTGGAGGAGACGGGCAGTCTGGAGTAAGCAGCTGGCAGTAAGAAGAAGGGAAGCTGACGGAAGCCAAACGGGCGCCCACAGGGAGCTTCCAACGGGAGCCGGTGGCAGCGTCTCCCCTGAGGGTCGGGCGTATCATGTGCGCGGCCGGTATGCGGCACGAGTCAGTTTCGTGGAGCATGTACTGAGCATGTACTCCCGGAAGTGTGTCAGCGGGTTTCCACGGAGAATGGAGAGGATGCGGACGGGGAGGGCGACACGTGCTGCTGGTGTGAGGCGGTGGGGAGGTGGCGATGGGTCAAGCATAATCACTGTTGCAACGGGGGATCTGTTGGGGATGCAACACCGGCATTCGTTGCCATGGGTACATGGATAAGCACTGTTAGCATTGGAACATGTATGGACTGGTTGAGACTGCTTCCTTCACGCAAGCTGGGTTTTGTTGATGAGGTGGGGCTGTCCGCGTTGTGAAGGGTTGGGCCTCGACAAGTGCCAAGCGGCAGTGTGAGGCAGGTTGGCTACGCATGTCTTCGGTGGGTTGGTTGCCAGGATTGTCATCGCAGGCGCAATGCACTGGGCAAGGTGTACGGGGAATACAGTCGAGGTTGGTTGTGCATTTGCTAGGTGGTCACTGGCACGAGAATGCCGGCGCGCGGTTCGGGTGCAAAAGTCGAGGCTTGCGGATTGAGACAGCAGTTGCTTTTGGCACGCACCCGCCCCGTCCAATGCCGCGCTGCTTGCGGTCGCACCAAGAAGGTTTCGTCCCGCATGCAGGGCTGCCGTTACGGGCTGAACGAGTCTCGTGGTTTAAGTACAAGGGGACGGTGAGCATGCAGGCGCCAGGCTTCCCTAGCGCTATTGACGGGTTGGGCATAGCGGTTGAGTCGTGATTGAAGGGCCGTAGGTGAGGAGGCGCGGCGTCGTCACAAGGCGGGGCGGGTCACAGCTCTTACCCGCTTGACATCGCTACGTAATGCCTCCACCCGCTTGCTTGGAGCAGGACAATTATACTCTGGTTGGTGGTAGGGACATGCAGGGGCAGCAATGCTTGTTATCTTGCTCGCAGTTGGTGCACTCGATGAATTGGTCTGGTGGGTGGGGGGGCCCGTGCCTCCACCTGAGATGCTGGAAGCTTGCCGCCTGGATTGGCTTGCACGACTGAGACCTGCCAATCTGCATTCATCGTATCGTGCAGTTTGAATGGCCATCCGCTGAACCCAACAAACTTGCGGCAACTGTGGTTGGCTGTATTCTGGCAGGTACCCTGGTATCGTGCCATGGTGAATGGCTGACACAGCGAGTCGCACCCTTGTGTCTGTCGAGGTATGGCCTGGTCTTGGCTGGGTACTGCAGATTTATGTGTGTGAGTGAAGACGGTGGATAGCTGGTGTTATGTACCGGTAGCCTTCAGGGACGTGATGGCACCGCGTGCGCGACCGTCGAGGTCAAGCACGTTGAGGAAAGGGCTGTGTGCACCTTGAACGGGGTTGTTACCACCTTTTGTCAGAGGCTTGATGTAGCTGATAATGACCGGTCCTTGCTGGCGTGTTTGCCGGCACACACGCAGTATCGTTATGGCATTTTAGCAGGAACCCTTGGTAAGGCTGCAGCGGGGCGCCAACTTTGTGCGGTGTGCCCTTGTCAGCCCTCTTCACGACCGTCCTAATGCGTCTTGCGCAGGCTTTGTGTTGCACCTGCTGTGCAGGCTTTGTGCTGTACCTGCGGGTGCGTCGTATGGCCGGTCGCCTCCTGCACCTAAAGTTGTGGCGAAGGCACTGAACTGCTGAAGTTGGAGTAGGCTGCGCAGGACGCATATTGCTTTTGCGGAGGTCTGTGGATGTACGGTGCTGGCTCCCTTTGTGCGTGCAGTTGGCGGTATGTATCAGTAAGTGCCTGCTGAAGGGTGGCTACAGGGAGTGCGGCGCGGGGGCAAGGGCAGGCCTTGGCTCGCGAGCCTGTGGCTCCGTGCGTGGATTGCGTGCCTGTCTGCTGTTGGGTGCCCATGGTTGGTGCGTGGGAGGCTGCGGAAAGCGCAGCGGTCTTGTTCTTGTGTTGCTGCAATTCTCCCGCAAGGGGCGAACGTTGACCTGCCACGCTGAGTTCTGTAAAAGCTACGGCTGCAGGCGGTGTATGGTCAGCAAGCCTAATCTGATGCACGCGGCGAGGGTTCTTTGGCCCTCTCGAATGCGACGACCCATACACGAGCCGGAGGCTCAAGGGTCTCCATCCAACGAGCCAAGTACGGTTTGCTGATCGACCTTATCGCTAGCAAACCTGTAAGCTGAACCTGATCGCCTTACAGCATCAACTTTCTCATACCTGACTTCCCATCCATAGGAGGTCAACAGGTCATACATTTGCAGACCTGAGCTCAGACCACGCACACAGGACACTCCATCAGAACAGTAGATGGTCCCAGGGCTCGTCCTTCCCTAGCGCACACCCTGCAGACCCACAGATCCCTAGCAACCGCACCGCAAGTCCTGTTTGGTGCAAGTGCCCAAGTGGCCAGCACCTGAGCCGAGATAGAACGCATCAGTTGCTTGCTGTGCGGGCAATCCGGGCATGTGCGCGCAGGCGGGATGCCAGCCTTGCGCTATGCGGCAGCAGCCCGGTCGAGAGTGCAGCACCTTCAGCCACGCCGCCCATATGCATCCAGATGCTTATACGTTACCTGGGGCTGGGCTCTGGACCAAAACTGTAAAACCATACATACATACCTGCATATCTATCTATCTTGTCACCCGGTTGTTTACCGTACGTGCGCCGACACACACACTCTCTGGGATTCAGAACACGCCTAGCGGTTGACCACGCTACCGACAGCCTTTCACGAAACGCTGAATAAAGCTGCGTGAGCCAAGGGGAGGTGCGTACGGACCCTCAACTGCGCCAACTAGGTGTCAGACCTTGTCAGACACAAAAGCAGGTGCGCAGTAGTCCCAAACGAACGCAGTCCCACACGCACGTTCACGCCCAGCGCCTGTACGTAGGAAACGAAGCAGCATGCCAACTAATAACCCACCCGTCATTGCAACCTGATTACACAAACTGCACGCATGTCGTCGTGAAGGGCCCTACGCACGTAAACCAGCCAAGGAACACCGCATCGCACACGTATGTAGCCTGGTCTGTCACCACGTGCACGTATGTATGTGCTCGCGAACGATCCGTCCCTGATGAAAAATACGTAGAGAGCAGCAGCTCCCGCTGTGGCAATTGCATTTGGCCTGCACATACAATCTTGCCTGCCGCGTGCAAATGTGCGCAAAACACGGTAAGAAGTGCAAGGCTACAGCGAGGGGGCCTACGTGCGCACGCGTACCGTAGTGGACGCACGTGCACGGTGCGCCTAGCTACCGTTTTTTTAGCCTGTCAAGCACTTGCTTCTGCCCGCCGCTGGCATGTGCGTACGTGGCACAATGCACCAAACTCGTCCAGTGCTGTTGCCCCGCCTCCCTGTTCCTGGATGCTCAACACAATCCGTACAGCCTGTGCGACCTCCTCCCGTTAAATATCAGCTAGCCAATGCATGCAACATTATTACGCACGGCACGGACGGAGGTGTGCAGCATGCGCAGCCCCGTCAGCCCCAGCTCACGCAGGCCACCAAGAAGCGCACTTGCAGTACCGTAGCTGGCTCGTGCCTGCGCTGTCACATACAGCACGCACGCAGGTAGGCAGCAGCAGGCGCGCGTTCAACAGTGTCAGACCTACCCGGATGCCCTGTTGCCCATCAATCCATGTGTAGAGCTGAACGTTATCTTCTGCCCATGTCAACATGCGTGCGTGCTGTAAGCCATGCTGTGATGAAGCACGCAGCGAGCCATTGCACTGGGCCTGGACGCACGTCTGCGCCACAGTCCCCCAGCTCATGCCGTCATGGGGTCCGGAGCCTAAACAATCGGATCACCTGCTTGGCGGCCAGGGTACATACTACAAGTATTATATAACGTATATAACGACTTCCTAGCATGTCTGTATTACCACAACGCTGCCATGTCGTGCGGGGCTTGCGGTCGTTACATAAAGTGCAAAAAGAGGCCTTGGCCGCTCGTTTTACAGAGATTGACGTAGTTCAGGTGTTAGATATCCTTAAAGAACATAGCAGTAGCTGCAAAGGGCGTGGAAATTGGTGGATTACAAATGGCGGAAAAGTCAATCAGCTGCTCAACGAACCTCAAACCAGGTTCCAGCCGCTGTGTACAGCATGTTACTGCGGCACCTCACAGTGCGGCAGTACCACCGGATCGCTCGGTGCGCAGCGACACGCGGGCGCTGCTGCTGTCACCATGGAGGAGTAAGGCCTGGGGCGCAAGGCCCCAGGCGGCCAGCCCCGTCCACTAGGGCTACAGGTAAGCACGTAAAGGGCACGCAAGCAGCACGTAAGGATGTGCTTACGTGTGCTTAAGTGCGCAAAAGTGCTGCCTCACGTGGCATGGCACGAGGGCGTAAGGTGTTACGTGTTGCTACACCAGTGCGCCACGTAACCTTGAGCACGTAAGGAAGATACGCAACAGGTGGCACGTAAGGCTGCAACACCTTACGGGCCCTCTTTACGTGCGTTTGATGATCCACGTAAGGCTTACGTTTCGCTTACACATTCGATTACGTGACACAGGGAAGGCACGTAAGCAGCATTACGTCAGTCACCAAGCAGCACACAAGCCGCTTGCGTGCAGGTAACGCGTCACTACGTAAGGTTCACGTTGTGTTACACCAGCACCTGCGTGGCACGTAAGCCGCTTGCGTGCCGATAACGTGTCCTTACGCCCATTGCTGCGTCGTCCGCCCCGGGGCTGGTTGCCTTCCCTAAAGAGGGGGCCCGTCATGGGCCACATATCCCATCCAGTGCAAGCGGAACACACTGACCGTGTGGGCAGGTGCAACTCCTGCTGGGATAACTCGGAGCAAGCATGCAAGGTAGGTTGGGTGTGCAGCAGCTGGTACAGCTGGTAGGGCTTCCGTATGCACTTGACACGTGCCTGCCTCGCGCTGGCCTGGGCGACCAAGTCAGACCCAGGCAAGTATCACCGTCTTCATTATCTTTTTGGATCCGCAAAAGTCCACATGTACCGGCAAGGCATCTTTCAGCGCATCAGCACTCCCGACAAAGCAGAGCGTATTGCTCCCAACAACCGTCTCTGGGCCCACAACACCCATGCTGTCGTCCACGGTAACGGTAAGCTCTCCAAACCACAAAGCAAGCAAGCGACAACCCATACGTCTCATGCCCAAGCACGTGCACCTGCCCCGCCACGTGCCGGGTTAATAGCCACGGTCCAAACTTCAAAGCCCACAGTCCCATCCCGGGTGCGGGATGCATCAGTTTAAATGGGGGATGTTGCCGCCGCCGCCCCTCAGAGGTCAAAGCGGCGGCCCACCATCTGCAGCGCTCCTTCGGGGTAGCCGCATGCAGAAACACCCCCATTACCTAGTTATGCGCAGCACCCAATTACTCCTCTGCATGCGGTCCTCAATGGGGCGCTGCAATTGCATCAAGAATGTGACGAACAGCGTCACTGCGCACTGACCTACTTTGCGCTGCAGTCTTGTAGCGTCTCACCATGTTGCCGGCTGGGTGCCGGTCCAAGCAGCCCCGGCCAGCTAGTCAATACCCAACCATCCGCCTGCGTACAGGTGAAATCCCACTTGACACACATCCAAAGGCGCTCTGCTGCCTTCCACAGCCTCCGCTGTATGCTGCCACACACAATGCATCGCCACTCCTTGCAACCCTGTGAGCCGTGGTGCTGAGGCAACCCAACCGAGCAGCCGCGGCCTCCGCAAGTGTCCAGCTCAGGCCCCCGCCCGCCGCCGTCTCGGCCATCTTGGCTTCCAGCTTTAATTCTACCCGACCCAACAGCTCTTGCCGCCGGCGCCGCGGCTCCAATCGCTTGCCAACCCCAACCTGCACCGCGGCTGATACCAAGCTGCTGCTCTTGCTCCGCAGACAACCGCCCGCGCGGGGCAGCTGAGGCCCCCGCCCGCCGTGCCGTCTCGGCCATCTTGGCTCCCGGCTTCGCCCCTTGCCGACCCAGGAGTTCTTGCCGCCGGCGCTGCCGCTCAAAACCTTCGCCCACTCCAACCTGAATCGCGGTTGATAACCAAGCGGCTGCACTTGCTCCGCAGACATCTGCCCGCCCGCTGAAACCAAGCGGCTGCACTTGCTCCGCAGACATCTGCCCGCCCGCTGAAACCCCCCTTTACCCGTTGATGTCTGCAGCGACTCTCTTGCTTCACCGAACCCGACCTACGCCTGAAGCAGCCATACCATGCCTTCCCAAGCGGGTTGGCGCACCCAGGCTGCCACTGCACGTGGGCCGCAGGCGCCTTGATTAACCTGCGTGGCTTACCGCACAAGCGCACAGTCTCCCTGTCACCCTGGGTAGGGGCCCGTCACGTGGTTGCCACGGCTTGCGACCGCGGAAGCTAGCGCCCCTGTCTCCCCGGGGAACGGGCACGCGAACGGCACAGCCCTGTCACCCTGGGTAGGGGCCCGTCACGTGGTTGCCACGGCTCGCAGTCACGCGGGAGCAAAGCGCCCCTGTCTCCCCGGGGAAAGGGCACGCGGACAAAACACACACAGGCACGGCACAGCCCTGTCACCCTGGGTAGGGGCCCGTCACGTGGTTGCCACGGCTCGCAGTCACGCGGGAGCAAAGCGCCCCTGTCTCCCGGGGGAACGGGCACGCGAACAGCACACCCTGCCACCCCGTCCCGTGGTAGCCTCGGCAAAGAACTGTGTATGCGACCGCCTAAGCAAGCAGTGTCAAACATCCTGCTGCCGGTAAGTAAACTCAAAGCAGGTACAAGCAAGGCCGAAAGCGCCTACCTTACCATCCACACTCCTCCGTTGGCTTGCCCACCGCCTCAGTGGCTGTGTGCGGCGCGTCCGCAGGCACTGAGGGGCTCCCCCTGGGACCCAGGCCCGGGGGGGCCCTCAGTGGGCGCCGTTGGGAGCTATGGAGCGCGACGCGCACCCACCTGCTGCTGGCAGCGGCGGAATGCGGCCTCCCACGCGGGCTGGTCTGTCTGCTGCAGGCGGGCGAGTCCCTCGCAGTCCGCGAAGATGTGCCGCCGGTGGAAGCAGGCGCAGGCCTGGCCGTCGCCCTGCGCACTGCCCACCAGTGGCGGCAGCGGCAGGGGCTGGGGCGGCAGCTGCTGGCCGCCACCGCGACCGCGCCCTGCGCCCGTCACGCTGTTGCTGCTCAGCGTCTGCACCATGGTTGTGCACTGCACGTCAGACAGGTCCGCTATGCACCGAACCAGCTGCCATGCCACCACGGTGCCGCTGGGTGGCCGCCTGACGGCCTTCCTGACGGTTCTCAGCACTTCCTCCAGACCAGCTCGCTCCCGCCTCAGGCTGTCGGCGGCGGGCAGCCGCTCCAGGTGGTGCACCTGCTGCAGGGCCATGTCCTGGCCCGTGCCTCAAACGCTGCTTGGTCCCTGGCGGCTGGCATATGGCCGGCCACCGACAACAAGTCTCCCACCACCCCGAGAACGAAAGCCGCCTTGTCGATGTCTTATCCATACTGCGCCCGAGCCTTGATTAACCTGCGTGGCTTACCGCACAAGCGCACAGTCTCCCTGTCACCCTGGGTAGGGGCCCGTCACGTGGTTGCCACGGCTTGCGACCGCGGAAGCTAGCGCCCCTGTGTCCCCGGGGAACGGGCACGCGAACGGCACAGCCCTGTCACCCTGGGTAGGGGCCCGTCACGTGGTTGCCACGGCTCGCAGTCACGCGGGAGAAAAGCGCCCCTGTCTCCCCAGGGAAAGGGCACGCGGACAAAACACACACAGGCACGGCACAGCCCTGTCACCCTGGGTAGGGGCCCGTCACGTGGTTGCCACGGCTCACAGTCACGCGGGAGCAAAGCGCCCCTGTCTCCCGGGGGAACGGGCACGCGAACAGCACATCCTGTCACCCCGTCCCGTGGTTGCCTCGGCCAAGAACTGTGCATGCGACCGCTTAAGCAAGCAGTGTCAAACACCCGGCTGCCGGTGCACGCCGCAAGTGACCTCAAAGCCGGTACATATAGGGCCAAAGGAGCCTACCTTGCCATCCGAACTCGTCCGTTAGCTTGCCCAAACGGCCTTGGTGACTGCGTGCGGCGCGTCCGCAGGCACTGAGAGGGCCCCTCGGTGGGCCTGGCTACTGAGCGCGCCGTTAATGGGCGCGCCCCGGACCCAGTCCTCGCTGGCGGGACCCCGGGAATACCCCATGGCCCCTTCACCGGTCGGGACTGCCCCCTGACACGGAGGGGCCCTGTCCAGCTGTGCGGCGCAGGCTGCGCCAAGCTGCTTCGTTCGGCTGGCGAGCAGGTCCATACGCGTGCTGCCTCTGCACGAGGTATAGATACCGCGGCTCTTCAGCGGCTACGCTGCCGATGCGCGCATTGTGCTTGTTCTGCACTATGCGGGAGCCGCGGTCTGCAGCTGCTTTCGGCCCTCAATGCTCCGGCTGCTGGCTCCCATGCTGCTCCCATGTAATTGCCCGCAGCGTGCTGCTGAGCTCCTCTCAACGCCGGTAACTGCTGTTTCTCAGTTGCTTAAAAAAAAGGCAATACTCTCATGAAGCTGCTGAAGGGGTTGCCGCTGGTCCGAACCAATTGTACGCGACCTTTCGTGTGCGACCTAAACGCGGTCAGCAGTTGAGCTCCATGCCGTCCATGTAACAAAAGAAACTAGCCTCCGAAGATTCCGGCCAACCGGCAAGGCAAACGCGCTGAGAAAAGGAGGGGCGCGAGAACAAGTCCGCTTGACCCCACGGGCCAGATAACAGCTGACAGGATAGTAAAGTGCGTCCAAGTACCAGGAAACGAAGGGATGCACACGCTGGCCCTTGCAACAAACTGTCTAAGCCACAACCAACCCAACGAACGAGAGCCGTACCCAGCCTTTTGGCCGGCCCCAAACACCATTTTGGGAGGAGGAACCCAAAATGTAATATTCATGTGTCAACCTTTTTGGGCTGAGCCCCCCACGCGAAGCGCTTTTGGGGGGGGGCGAAGCCCCCCTAGGTCACTCGTGGTTTGCGTGCCTGCGTGCGTCGACTCAAGTTTCAAATCTGGGCCCAACGGCATACCAGGTAGTAGGTATAGCTCTCCTCTATTCCCTGGCATAGGCCTGGAAGCTAGGAAAAATCGGAAAGAGAAGAACGGTTTCGCAACAGGGACAAGGACACGTTGGAACATGCGCTCGCCCTCCGGACGCACAGCAATGATTATGACTTATGACATTTCAAAATCAGCTTCTAGAATGCAAGAAATGGTGGCTAGGTTGCTGGCTGTCGCAAACTTGCGGCAAACATTCAAAGCATGTCGTCAGCAACTCGGACGTGGAAATCGTGCTTCGCACATGCCACAGCAACTTTTCAGCCCTTCATAATATTATGTACCTTCCGCGGCCAGGTGCACTTGCATTTCGCCACCACTCTCGGCAAGAGACTGGTTGGCACGTGGCACGAGCGAGGCGGAGGCACTACCGCGCTGGGCCCACCCGTGGGGCTTGACATTGAAACCTCAGACACCGCTGAGCAAGAAGGCTCAGCCCATTTTCCCAGCTTTTGCAAAGCTGACACCGCTTGTTTCTGGATAGCCTGGTATAGTTGCATATAGCACTACTGCAGCTGGGGGACATGGCACGGGACATGGCTAATCGCGGGACGTCCGTGGCGGCTTCCGACGCTGCCACTCACTGACACTGTACTATCAACATATATATGTACATAAAGTAATACGTACTACAAAACTGGGCCACGTTGGGTGTTGTTTTATCCTGCTCCGGGGTAGGTCCGCCTCCCACTGCCATGGGAACCCCCAGATGTGGGACACCGGCAACAGAGACCAAGCTGGTTTTGGGCATGCAACCTTCTATCACCACAATAAGCTACTGTACAAAATTTCAGCTTGGTCTCTGTTGCCAGCGAGGTTGTCCGAAAACGTCAGGGCCAGGGCGCAGGCAGGGGGGCATGGCTTGGGGACTGGTGCGTCTGCGCGCGCATCAAACTAGAGGCGCGCGTGCAATCTTCACCACATACAGTGGAAAGAGGTCCATGCGCACGCTGTAGAATGCGGGGACCCTCACCACTGCACTGGAACAGCCTTCTTGAAGCTCATCATGGTCAGGCTGAGCACACTTGCTTCAAGCCTCCCACAGTATGCACCTAGGCACCACTTAAGTCTAATCCAAGTTCTGCCATTATGTACAGTTCAAAGGCCGTGTGATTGAGCTTGAGCCTGTGCGACAGCAGCAGTCCTCAAGTAGACGACCTGACGTTCCCCAAGCCCGAAAGAACAGCACGCACAGCTCACTTCAATCAAACAAAATATATTTTAGGAAGCAGCTTGAGAAGCTGGCTGTTGGCTCCAGGAACACTGCCCGTACCTCCGGCATCCGCCAGCGCATATGGAGGGTGTGGAGTCCATTTCAACTGAGACTTGAATACAGCGATACAAATGTTGATGTCTGAAAGGCAGTCACAAGCTACCGTAGCAGGTTCCATGTCAAATAACGTACCAAAATAACGTATCAACTCATCGCCCCACCCAGCCTTTTCGTGCAAAGCGAGTATCTTGGAGGCTTCACATTTTGAGTTAGAACATTATAAGTTGCTACTTTAGGGTTGCCGCCTTTCCCATAGACGCCGCCCTGCCTAGCTTCACGTGCAGTAGACCGCGCGGTCCAGCCAGCAGAGCCCACGTTCTCCGCAGGCTTCATACCGCTGGTGGGAATGATGATGGTGTGTCGCGCAGGAGCCAGGAAGCAGTTCATCTTCATGGCATTTCGTTGCACTCTGGTCGTTCCTGCAAGATACTGTACGCAACCGTTGCCTATTGTCCTCGCGCGCATGCACGTGTCTTCAGCTTTGGGGTGCAACCTGGGCTTTCCTATGAATAACATGTGTCGCCGTCTACAGTCTCGGTGGGGGCCTAAACCCGTCGCGGACTTGCTTGCCAACAGCTTCGGCAGCGCTTTTTCGTCATCATTCCCATCCCCTCCGTGCTGTGCCGTTATCCACAGATGTAATTCATTGTTATGCGCAAGTTATGGAGGTGCTGAAGCTGTAATTTGGCAGGGCATCCACGTCGGATATCGCGGCGCCTTCGTGCTGCAGCTATCAAGGCCCTGCTGTTCAGCTCCTTTGGGCTTGCAGTGGTCAGGAGTGCAAGCTGGTGGCCGGCGCGGCTAACAGCACGCGCTTCGGCACTGAGGCGAGGAGACGTGCGTGAACGGCGGCTGCAGTGCGACAACTGACCATACATGCATGGAGGCCCAAACGCAAATCCGCACGTGCTCCTCCCGGCATAACCACCACTACTCCCGTGCCCACCTGCTGCTGGCGGCCCCCTCATCCGCTGATGATGATGTGCACTGCGAAGCAGCGTGTGGTGGGGATGATGGGCCAGCAGCACGAACCAGCAGCGGACACGCAGCAGCACGCGCACGTGTGGGCCACCATCCACACACAACCGCGACGCTGCCCTGCAAGAGCAGCCGCCTCGATCGTCTGCCGCCAACGGCAGAGGGCAGCAGTGGCAAGAGCTTTGCTCCGTCGCCAACAACCCCGCCGCTTGGTCACCATACGACTACCCAGCAGCAGCCTGCAGCAATAGCAGCGGCCTCCCAGCTGGCCCCCCCAGCCGCGCACGCCCCCGCCCCCGGGGCCCCCGCCCCCGGGGCCCCTGCAGCTGCTCCTGCTGCTGCTGCCCCAGCTTCTGGAGGCCTGTCACCGCTGCCCAGCCCAGTGGTGTGTGTTGTGGCCCGGGGCTTCGTCAAGGATTCGGCCAACCCCTCCCTGCTGGACCCCATGTCCGCTGCCGAGGGCTCCACGGCACACCAGAGGGCGATGTGGCTGCGGGGCAAGCTGCTGCTGCTGGCCGCTAGGGCCGGTGGAGGGACCGGGCCTGATGCCGCCGCCGCCACCGCAGCAGCAGCAGCAGCAGCGAGCTCCTCAGCTGCGGCAAGCGTGGTGCAGCAGCAGCAGCAGCAGGACTCGGCAGACCCCTCGCTGGCCCTGTCGTTCAACACCGGCAGCAGCGTGGCACACGCGGGCGTGGAGTGCAACACCGTGGGCGTGTTCCACCCCGAGCGTTACGTGCACGGGGACCCGTGCATGGAGATAATTGGGGTGGTTGGTGCAGCGGCCGTTGCCGCCGCCGGTGCCGCAGCAGGCGGCGGGGGGCAGCTCATCACGTGCAGCCAGTTTGAGAAGGTGCGTTTGTGGCGCATGTGTGCGTGGTGCGTGCTTGTGTGCGTGGTATATGCGTGCTTGGATGCGTGCGGCATACATGCGCTCACAGATACCTAGACATGTATGTGTGACGTGCTTGCCGGTTGGCTTGGGGGGGCGAGCCTGATGTCTGTACATGAGGACGGAGCGCATGCGTCTACATGTACGAACGCGGTGCGTGCCCAAGTATGCACTCACTACCATGGCACTGCTACTCTATCTTCAGCGGACTTGGTATTGCACCTTGCCCACGCACGCAGCTAGGCGGCGGCCGCATGGCACGATGGTACCGCAGCATCTACGTCACAGAGCCTCTGCAGAGCCTGGAGAAGTGGCTGCTGGGCAACGGCATGGAGCTGCGGCTTGGAGGCAGCCGCAGGTCGCGCAAGGCCAAGGAGCAGCAGCAGGACGACGGGGAGCAGGACCAGCAGCAGGTTGCTGCTGGTGCTGCTGCTGCTGCTGCTTTACCCCACCTCTGCCCCGCTGGCCCTGTGCATGGCCAGCAGGGTAGAGGTAGGATAACCAGGAGGACAGCGGGCCAGCAAGGGAGCCATGCAGAAGAAAATGCGCCCGGGCTCGTGGGGCTGTTGCCAGTGCGGGAGCGGGACCATGAATGGGAGGAGGGCACTGACAGCAGCGCGTCCGACACGGACTGGGAAGCGGGGGCGGTGGCGGTGGGGAGGAGGAGGAGCTACAGGCGCAGGGGAAAGCGGTCGGCGCAGTTGGCTGCGTTGGTGGGCAGCAACAGCAGCGGCAAGCGGCAGCTGGGGTCGCCTGGTGAAGGGGTTGCGGCTGAGCTTCTTGGGGGCGAGGGTGTGGCGGCGGGGTGGGGGCCGGGAGGGGAGTGCTGGTGGCGTGGTGGGGCGGCCGCAGCTGGTGGAGGCGAGAGTTGTGCAGACCAGCAGTTGTTTGCGCTGGTGCCGTTGGTGGGCGGCCCGGCACACGCGCAGCAGCAGCAGCAGGTGCAGCAGTTTGGGCAAGCATACGGCTTCTTGTGCGCGCATGACAAGCCGGCGGCTTTCGGTCAAGGGCCCTACGCCTTCCCAATGAGCGCCGCCATCCTGCCGGCTCTGCACCCCTTCCAGGCTGCCGATGGGCAGCAGCAGGCAGCTCATCAGCTGGCACAGCTGCAGCCGCCAACGCTTCCACCGCCAGAGCAAGGGCAGCAGCCCCACCACCACCACCAGCAACAGCAGTCCGCGGCGCAGAACCAGGACGCCCTCTTTGACTTTGTGCTTCCCGAAGACTTCACCGGCGGCCTAGCCACCAAGACCTCCTCCCTCAGCTCCCTGCCGGACTTCCGGAGCGGCGGCTCCATTGTGTCCCGACAGCCCAGCTTCGGCACACAGCTGCTGATGATGCAGGACACATACCAGCAGCACACTTGCCAGGAGCTGCAGCAGCAGCAGCAACAGCAAGTGCGGCAGCAGCAGCAGGAGCAGCCGCAGCCACAGCAGAAGCAGGTGGAGATGACAAGCGACTCGCCCAGGCTTCCACTGCAGTGTATTGCAAGCCTTCATCGCGACAGCACAACCGACATGCGCATGCTGATGCTGCAGGCGGACACAGTGCTACTCCACGAGCAGGAGCGGCAGCAGGGGCTGCAGCAGCATGGCAGCACACGGCACGCCTGCGAGCCACCCCTCACCGCCGGCAGGGATGGGCGCTGGCCGGCTGCCACCGCACCCGGCAACAACTCTCCATGGGCCCCTTCGGGCGACGGAATGCCTGCAGCACCGCACACACACACCGCCGTGTCTACACAGCCACTGGGTCAGCGCACCTATGAGCCGCCGCTGACGCAGCTGCAAACAGCGCCGCCGCAGCAGCAGCAACAGCAGGAGCTCGTGGTCCAGTACGTGCCGCAGGAGCGGCAGCAGAGCCTACGTGGCCTCCATGCCAGTGCCCTGCCTGCCGCCACGTGGCACGTGCCATCAGGCGGCGGCGGTGCAGCCGGAACGCTTGCGCAACCTCCACTGCCGTACGAGTCCGCCGCCACCATGACCGCGTTCCAAAGGAGCAGCAGCTGGGACAACCGGCCAGGAGCTGGTGGGCGGCACGTCATCAACCGCCGGTACGGCAGCAGCGGCGGCGCAGCAGTGCGCAACGGTGGTCGCCAACCGCACAGTGAAACACCCTGGCAACCCTACCCCGCAGCGGCAGCAGTGTCGGCCATCCCGCCTGACAGCAGGACGCTGCTGGCGGTACCGTACGGTGCACCGCAGCAGGGTGGCGCAGTTGCGCCGCTACGCCATGACAGCAGCCGCTGGGCGGAAGCGACGGACTTGGTCATGTACGGCCCCAGACGCAGCCCCGCAGTGCCGCCAGCAGCAGGTAGCGGGCAAGTGGCGCCGCCACAGCAACTACACCACAACAGCGACCAACTGCAGCAGCTGGTGCCGCAGGTGCACGTGCAAAGCCCGGACCTCGGCCCCTACCCGCAGCGCCAAGGGGCTTGGGTGGGGCAAGGTACAAGGCTGCTTGTGGGCCAGCAACAGCCGCCGCCACCACCGCACCAGCAGCAGCAGCAACAGCAGCGTTATGATTTTCGGGCCAAGACACCCGTGCCTGAGCCGGTAGGGCTGTCTGGGTGGATGGCACCTCCGGAGTTGCTGTACGTCGTGGAAGGCGGAGCGGAGGCGGCTGCTGCCGGCGTGCAGGTGGCGGGGGGCAGGGGGGCGTGGCAGACGAGGCAGACGAGGGCAGCAGGCGGCGTGCCAGCAGTAGCGGCAGCCGCAGCAGGAGCCACAACAGCCGCTAGCCCCGCCTTGCGGACGGGAACGTATGCTCCGCAGGTGGCAACAGAGGCCAGCTTCACCGGCTGGAGCAACGCTTACACCACCAATGCTGCTACCAGCAACGGCGCCCCCGTGGCACCGCGGGGTGGTGGCGCGCACCGGATGGCGGCCGCGGGGTATGAGGCCGCCGCCGTTGCGTACGGCGCTGCTGGGCAGCAGAGGTGGGCGGGCGCGTCGGGGCTGGGGGGCGGCGGCGTGCCGGGTGGCAGGCAGTCGCAGGCCTGGCAGGAGGAGGGAAGCAGGGACGAGAGCTCGCTGTGGCTTGTGCCGGTGCAGCAGCAGCAGCAGGAGACTCGCTGGGGGTCATAGGCTGGAGTGAACCATGATTGCTTCGCTGTGCAAGCAACCGCTCGATGAAGCAGAAAGGTAGTAAATGTGTTCGGCCCGTACACGCATGTGTATGAGGTGGAGTGGAACAGTGTGTTACGTGCAGCTCATCATAGGCTGCCGTGTGTAGTTGCCTTGCGTATCTGCTGGTAGTCGAGCCGCGGACGGGCATCGTTGGCTTTGCGGGCTGTCTGCTGCTGAGAGAAACTAAGCCTGTGCGTGCGATTGGTGCAAGAGGAGAGGCCACTGTTGGTGCCGTACATACATGTTCAGTGAGGGGCGCCAGCAGTGAAGCATGGGCTACGGCATTGGGGTCCATCTACCATGGTAGTACCGGTATTATGGCCGTGGCTCTGTGCAGAAGCCCTTTTGATGTATGCGTGCATCGGATGATATCGATGTGGGGCATGCTCGGGGTTGGCGGCGGGGCGGCTAGCTGGCGGCTGGCGGCTGGCGGGCTGGCACGCGACACGTGCGGATGTGCAACGGTTTGGGGGCGGGTGGAATGCGGGGCAGCGGCGGTTCGACAAACTTTCTCGCTTTTCATGTAGGTCGATCACGCGGGGTGTCTTGGGATTGTCCGCCAGAGGCTTGCTTGGTGGCGGGGTTAGGGTCCAGCCCCTTGCGGTACGTGTACCGTATGTGGTACTTTGGTGCGCTTCGTGCATGCTGATTGCCCGCACGAGCGACGCCGTTGCTTGCTGAGAGGCCATCGACGGGAACTGCAGCTGCTGTGGATTGTCCCGTAATGGGGTAGCGGCCGCTTTGGTTGCTGTCTGGCTGGGATGGGACGGCGTGGTGCAACTGCATGTACGGAACATGCATCGCGTGGCGCTGAGAGGTACGTAGTAAGGGCACATACGGTCCGCCGTGCATGGATGGGAGTGTACTTCTATCTCACTGGTATCCCAGGTGTCGTGTCAGCTGCAAGGACATGGTAAGGGTAGTAATGACATTTTTCAATCTGTTTCTTGATTGCCTTGCTGTCCTGGGGGCGTGTGCTGTACTAATCGCTATCCTGCTGTTCTCACGTCTGTTAGTTTGGGCGGATGGTACGGAAGAGGATGCGCCAGAATGTGCGGTGCCCGAGGAGCTCAGCTGTGTGCGTGTTGCCATTGTCACGCACACGGCGGGACCTTCGGTTTCCTGCCTGGTCTTGTGCGCGAGGTTTTCAGTGAATGAGGCAGGCTTCCAGTATTCGTTGGTGTCTTTGATCCAGATGGCGTCAAGTCGAGCCTCAGGTACTTGATGGCTGAACGTGCGTGAGGGAGCAAATAGACAGCAAGGCACAACGCTTTACGTATATAGCTGACGACCTGTACGTTGTCCCATCCATGGGTCCCCTACCGTGCGTGTTGCTTGTGCGAAATCGATTATAGCGTTGGTAGCATGGCACGACCTATGGGGCGGCGGTCCCCCTATAATAGGCCGCTGGATTGGGTCAATTCATGGGTTTCGGCTCCCCAAATGACACGTCCCCAGTTCGAAACCCAAAAGTAGTGCCGGAAATACTTGGTACTACGGATATCGCGGGGGCTGCTGCCTAGGCTTTTCAACCTCTGGTCTCGCGATTGAACCCCTGAAGTGGTCTTTCGGGCAGTTTCAGACCCCGGCACTGAGAAGTCCACGTGGCGAGAAGGTGTCGTATTCAGGGCGTGGTCAGCGTATGCTGGCTGCCGGGGATGGGGCCCCGTGAACAAGTAATAGCCGCAGGCACTAGTGTAGTGACGGGAAATGTCACGCTGAGCATCGCGTCTCTGAGGGTGACTCCAGGGTGGAGCAGAGCCAAGCGCTCTCCCTCTGTAAAATGTGGACCCGCGCAGGTGCGCGGCCACCGAGGCGAGTTCCGATGCCCGCTAGGTAACCCCCCCAATATTATGACCTACCTTGTGTGTCGCCACGCGACAGACACCTTTGAGTAGTGATGAACGCGCGCGGTATACGACAAGAGCACAAGAGGGGTTGCTACGTAGCTTAATGCCATGCTGCGTGTGTGGCTGGCGTTGCGCTACGGGCAGTGTAGAGACTGGTAGACACCACTAGTAAGTGTGCAGGCGTGCGGTTAGTGGTAACGTGGCATCCAACGGCCGGCAGGGCATTGTTCGAAGTGTTTGCTGCTGTCCGTGGCTACAGCCGATAGCGTTGCATGTGCGGTGTGAATAAAGGCACTGGCCGCTGCCGTGTTGTAGCTCCGGTTCCTTCTGTTCATTTGTCAAGTGTTAGGACACCCTGTGCAGTGGCTCTCACGCACGGACTATGGCGCATGTGAAAGGATGGTATCCGGACTAGCTACCGGCGGAGGGCCTTGCTTACAGCCGAGGCCCCTGGTTGCCCTGCCGTCTCCCCTTGATCAACAGGCTCAGCCTGAGTCAGTCCCTCATGCGCTCCTGGTACAAGACGTGACTGCTGACGTGGCCTACCCAGCGGGGCGCCAGCGAATCATCAGTGTACCGTACGCACACAAACGCGCAAGCCGCTGCGCCAGTTCCATTACGCACTCAGCCGCAGCCGCCGCCGCAGCAGCAGCACCGCCACCACCCGCCTGGACGACTGTCCGGACCACTAGCCAGCACCGCCAGGCACAGGCGCATTCCGTGCCCCTCCACTAGCCTGTCACCACTGCCATCTACACAACATCCTTTACGCAGCCCAGACACCTTGCTTGGGCCTGCAGACTGGTGCTAGCCTTGTCCATGCACCCTTTTGGTGTCCGTGCCCTTACGGCTGCAGCCGCGGCACAGCTACAGCCGCGGCACAGCTACAGCCGCGGCACGGCCACAGCCTTTGCTACAGCTTGAGGTCCTGCTTCGCCTTGACGATGAAGGTCTTCATCGCCTCGTGGCCTGCGGGCGTTGGCGGTTGGTGGTTAAGCGGTTGAGCTCCTGCAACTTTTAGCCACTGCGATGTCAAGCTCGCACAGCAAACGGCTACCCGGAGCATGCACGCTTCACTGACGCGCGTGCCAAGGCTCAACGCGACGAGCGAAGATGCCCGCAGCTAATGGGCTGCTAGGGGATGTGGGGCAACCATGCCCTCGCATAGGCCAATAAAATAAGTCACAGCATGTGTATGCATCAGGTCGGTGTGGCCAGCGGGCAGCGGCTCCCCAGGGCGACAGGTCGTGGCAGAAAACCATTGGCATGCGCGTGGCACCAAGTTCAGTCAGTCACGGGAAGGCACAGGTAGCTGCGCTGCTGGCAGGTCCCGCGAGGGGCTGCACACAGGGGCCTCCGGGATATGGCAGTGAGTGACAGTTTCCTACATGTCTGCCTGTCAGGGATTCTATATACCGGTATCCCCTTCCCGCACCGCATCCGCTACGCACCGGCCTCCAGCGCCGCGAAGCGCATCTTGGTCCCGTCCTCCCACAGCAGCGTGCCTGCCGTACGGCTGTGCTGTACGGCGCGCTCGTACAGCTCCCGGCTCTCCATGTTCTCGTAAAGTACGGACAGGTCGGCCCGCATGCGGTTGAGGGAGGCCTCCCACAGCCGGATCTGGTCCGAAACAACCTGCGGGAAGCGGGGGCAGGGACGGGCATGTCTACCGGTATGGTATGGTATGGTAAAGGCCGATTGACAAATGCAAGCGTCAAGGTATGGAGATGGTTGGGTGTCAGTATCAGGCTGTTGCGAGGAGACCGATTCTGCAGTACCGGCGTGCCAGCCACGATGTGCGTCGGAAAAGTCGCGAGTGTGGCTGTGTGCCGTGGCGAGGGTGGCTAACACACCGACGAGGGCATGGACGCCCGAGGTGCGGGGGTTGCCCAGAGCAAAAACCCTCCAGGGGCCGAATGCACTGTGCCCCCTGCAAACGTAGGTACGTGCTTTGGTGTATCAGGAAGAGCTGGCGTGGGCGCCCAGCAGCGGCACACCGTACCCTATTGGAGGCTGCCGAACGCTGGCCGTGCCACCGCGATGCAGCCAGGACCATGTGCGTTGTCCGTTGTCCACACGACCCCCTGCGCCCGCCCTTGGGATCCACTCCCCGCAGTGTGGAACACCCAGCACCGTCATCACAGAGCCCGCAACTCTAGTATCCGTGTACGGTGCCCGCACTCCCCATAGCCACACTCCCCACGGCCACACTCCGCACGGCCGTACCTCGGGCACCACGGGCGAGCGAGAGGCGATGGCGGGGTGCGGCCGCGCCGCCAGATACGACACCAGCTCGTCCGCCGTGATGCCCCTGCCGTACAGCAGCCGGCCATGCAACACAACAGCAGCAGCAGCAGGCAGAAGCCCTGTTCAAAGGCAGCCAAAGGACTGTGCAGGGCGGCACTTTGGCCCAGTTTAAACAAAAGCTGCGGACGGTGTTGTGCCGTGAGCACCCACGCCCCCATGCGCCTCATTGCAAGGCCGCAGCACAACCCGTGCCGCGTTTCGGCACGCAAGCGACGGCTGACAACGCAGGCTACACCGCACTGGACGCCGCACCCTGGGCCTACCCTCCCCTTCCCGCCACCCCACCCACTTCTGCAGGGCCCCCAGGATGCTGTCTCGCCGTATGGCCCCCACGAACAGGTTGGGCAGCAGCGCCTCCCGCCGCACAAACAGCTCCATGACGGCGATGGTGACGGGCGAGCGCGTGTAGGCGTACACCTGGCACGAGGCGGTGGAGCGGGGCAGAAAAGAAAGGCGTTTGAGCGTGAGCCGTTTAGCGTACGCCTTCCGGAGGGCGGTGGAGCGGTCGTTATCACTGAGCCACAGCCTGTTGGCGGGCGTCAGCGGAACAACCATGCACATGGCAGGGGTGTGCAATTAGCCGCTTAGCCGCGGAGAGTGCTGCGCCGTGGGGTGAGTCGGGCAGCGACAGCAGTGGGGTGGGTTGGCCGACTGACATGAGGTTCCCGTGGGAGTCTAAGCGCGTGTGGGTGTATCTCCGCAGGCGGTATGGTCGGGTTAGCAAGATGCGGACCCGTGGGTCGTCCAGGGGTCTGGAGGCAGCGGGCGACGGGGTACCCCGGTGTGCGCCTTTCCGCCACCACCTCCCGCAGCCCACTCCGCACGCCCACCAGCACCCACCCGGTAGTTGCTCTCCACGATGATGTACGCGTCACTGCCCGCGCCCTCCAGTACGGCGCTGTGCGCCCCGGCGCCGCCGCGATCGCGCCCGCCAGCCCCAGTCGCTGCTCCGCCGCCGCCCGCCGCCGCCCCCCCAGCTCCGCCACTCCCTGCGCTGCTGCCACCGCACAGCGACGAGGCCAGGCGGGTGGGCGTGTAATACACGCGGCCGTCCGCGGCCTGGGGGACATTGGCATTTGGCAATTTGTGTTACATTCCAGATGGTGTGGCCAACACGACAGAGGGAAGCCGTAGCAGAGTGTGTGTGGATGGAGCCAACGCCATTGCGGTGGTCTTCTTGGGCGGGTTTCTAGCCTACACAGCGTCGCCGGCGAAACTAGCAATACGCAATGCCCACGAGGAGGAGTTCTGGCGACTGGAAAGGGTATCATGCGTATGGCATGAGCCCACGCACGCACCCACATGCACCGCTCTGCGCCAAACAGCCAACCCACACCCGTATCCACACTCACTCCTACAACCACACCCTCACTCCAGGCTAACCCACAAGCACCCGAACACCGCCAGCTGCCCCAGCTGCACCATGTGCGCCGCCATGCACCATCCAGGTAACCCACACCCACACCCTGATGCCAAGCTAACCCACACGCACCTCGAACACCGCCAACAGCCCCAGCTGCACCATGTGCGCCGCCATGCGCTGCTCCGCGCCGCTCAGCTCCTCCCAGCCGCACGGCTGCCCCACGCGCCTGAAGCCCAGCTGCAGCAGGAAGGACAGCGTGGAAGACAACTGCTCGCCGGACCTGAAGCGGCATGCACGGTGGGCGTGTGCACCGAGATTCGGTGTGGGCATCCAGGTGTGGGTGTGCAGCTGCAGCAGGAAAGACGCGCTGCACATGCGGTCAGGCGCGGGCTGGTGCGTCAGGAGTTATGACGTCATTATCCCCTCATTCCATTCCACACTCACGCCGCCTCCGCCCCGCTGATGTACTCCCTCAGCACGGCCCACAGCTGCCTGTCGCTGGGCTGCAGCAGGAACTGGAACCCGCGCTGCGTCACGCTCAGCCCGCCCGCCACCAGCCGCCGGGGCCCTCCCCCGCCTCCGCCCCCGCCGGCGCCCCCTGGCGCCCCCAGCAGCCCCGCCTCCAGTAGCAGCGAGCGCACGTCCAGCTCCTGATAGCGGCGGGCCTGGTTGGGGCAACGCGTGACGCGCGAGAAACCAGAATGGGCGTCAGCCGCACGCTCGTAAATGCAAGAAAGTGCGTACAGGTCCACTACGGTAGCTCGACCCGTGGTGCGGGCCTCCAGCCATGTCAAACACCCATGCTGGCAGCTGTCTCAATGCTGTTCCTCGACTGTGCATCTCGGCGCTCCGCACCCTCCTCCGCACCCTCCTCCGCACCCCCCTCCACACCCTCCTCCACACCCTCCTCCACACCCTCCTCCACACCCCCCTCCACACCCTCCTCCACACTCCCTCCTCCACACCCCCTCCACACCCTCCTCCACACCCTCCTCCGCACCCTCCTCCACACCCTCCTCCACACCCTCCTCCACACCCTCCTCCGCACCCCCCTCCATACCCTCCTCCACACCCTCCTCCACACCCTCCTCCGCACCCTCCTCCGCACCCTCCTCCACACCCTCCTCCGCACCCTCCTCCACACCCTCCTCCACACCCTCCTCCACACCCTCCTCCACACCCTCCTCCGCACCCTCCTCCGCACCCTCCTCCACACCCCCCTCCACACACCCCTCCACACCCTCCTCCACACCCTCCTCCACACCCTCCTCCGCACCCTCCTCCACACCCTCCTCCCCATCCTCCTCCACACCCTCCTCCATACCCACCCGCAGCAGCTGTGGCATGGCCGGCGGCGCCTTCGCGCTGCCCAGCAGGTAGAGCTGCAGCTCCTCCCACTGCCCCGCCGCCCACTCCGCCAGGTCGTCCAGGGAGGGTGCGGCGGCGGCGGCGGCCTCAGGCACGTGTCCCGACATGAGGTGACAGCTGGGGTGGAGTGGGGTGTGGGGCAGCCGCGCATAAGGGGCCACATCAGCCAGGAGGCCGTACGTAATCAAGTGGTGAAAGGTTGTCAGCGGAAGGGGTCGATGGCTCGGTGACGTGAGGGCGCAGGGTGCGAGGGCACATACCGGCAGGTGCTGTTAAATGGTTTCTAAATGCGGTGATTGAAGCGGTAGCGCATCGCAGCGCTCCCTGCACACGTGCTAGGTAGCAAGCCCCAGATCACGGCCGCATAGAGTGCCTCCCCATAGCAGCTGCACGTGGCTTAGGCCTGAAGCCTTTCAGGACCCACTGACGTGCTGCCCCGCAGCAGCGTAAACGCCTACTTCCCCAAGCTCCACCACCACCACACCCATGCATCCGCACCCACCCGCTGCACACCACCAGCTGCAGCTGCGCCTTGAAGTCCGGCTGCAGCACCCACAGCCCCCTGCCGCCGCCAGCCGCCTGCTGCTGCCGCCCGGACCAGCTCGGGCCCTCCGCCGCCGCCAGCACGTCAAGGCCCTTGAGGGCGGTCAGGGCGGCGCGGTGCGTACTGGCGCAGGCCTTGCGAGCCCAGCTGTCAACGTAATCTGGGCAGGGGAGGGCAGGGGGCGAGGTCAGCAGTGCATGTTGGTGGGCTTTGGCTGCGCTACATGAGAAGGGGAGATCACCGCCAGGCAGCGGCCAATTCAGGAGGGCTGCCAATTTGCGGAACAACACAGTGGCCAAACCCAAGAGAGCTGGTCCCAGGCCGGCACCCTTGAGCCTACCCAAAACCCTGTTCGCTACCCGCCCGCCCACCCGCTCGCGCATGTGAACAAGCATGGGTTGTTCGCACCCCGCGCATGCGGCGCCAGTCTGGTGACCCGGACCCACCCATCGGGAAGGGCCCTGGCAGGAACAGCAGTCGCATGACGTAGGCCTGTGCCAGGGGGGGCAGGTTGCGGAAGACGGCCAGGGAGGTCCAGGGCGAGCGGTACAGCAGCGCGCGCTTGCCGGAGGGCAGGTTGGCAATGTAGGCCGTGAAGTCCATTGCGGGGCGAGGAGGTCGTAAGCCTCAAGGGCTACTGGCAGGAACAGGGGTCGCTGAGGGGTCGGGTGCGTGCGCGGGGTAGGTGCGGGCGGACGGGAGGGTGCGCCCCGTCGGGTGCCTGCGCTAAGTCAACCCCGACAGCTCGGGTTGCAGGCTTGGAAACTTGCACGAGCAGCTGTCGAGGCCATCTGGGCCGCGGCCAACTCTCACGGAAGGCGGGGCAGGCGTGCCCGAGTGTTGCGGTAGGCAACGCACCCCCTAGCCCTCTACGCTGATGCCACAACGTTAAGCTTATCCCTTGTAATGTCACAAGTGATGATCATGCATACGCGGTAGCGCAGTAGTTCTTGTGGCTCGTCGGAAAAGGTGTTAACATTAGTCGGCGCTAGCGCGCTATAGATGAAGATGGGAGAAAGCTCACACGGCTCCCACAGTGTTACTCCGTGGGCCGCGCTCGCAAGGGTGCATTGTCAGGATGGAGACCTTGGCAACCAACTGTAACCAATCCACAAAATGAAAAGGGAGCCAGGACAAGGCGCCTTGCGCTATATGCTGTAAATAGACATCGATACCGTATGAATGCGAGCGTCAGAGTGTCACAAATCAATTTCATCCTCTAGGGCTTTACGGGAAAGGGAAGTGTGTCTCAGTGAACTGCAGGTCGCGTGCGTTGACAAACGCAAGTCAAGCGAGCATGCTCCTTGCTGCGGCACTGGGAGCGCTTGCCGTCTACGCAGGGCGCAAGGTGCGGAATAACGCCAGAGAATTGCTGCATGCCTTGTCCCTTGTTCTGCACCCCACACTGCTATGCTGTCGTGTGCAGCATCATTCATTCGTTTGTTATGCTGATGCTATCATGGACTTTTGGCGACCGGGTTTCGATGGTGTTCCGTGCGGGCTGCCCTCAGCCGAACGATGCGCGAGTATCTAGAACGCTGGGCCTTGCACGAGTGAGAGGCGCAAGTTTGGTTCCGTTTGCGCTTTATATGTCCCTATAACATGCCATTACAGGGTGTTAGACGGAAGGCGTTAGCTGCTCGACAAAAGGATACGCCAGTCGCACAACTGAGGCGGGAGCTCACAGGCGCTCTCGACGACGCCCACGCCGACCCCGAGCACATCCACGCGACGCTGAAGAGGGCAGCAGGATCGCTTCCATCCCTGCGCGACGCTCTGGCCAAGGCAAGAGAACTCCTTCGCTGGCGGGGTTTGCAAGCCCCAAGCCCAAATGATGTCGCGATGTTAACATGTATCTATCTGTAACATATGAAGTTGTTCCAGTTTGTCCAAGGCGTCCGGGCCAAACAACTCGCTTGCAACACCCTAGTTCCCTTCCACGCTTACTGCAGGGCCACGACGATCCAGCTGTTCTGGAGGATATTACCGATGTACTGGTAAGCGGCTTGTATTGCAAGAGTACGGCGCTCCCAGTACGTAGGTGTGGGGGACCCTCCCTTGTCGTCTGACCTATGCACCCTCCGCTTCGCAGGCTCTCCTCTCGCCCAGCCGGCGCGGTCTTCAAGCAGCCATCTGCGAGGCGGGGTGCCTCCCACCTCTCATTCGCCTCCTAGCGTCCGCATGTCAAGGAGCATGTGAATCGCAGCTGGAGGAAGGAGCATCGCGTGACTGTTTGCCGCCGTACGCACGGACCTTGAGCGCAAGCATCTCCAGGACCAGCAGCACGGCCAGCAGCGTCGGTTACGGCTCCCACAGCAGCAACAGCAACAACAGCAAGTCGGTAGGGGCCGCGGGAGCTGCTGGCTCCGTCACCGGTGCTCCTACCGTGACCGCCAACGTGCTGCGCACCCTTGTCAACTTGACCAGCTCTCGCAACAGCAACACAGTACGTCAGGTGAGCGGTCGCGGCATACATTGCCGCAGTCCATCCCTGGGTCATAAACCCATGAACATTTGAGAGTGAGCACACGTGCGGAGTAACAGGCACATGCCCCTTGTCCCACGCGGCGCCGCTGTCACGGCGTTTTTGGACTCATGCCCTCGCTCCACCAAAGTGTCCACTCACCTACCGGGTTCATCGGCTCTCACCCGCCCGTCAGGCTGTCCTGCGCGACGACGCGGCGCTACATGCCTTGCTGCAGCTGCTGGCGGCCGCGCCAGCGCCACTAATACAGCAGCACCTAGCGCACCTGCATACTGGCCCCGTCCCTGGCGGCCGGTCCCCGCACGGAGGGGAGACGGGTGCTGCTCACGCGGCTGTTGCTGCATCGAGCAGCCAGGGCTACCATCACGTTTGCGATGGCTATTTCCACCAGCAACAGCTGCAGGTGCGCTGGCAGCTGGCGGGCCTGGCTGCGTGGCTTGTCGCACACCTGTGCAGCTCACCCCTGGGGCAGCTGCAGCTGGTGCAGCAGGGCTACATGTACGGACAGCTTTACGAACACGGTAGCGAGCAGGAGTACGGAAAGGTGTCAGGGGCCGGCGAGGGCTCGGCGGACGAGGGCAGGTGCGAAGAGCAAAGCGGGCAGGGGGAGCAGGCGTGCAGCGGCGGAGTGGTGGGGCTGCTGGTGGTGTTGGTACGGCGGGGCAGGCTGGCGCTGGAGGCGGCGGTGGCGGCGCGTGACCCGCAGCTGGAATTCCACACGACATGCGAAGAGGAGGAGCAGCAGGGCCCGGAGTTTGGCCATGGGAAAGAGGGGCGCCGTGAAGACGTACGCCGTCGAAGCAGCAGCAGCAGCAGCAGCAGCTGTCGCAGTGGGCAAAGGTGGCGGCGGCAGCAGCAGCAGGATGGTGGGAACACGGAGCCTGAGGGCGGGAGCGCTGGGGGCTGTGCCGTACTGCCGTACGCCCTGGCGGCTACCAAGTACGGCTTGATGGCGCTGGTGAATGCCACGTATGAGCACTCGGGCAACCAGCGGGCAGTGGCGGAGGCGGGGGCGCTGCGGGAGCTGGACGCCCTGCTGGGGGAGCTGCTGCTGCTGCAGCATTCCCACGTTACCCACACAGCGCACGGTGTGCAGCAGGGCAGGGCCCAGCAGCACCAGCAGCAGGGGCAGGGGCAGGGGCAGCTGGTGTGCGGGCTGCTTGCGGACGTGTCCAAGCTGGGCGTGTGGCTGCTGGCACACCTGTCCTCCAGCGACCCCGACCTCAAGGCCACTGTGGCCGGCCCGGGCTTCTTCTTCGTGCCCAAGCTGCTGGCCTTCCTGCTCATGCCCCACCTGCAGCACCCTGTGCCCCCGCCCCAGCCGCACCCTGATGCTGCCCCCACGGACACGGAGGACGGCGAGGAGGGCACGACGGCAGGAGGACCCGGGGCTGCGGCGGCGGAGACGCAGATGTACTACGTGCCATCTGCCACGTGCCTCGCAGTGCGGCAGTACGCCGCCATGGCGCTAGTCAACCTCACCTGCGGCGTGCCCAGCACCAAGGCCGCCGTAGCTGCGTCCATGGACTGGGCCGCCATGGCAGCGCTCCTGGAGTGGCTGGCTGCCCCGCTTCGTGATGCATCTGATTCCCACTCAGCCGCAGCCTCCGCCGCTGCTGAGGCGGCAAACAGTACGGCAGACCTGCTGACGTACACGGTATGGCTGCTGCAGCACCTGTCGTTGTCCCCGCTGGCGGCGGGCGCCACGGACCCGTGGGTCGTGGCGCCGCTGGTGACGGTTCTGCGGCACGCGGGTGACCCGCACGTGCGCCTGCGCGCGGTGGCGGCGGCGGGCGCGCTGTGCGCCACACCTGCCACGTGGCACCGCGCCGCCTTCCTGGTGGCTGGCGGGCTGGAGGAGCTGCTGGCGACGC